>OX439049.1:19754592-20098808 GCA_949317995.1 Acholoe squamosa
CCAGTTGTTACACGTGTGTGCAGTTAGTGTTGCCCAGAACGGAGCTGAGGTCGCGATCGCCCGCCATGGGACTCGCAACTTCTGCAATGTGAACATGTGAAAGTAGACAAATAGAATGGAGCAACATTTTTACTGAGATATACATTGTATTTAAAGGCGTCATTCAGGAAAACCAGGGGCGTAGGAAAAGGGGGGGGCAGGGGGGCCTGGGCCCCCCAATCACAAGGGAGGTGGGGCCTGAGTATGTCTGGGCCCCCCTAAAATTTGCTAAGAATTCATAATGAATTGAACTAGAAGCTAAAACTTTGCATCTCAAATTAGATTGATATGGTAATGGGATAGGGAAAATGGGGGCCTGGGCCTCAAATAAGATCTAAATTTCATTAAAAATTACTTTTCTGTACAAATTTTATATAGGTATGTATAGGCGCTATTACACTTGAGCCGACAATCCAAGGTGTTCGAGGTGGGGCCCCTGCTGGGCCCCCCCAATGAAGATTTGCTTCCTACGCCTCTGAAAACTTCAAGTTTGGTAGCCTATGTAGTTGCTGTATTTCTCTTTTTTTTCCAGTGCTTACGGTATGTTTGATGACTCCCTTAGTGCAGCACTAAAATAATAATGTTCAGCACCCACTCGAAACCTGTTACTTAAATGTAAATATAGGGCAGCAATGTGCACTGCTCGTAACTCAAAAAGAAATAAAGTTTTCGTTTTTTTGGCAGATATTATGTACCATAAATTCTTTGATTTGAGGTTCAGATTGAATCAAATTAAAAGTGTAGTTCATTGCAAGGTCAGTAATGCAGGTAATGTTGCTTGTATCAGAGAATTTAAGGTAATTGCAGTTAGTTTGACTCTCTGTTTCCCCAAAGCTCTGGCCCCTTTCCTCCAGTCCGGCCAGATTTTTATACTTGATAGTCTTTTCCATTACACAGAAGTACAGTCCACCTGTTTCTTGGTGTTACATATTGACAACCAAAGTTGGTCCTTGCCACCTTCCCTGAAGGGTTTAGTTACCTTTAGGTATCTCCTTAGAGTTCTGTAGGGGCATAGTGCTGTGTCTGTAAATTTGTAGACATGAAACCTATCTGAAGGTTTGCCTTTCTTGGTGTGCTTGATTTGTTTTTCTACCAGTAATATTACCTAATCGTTAGTGACTACTATTGAGATGACTTTAAAAGCATGTAAAGTCTGAGCAATTTGTGCTGTTGCTAGTGCAAACAGCAAAACAGTTTTATATGCCAAGTGTTCATAACTCCAAGTCTTCCAAAGGATGCCAAGACTTAAGCATAGTCAGTACTATATCTACATCCCAAGTGTGGGTATATCTGGCCTTGGGTGGCCTGGCTACAGAAAACTCCTCTGAGCTGTCTACATACATCTGGGTGTGAACCTAGGGTTCTACCATATTTATCTAACTCTACATATGCTGATATAGCTGTGTTTATAGTAGTTTATTACACGACTTTTGTGATTTTGGGTTCTTTTTGTGGATATTCCCATTCTGATACCTGTCGATATTGCATGCCATGATGCATGTGGTAAGGTGTGTTGTTATCCATGGATAACAGCACTATCAGCACACCTTATATGTCATGTCACATGTTAAAACCTACGAAATTTTAATTGCCAGAGGTAGGGGTCGAACCTGCACTCTACTGATCCCGAATCCAACTCCCTATGCACTGCGCCACAGGGACTGATGAGAATAGCTGCAGTAGAATTTGGTTAGGAGAACACTATAGTGGCCAGAGCTGCCTGACCCATAGCCAAGACAGCGACACACCATATTTCCCCTTGTAAAAGCCCGGGTTTGTATTAGTATTACCTACTACATAAACCTCCTTACTTAGGGAGTGGTCATTTATTATCAACAAGGGGGGGGGTGGTAGGTTTGAGGGGGGCTAAAAAAAATTTGACCCCTCTTGAGGGGGGGCTAAAAAGATTTACCCTCTTTTTAGCAAAAAAGCCAGCGCGCTACTATAGATCAAAGAGGGGGCGCAAAAACTCTCCGCGCCTCCGGCACGGGAGGGGTGCAACATTTTATTACTGCCCTCGAGGGGGGGGCATAAAAAATTTTCGCGCATCCGCGCGAAAACCCACCACCCCCCCTGTTGATAAATAATGACCACTCCCTTAGTGGCAAATTGACCAGGCCTCCACACGAGGATATACGGTACTGGTGGACACATTCAAACCAAACCAGCAGCTGCTGGGTGGCAGGGTGTGTGTACTGATAGTATATTGGTTAGGGAGTCGCGCTCCTAACCCTAGGTACAGGCGTTCGCATCTAGGTCTGGTTCATCTTTTTCACAGTGCAAGCTGTCAAACCTTGTGTGTACACACACTATGGCAGGCTTCGAGTCGCATGGGGAGGTGAAGAATTTTTTTTTCAAATTGAATTTATTGATATTCTATTGATTATCTATTGATTAATCATGTAATAAAATAACCCCCTCGTTGCAGGTTATTGTTTGATATCAGTCACAAGTCATGACATATCCATTAATTACTTGTTCAATATGTTATCCTTCATCATAAAGGCTAGAGAAGAAATTCTTAGCTTCTATAAGTGTAGGCTTTATAGGGTGTATGTTGTTTCTACACAATATTTTGTCCACTTTTCCAAGTACACATTGTACTGTGTTTTGGTGCCCTTAGTCCATGATGCCATGTATAGACGAATGGTAGTGGGCGAGGCATCTTAAGCCTGTAGTGCTCGCTCTAGATCCTCCATGCAACAAGGTCTAAATGCGACAGTTCTCCTGTGACTGGGTTCCTCAATGGTGTCTTGGGGAGTCTGAGCATTGTCTTCGCTGTCCTGTTCAGGAGGCCGTACCAAGGTTGCGACGCGCAGTTGGGCGTCACAATTGTCCCTTCCATGCCCTCTGCAAGGGCCTTCTGTATGACTCTCAGGTTCAGGCTGAAAGGGAAAGCATAATAATCATTAGGCCAAGGTAAAGATAGTGCATCTGTGTCAGCTGCCCTGGGGTCCGGTAGCCAGCTGTAATAATTGTCTAGTTTGAATGCTAGTCTGGAAGCGAATAGGTCTATACTGTGATGTCCGCATTTCATTTGAATCTGTTTAAAGGCTGAGTCAGGTAGTTCCCACTCAGTATGCCCTGCAGTTCTAGATTCTCTAACTGCCTCCTCATTTTCCTTGCCTGGAATGTGAGCTGCTTTGACCATAGGTCTCTGTTTTCACAGAATTCCCATAGAGTCTTTGCTATGTCATCACAAGGCTGGTTTTTGGGGCCCCCTTTGTGATTTACATATGCTACTGCTGTAGTGTTGTCAGACAGACATCTGATAGTTTTGCTACGATACCCTTTGGCATAAATCTGTAAGCCTAGCAGTACTGCCATACTTTATTTGATGTTTGTATGGTTTTCTCTCTCCTTGAGAGACCATAGGTCTCTTGTCCTATCCTTTCCACATACTGCTTCCCAGCCATTGTCTGAAGAGTCAGTTATAACTGTGGTCACAGGCTTCTGTAGTCGGATTTTTCTACAGCCTGAGTCTAGTCTCTCTAGCCACCAAAAGATGTCTTCTTGCCCTTCATAGGAGATTTCCATCTTTGCCTCAAAGTTACCTCTACTTCTAGTCAGAGCCTTTGTCTTGTCTAACTCAAGACGTCTGTAATGGGCTTCCCCATAATCTAGACTTTTGGGTAGTCTACCATAAGACCAACTAGTCTTGCTACCTCTCTGATACTGACTTTTCTTTTATTCAAGAGTTCTGTCGCCAGGTCTTTGAATTTTCTGACCTTTTCCTTTGTGGGTTTAACTGTCATAGTGGTGGTGTCTATGTTTCCCCCATAATGAAAGTGTCATCTATGTAACCAAAACAAGGATGGCCTTCCTTTTGCAATTCTGCAAATGCAGGTTTTAGAACTTTAGGTATCGTTCCACTATTGTTGATGACATCACTTCCGGTAATACACCGAGATGTACTGATTTAGGACTTGGAGGGCTGTGATTGGTCTATATTAGAGTTAAAAATCACTGCAATCTTTTAAATAAAGCATAGATAAAATGTTTAACCTGTTGTGATTCAGAATATATGGAGTACAAGGGACAGCTCTGGATCTGGCACCCAGAGAGGGGGAAAATGTGCCTTTTAATGATTTTGAGTGATTTGGAGTGTTTGAAAGGTGAAATTCCACTTTCACGGGTGTATGAGTTAATGAAGATTATAGTGCAGAATATTTTGGTGGTCCGATACCTTTAGTAAAAGCTCTTGGTGCTTGTGCTAGTCCATTCGGCAGACATGTATATTGGTATAACACCACCCCCATTTGAATCTAAGCAACTTTTTGTCAGTATTACATACCAGTATGCGACACCTGGTTGAAAAAGAAGGAACGAGCACCACATGAGCACATCTCTGGGATGTTCCGCACTAGTATAAACACGACGATGCCGGCCCCTACACCACCCCCCTAGACTTTACCTAGGGTAGGTGTTACAATAGACTTATTAAAAACCGGTAATATGATATATAACAATTATTTACACAGTTAAGTCTAATATATAGTAGTTTATAAAACTAATATGACAATAAAGGGGCATTATAAATAATATGTACATAAAAATAGGCATCGTCATATATATCCCGAAGTAACTGTATATAACTAGATAGGAGGTGGTGCCTTATGCACCATCAACCTATGGTATGATGTAACAATGTTACAAAGTTATAATAGTAAAGTGACGTACATTATTAAATATATACAGTGTATTATAGACTAGAGTTTTATAGACATATAATATATTTTGAAACACATCTGAGAGATAGGATAACCCGAAAAAAATTTTGTTTTTTAGATTTAATGAAAATATATACAATTTTATATAAACTTTAAGAATTGTCCTACCTGGATAGTAAAATCACCCTTAGAATAAGAATTAGACTTCCGGCAAACCTGGAATAACTGGTTTCTGCAGCTCCATCCGGCGACATGTATGTGGTGGCAAGCCACGTTGCTGTTGTGATGTGCCCTGATGAAGTAGTGTAGATGGAGCCCCCTTTCAAATGGTAATCCACGAGGGGTTCGGGTAGCGTCCATCTTAGCTGCAAATCATCATTCCAGTCCGTCGGATCCGGGGTGGTCATCCGAGAATAATTCTCTGGAATATAAGACATGCCTTTACCCTCGGGTACTACAAAAGTGACCGCCAAATGGACACTTACAAGTCATCAGACTCATTGTCTGTGTCCATCTTCTCAGCTGACTCCGGGTTTGGAGCCGAGCTGCTGCATTCTTCACTGAGAAGCTTAAAGGTATGGGTGCTCGGGTCCACATCAAGTAGACTCAAGGCACCCACGCCCTCAGACAAACTGCCTCTCACTGCTCCGGCGTCAGCATCCGAGGGGACAGACCTATTGCTATGACCATCTGTCTGGCCAAGACAATGGAAAGGATGGTCAACAACAGACTGGTATGGTACCTGGAGTCGAATGATCTTCTAACCCAGTACCAGTCTGGATTCAGAAAAGGTCGCAGTACAACTGACCACCTAGTCCGTCTTGTGAGTTTTATCCGGAAAGGATTCACCAACAAGGAACATGTTGTTGCTGTATTTTTTGACCTTGAAAAGGCTTACGACACAACATGGAAATTTGGCATTCTCCAAGACATGAAAAAAATGGGAGTGCAAGAAGACTGCCACAATTCGTGGAAGGCTTCCTCGCAAACAGAACGTTTAATGTCCGACTTGGTGCCACACACTTCAAGAGAGTTGACCAAGAAACTGGAGTCCCCCAGGGCTGCGTCCTCTCAGTGACCCTTTTCGGCATTAAAATCAACAAAATAGCGAAAACCCTTGCCTACAATGTTGAGTGCTGCCTCTACGTGGATGACTTTGTAATCTGCTATCGGGGCACCTCCATGGCAACGGTAGAAAGGAGATTACAGCAAACCCTTTCCCACCTAGAGACTTGGAGCCTGGAAAATGGCTTCAAATTCTCTGAAACAAAAACATCCTGTGTGCACTTCTGTCTTAGACAAGGATGCAAGGAAGCTCCTGCCCTGACACTGCATGGGAACGCACTAAAGGTAGAAAAGGAGGTCAAATTAATTGGTAGCATTTCGCTTTCAAAGCCCATATCGAATACCTCCGGAAAAAATGCCAGAAGACCATGAACCTCCTGAAGATGCTTTCCCACTCAGACTGGGGAGCGGACCGGGAGATTCTGCTGACTCTGTATCGGACGTATATCCAGTCTCACCTGGACTATGGCTCGGTGATGTTTGCATCAGCTGCAAGGTCCTACTTGGATTGGCTAAAACCTATCCAAAACCGGGGCCTACGGCTCTGCATGGGAGCATTCCGATCATCACCGGCAAGTAGTCTCTGCGTTGAGGCAGGGGTTCCACCACTGGATCTGCGACGGACCAAGCTGTCCCTGCAATACGCCATCAGAGTCAAGGCAAATGAGAGAAAACCCACCCACGATACCATCTTCTACGAGGACCAGAGCGTCTTTCGTAGAAACAAGAACGTGGCAAAGCCTTTCTCAGTAAGGGTGAGAACCCTGATCAGAGAGGCCCGAATTCCCATCAAAAAGGTCATGAAGGTCATGGAGGGACCTGCCAAGTCCCCTCCGTGGGAACAGGCAGAAGCCAAGATCCTTTTTGACCTGAGCAAACACAAGAAAAGCGAAACTGAAAACAAGGTTTACTTGGAGAAATTGGCAGAAGTCTGCCAAGGCCATCAAAGGTATACTGAGGTGTACACTGATGGCTCCAAGGACAGAAACCGAGTAGGCTTTGCGGCTTGTACACCCTTCGGAGTCCGTAAAGGAGCACTACATAGAAGGAGCAGTATCTTCACTGCAGAAGCGCATGCCCTCCTAAGTGCACTGGAGTGGATGAAGGTGTCTACGCGCAATGCCTTCATCATATTCTCTGACTCAACATCATGCCTGCAAACTCTATGCCAGCATGACCCACGAAACCCAGTGGTGCAGCAGATGAAACAATCTATCTCGCACCTGACTCAGGCCCAGAAAGAGGTCACCCTCTGTTGGCTCCCCAGCCACATTGGGAAAGAGGGGAACGAAGCTGCAGACCATGCAGCTAAGAAAGCCCCGAGCCGAGAACCAGGCTTGGCTCCCATCCCCTCTTCAGACCTGCTCCCTATGGCCAAGGAGTTCATAAAGAAAGAGTGGCAGAAAAGATGGAGTTCTGACCACAACAACAAGCTCAGAGCCATCGAACCTTCGATTGGCAAAGAGCATGACCACACTGGCCTGACCAGGAGGGAATCAACAAGACTGACCCGTCTTCAGATAGGTCACTCACTGCTGACTCACGGACACCTCATGAAGGGTGAAAACCAACCCACATGTCAGCGATGTCAAGTACCTCTGGAACACCTGGTGCTCTCATGTCAGGCAACAAAGAGGAGTAGGGACAAGCACCTTCATAGTTTGTCCATGAACAGTGTGTTTACCAGCACTGGTAAGAAAGAACTTCTGACCTTCCTCAGGGAAGTGAAGATGTTCAAGAAGCTCCGAAGTGGGAAAGAAACACCTCCCCTCAAGTATCGGTCAGGTGGGCTGGGGAAATGATCCTCCAGCCCGGCTGAAAGAGTTATGTTCCAGCTAGGTTGGAAAGTGGCTCTCTATATTCGTCAGTCCCTGGTAAGCTGGCCCGATTGGTATAGAACCACGACTGTCCAGCTGGTGTCAGGATAATGGACCGGTCAGATGATGTGTCAACAGTCTGCGGCACAGCATCTGGGTGAGAAATAAAGAGGGGCCTTGAGCCACGAGCAGTGTTTCACTGCTACGAGCCGTGTCCCACTGCTACAAGCAGACTCCCAAACACGCACGCGCACACATGCGCAAATTAAGTTTGAGAAAGGAATGGACTAAATGTCTGATAACCGATGAGGCCTTACTTAGGACGTTAAACAAATCAATCAATCAATCAACCCAGTCATCCAGGTGCTTTCTGAAGCAGAGGAAGAACTTAAGGTCCTTAAATCCTTAAGCTTTTCGGCTTCCCTCCTCTTCTCGAAGCAGGATTTATAGGCCTCTTCGACCCATTTCATCTCCTGCTCTTTGATCTTGTCCTCCTCACGCTTCTGAATCTCGTATACGAGATTGAAGGTGGCTTCAGTGACATCCCGCCAGTAGTCAATAGACTTCTGACGGTGAAGCGACTGCCATTGGCTCATAAGATCGTTTTGGATCCTACAGGTACGTTCTTCACGGTGGTCGACAAACGTTTCTGGATCCTCAAGACCAGCCAATGTGTTTGCTACTAGCCCCATGATGGGGACCTGAGAGTCCGCAGAAGGAACAGCAGCTGGTACCGAAGTGGGATGGGGTACAATAACAGGCGGAGCGCCTGCACTAGGGACCACAGAGCCCTCAACCGTCGCACCTCCTCTTCCATGGCCATAGTTAGGGAGTGGTCGGGTGGACTCGCATTCACCACGGCCTCTTCCCAGAGCCTTAGCCCTACCCGAGGAGGTCAGGACTTGGGATTCAGGTCCTGCGGATCCCATAGCAGAGAACTTCGCCATGTACTCCTGATATGCTTGGCGCTGTGCATCACTAGACTCCTTTCCGGCCCACCATACACCGTGTCCGGTAGGGTGGCCCATGAAGGTGGTCCAGTCCTCCTGGCTTCTGGTATCAACACCCGGAGGGCACTGAGCTCCAGCAGTAAAGCCGGGTGGTGGCGGTGGTGGTACTGTCTGGCTAACCACCCGAGAGGTCTGGTAGCCAGGCATATCCAGTGCCGAGACCTGCTGTCCGGACTGGCGATGATCAGCCGGGTTGGCTGGTCTGGACTGATCATTGGCGCCGGAGGGGCTCTCGGATTGGTCTGCACGGGTTCATTTCTGGGGTGTAACTGACGTTTGCGTCCCAGCTGTTCCCTTCAAACGAGCCTGCTTGTCCTTCTCCCTCTTGTCATCACCTCGCCACTTCTTCAGCTTCATATGCCCTTTGGTTGGAAGCTGAAACTTTGAACCGGAGGGGTTCACAGCGAAGTAAGTTATAATGTTCCCACTCTTCCAGGCGCAGAACTCGGGTTTGAACCCAAGCTTTCTCACTTTGGATTTCAACTGATCAATCCAAATCAGATAGAATTTTCCTACTGGTATGTCATTAGGGCCGGACTTCATCCATTCTTCATCACTGTCACCGTCCATGTTGACGGTGCCCAGACACATGTAATGGATTGTGTCGTAGGCACAATCGGCAAAGCAGCGGGGGATGCGCTCTTTAAATCCCTCGGCTGCATTCTTCCACATCCATTTCTGGTTGTCGTCTTTCAGAACGTCCGTGGTCATGTCCTCCCACGTCGTTACGGCTTCCAACTCAAATTTGACCGACTCGTACAGCTGCGGATTGCTTTCGCTCCCCGACTCGCTGCTCGAGTAAATCTGCGCCCCCCTGGGGGGAGTTGGACTCGACTAGTGCTGACAGTACCAGTCGAAGTCACAACTGAGGTGACAGCAGACAACCCTCTGGTGGTGACAGTGGGTGCTGCAGTAACCACGATGACCGTGGTGATTGCTGTGGTGGTAGGAGTTGGAGGCCACGACTGGCCTTTATCCCCCTTCTTTACAGAAGTAGGAGTGGGCGCAGCCGGACTCGCCTTCACTTCCTTTTTTTTCTTACCCTTGGTGGGCTGCTTTGGTGCTTCAGGGCTGGAATCCGTTTTACCGGACTCCTTTCCTTTACCCCGGGTACTCCTTCGGCTACTGAGGGTAGTATCGCTGGGCTCGGCGAACAGCAGTCAGCTCCTTCTGCTGGACGGCAAGCTCATGATGCTTAGCCTCCACAGCAGCCTGTTGACGGGCAATGTCCTCGTCTGAAACCGAACCAGCTGCCTCTGGGTTGTTGGCACCCGGCTCAATCTCGGACTTGGACCTTTCGAGGTCCGACTCGGTCAGTGGTCCCTTTGGTTTGCAAACTAATTTCTTAGTTCGCCCGGTGGCGACCGAACGCTGCATGGTGGTAGAGTCGGTGTCCATGTTGGATTCCGACTCCCGCAACTGTGTGGCCCTCCGGGTAATCCCTTCGGATAGCAACACAGCCCGTACTAGCTCCTCGTCTAACATCATGGCTCTGGCAAGACACTTGTAGTTCTGAAGCCATGATACTGGCATGTTTTCTGCCAACTCATCAGAGCACGAGTCGATGACCAGTGCTTTGAAATCATCGGGTATTTCTCCCGACTGTCCAGGCACCTCGGCCTGCACGCCACATCCAAACATGGAAGGGTGCATTGGGATGTAGGTCCCCCAGTTTGTGTAGACGATTCCTGCCTCCTCCTCTACATAGGCGAGGCGTTCAATCCTCGTCTTAAATCCCGGAGGATACAATGGGATATTTAGAATATCCGAATCTTCTGCCTTCAGGTCAGATGGGTCCGAAGAACCCGACGCAGAAGCTACTGGACCCGGAGGTAGTGGAGGAGGCCTCTTCCACTTCTGGCTCATGTCCGAAGCCAGCATTGGAGGTTTCCATTGTTTCCTCCACCCGAGACGCGGCTGTTGGGGCCTTGTCTTCGTCCAACTCAACGTTGGCGGCTTGACGCACAGCGTCAATTCTCCCCTGTGCCATTACGCCGGGACAACTTCCAATATAAAATTGGCAGTAATAAAGTTGGACTCCTCCCGAAGGACTTGACCAACCACAAAAAGTTAGAGACTGCAGCTACTAGCCGCCCGGGAACGCAAAAACAACCAGAGCGAAAATCAATGGCGTCTACACAGCACGATTCCGCCCTAGTTATAAGTGGGTCAAACCAATATGGCGTCAAACCTCTCGTCTCTTGAGATCCCGCTGCGAGCTATCCGGAGACCTAGTTGTCCATTCTCCTGCCACGACCAGTGGTGCCCTCACGTAGACTAGATCCGGACTGGGGTTCGGCTCGGTATACAAAACGCATGCTACTACCGGGGTGCTATAATCTGGAGCTTGGTGGTATAAACATTGCTAATTAGCGAATGTACCAGATAATCCGACCACCACTCACGGGATATGCCACCCAGGGAACATACATTCGACGTCCCGAACCGCTACAACATGTCATTCACCTACGGCGAAACACACACAGGTGCTCGTTGTGTACTGAGTTAGGTAACAGCAGCCCTTAACCTGGGACTGCATCTGACACCCTCAGTCAGCATTTTATTTCTCCTGGCATTACCCGCGGCCTTCTCCGGGTCCTGCGCAGCCACGGCAGGACCTTTCCCATGTGTAATGCCTACACTCAGCGAGACATTTTTCCAATTCTTACGATTTGGCCATTTCCGACCCGTCTTCTTCTTTTCAGGAGCTATCTTAGCTTTCGGATGCTTCTTGGGACGACCTTTGGGGCGTTTCTCGGTTACTATCACCTCAGGCCTCCGCTGGGTTGGCTCTGGGGGTCAGTACCCATACTCCCTCTCTGCTGCTTCGTGTCCCTTCCAGGCCCTGAGCTTACCTACATTGGTTTTCCATTCCCTACCAGTGTAGCAATCCTTCATTATTACCGTGGACTCTGAGACAATGCGTATAATCTTGAACGGACCCTCCCAAGGTGTCACGAGCTTCAACCTTTCGAGTACCTTAGTACCTTGTCCCCTAGATTAAAACGTATCATTTTAGCATTGGTTAGAAACCCACCTTTTGCCATTTAGCATTCTTCAATAGTTCATTTCGAACTACTTCGTATGCCAGTTTAAACCTGTCCCAAAGTGACCGAATACCAAAAGGTTTGGGGTACAATTAGTGGATGCATGGACGGTGTTGTTGTAGGCGTGTACTACAAACTCACACTGTTCGTCCCAATCGTCCTGGTGGCTATTCACCAGAGGCTTCAGAACTTGTATCAGAGTTCTGTTAAACCTTTCCACCTGGCCATCAGATTGAGGCCGGTATGGGTTGGTTCAGGTCTTACATATAGCTAAGTAATGGCACATTTCCTGCCATTACTCCGACTCGAACTCCCTACCTTGATCACTGTGCATCATAAGGGGTACACCCAAATGTAGCACCCAGCCTTTTACAAATGCCTTGGCACATGTAGCAGCCTTGTGATTTGGAAGGGGAAACACCCGAGTATACTTTGTGTAATAGTCTATTACGACCATCATACATGTATCTCCCTAGGTGTCATTTTAAATCCACTTATGATGTCGATTGCGACACAAGCGAATCCTACACCAAACAGTTCCTGGGTCAAGGGTAACTTACCCAGGATGGGTCCTGGCTTGTTTCTACAACAATCAGGACAAACTGCGATCCACCAAAGTAGGTCACTCCTCATCCCTGGCCAGTAATATCGTCTTTGCAGACGTTCAATAGACCTTTTCTTCCCAAAATGGCCACTCGTTTGGGATATCCCTCCTCATCTAGGTAGGAATCACGATTTGCGAAAGCATATTGCCAGTGGAAGTAGTCTTCCATCTGTACAATATGCCATCTCGGATCTCTAGCCCGGTCCATTGAGCTATGAATCGCCTAGCTCTCTGTCTTCCAGATATAACATTGGCCTCACCGACTTAATACCTTTCCGTAAGTATTCCAAGATGCATGTAGTGGTGGGATCCGACTGTTGAAACTTCTTGATGGTCGCTGGGGACCAATCAAGATAGCTACACACAGCCTCCTCCCAGGGGATACGGGGGGGTGGTATAGTTATATACCAACCCGGCAACCACAGCATTGTGGTCCCCGCAGTCTTCACAAGTGGCATTTTGGCACTTTCAGATTAGCCTTCTCTATAAGGCATCCACATTTATATGTTTTTCACCCGGACGGTGCTCAATCTGCTTATGCTCCAATCCGAACTCGGATAGATGAGCAAATCATCGTCCATTCATCCTCCTCGCCATCTCAGAGACAAATGGTCGGTAAGAAAGTGAAGTCAGTTCCCCAAAGGAAATGCTTATACTTCTTCATATACACCACTACCGCCAGTAGTTCCCTTTTAGTAGTACAATAATTACGCTGGGTCTTGCTTAACGTGTTACTAGCGAATGCCAATGGGACTTCAACTCCGTTCTGGACCTGAGAGAGTGCCACCCCTATAGCATTATTGCTAGCATCGGTGTCTAGTATGAAATGTCCCTCGGGTGTGGGATATTTCAATACCAGTGTTTCTAAACAAATCTTTTATTTTATTAAAAGATTCTTCTTGCTCACTGGTTCAAGGAAAGGGTTCCTGGGCCCTACCGGGTGTCCAATGAGCTAAGCATTGCATAGGAAAGCTTACACGAGAGTAATTTGGTATAAAATCATGATAATATAAACAAAATCCTAAAAATGATCTAACCTCCTTAGCACTCGAGGGTCTTTCCCAATTCTCCACAGCTTCCAGCTTTTCCGGATCAGCACTTACCCCGTTGGGGGTAATTACCCTTCCTAAGTATTATTGTTTTCTTGAACAAATTACATTTCTTAGGCTTTAGTTTAAGGCCGGTAGCTAGAATCCTATCCAGGACCAGTTGTAGGTTCGCGTGGCATTCCTTGAATGACTTGTCGAACACGACAACATCATCCAAGTAAACCAAACACTTCTTCCACAACAAGTCGCTGAGTAGTGATTCCATCATAGCCTCGAACGTAGCTGGTGCATTACACAATCCGAATGGTAAGACATTATACTCGAATAATCCCAAATGGCTAGAGAATGCTGTTTTCTCTATGTTTTTGGGATGCATCAGTATCTACCAATACCCGGACTGTAAATCCAGGGTGCAGAACCTTTGGTTCCCACCCAAGCTATCTAAGGTCTCGTCTATCCTTGGTAGAGGATACGAGTTCCTCTTTGTTATTCCGTTTAGTTTCCGGTAGTCGACACAAAAACGGAAGGTACCGTCTTTCTTTGTGGTCATACAAACAGGGCTCGACCAAGGGCTCATGCTCGGCACGATTACCCCTAGCTCCAACTGCTTTTGTATTTCCTGTTCACATATTAACTTCTTCTTAAGAGGAAGTCTACGATACGGAATTTTGAAAGGTCTCTCGTCGCCCACATCAATAGTGTGCAACACCTTATCTGTTCTACCTAAGGGTCCTCCCTCTGTACCAAAAGTATTTCTAACATAGACCCTTCTTGGTCAACATTACGAGTAGCATTGTCGTTTACAAACGGGTTGTATGCACTCGTAGGCTGTTTTGGTGTTGAACAGGTACCGAAGTCACCCTATTTAACAAATGTTCGATCTGGGCACGGGTCTGTGCCCACTGGAGGGGGATTAGATTTCTCCTTATCCTGCAAGTAGCTTTCCATAGCAGACTTGTTTAGAGTCAGAGTCGCAACATCAGTTGTCAGATTCCTCTGTTCCTCTCTTAACTGAGCGTTTTCGGGCAAGATTTCGGATCGAATCTTCTCATTGTCCTCAACCGCTCGGTGGTGTTCTAATTGAGCAGCTTGCGCTTCTCTTTTTAAAGTATCCTTTAGTAGCCGATACTTCTCACTCTTTTCTGAGACCTCTGGTACTCGTTTCCCTACGGATCTCATCTTGTTCTGTGACGAGCTTGGACTCCGTTTCGGCTTTGCGTAATTTTTCAACTCTCTTCCATTGCACTTAGCTCGGATTTTGGCTTGTTCACATCCCGAGCTTTAGCAACTTCCTCGGATCTAGCTTTATCGATAGCTCTCCACCTATTGGCTTCCTCCTTTTCGAGTTTGGCCAACTTACTTTCCCTTCCTCTTTGCTCTGTTGTTTTCAACTCAACCCTATGGGCTAATGAGGAAAGTCGAAACTTGAGGTCAGATTCTCTCAGAATGGTGTAGAGGTACGTATTGTTTAACCATAGAGTTGGGTACCGTCTGACGTGGCGGGTGAGTCGAGTCGTCGGACGTTCCTCAGGTTCCGGATAGGTGGCAGCACCGATCCGGGTCTGTGGGGACATCTGACGACGAACACCTGGGTCCTTATATAAAGCCCAGGGCTCAGCCGCTACGTCAGAGGCCCTTCTGGCCTCCGCAGAATGTAGATCACTATTAACCATTATTAGCTGCCCCTTCTATACTATCCGGCAGCCGTGAGTGTGCATTAAGTAATAAATCTAACCGTTGGCATACACTTGAAATACTGTCTTACTCTTTCTTTCCGAATCGTAAGACCCGAACCCCCAGGTCCGTAAGGTCACAACCCCTTACACTGATGCCGTGACCAGTTAATTCTGGTGTATAGCCCGGACGTTATAACGTCCGAACGGCTAGTACATGGGTTAGATAGCCTCGCGGAAGCTAACCCAGCAGGGCAATTAATTGCCCAGGAGAATGGCAATGGATCATTTGTGCTCCAAACCCATTCGAACTCCCAAGATGCGGAATCTGCATCTTGGAGAGATCCCGAACCCCACTATAATGATAGTGAGGAAAATCTACCAGACTCTGTACGACGTGAACAGTCCATACAGAGACAGGGTAACTTAATAGGCCAACAATCACTTGTTGACGAGTTAACTAATTCGATGTTCGAAGTTGGTGGTAGTACTAATCCAGAACATCCGGCACCGATGCCAAAAAGGGTAACATTCAGAGAACTACCTTATAGATTACCCAGACCCGGACTACCAATATTAGATTACAGCGCTATAGATGGCGACTTAACCTATGCGGTACCGGAAGGTGAGGAATTTAAACGACCGGATGTCCTGTTGTTAAATGAAACTTATGTAACTTTGAACGAGAACCTAAATACCTTGGTCAAAGCTAAAGATGAAGTATTCCATGAAAAACTTCAGCTAGAAGAGGACCTGACTGGCATGCGAAATGAATTCGAAGCCAGAAGGAGTGAGTACATGAAGGAACTCGAAAATGAAGAACTAAAACTTCAGGAAATGAGAAAGTCATTCAATAAAGAATATGACAATAGACACATTCGTATCCAAACATACATAGATACGAACGATCAACTAAGTCTTGATAAGGCAAAATTCGAATCCGAAATATGCCATTATCAGAGAGAGTTAGAGAAATTGAAAATTCAGTGTAGTAAACAAGCTGAAGACAATGAAACCATCCGGGTAGGCATTATAGCCTACAATAAACAACTGGAGGAAGATAGACAGAAACTCACGAACGAGCTTCAGAAATTGCAGACTACTGCAATAACCTTAGACAAATACGTAGAAGCCGCCCAGCTGACTATAGGTGATATAGATCCAGCTGTGGTGTCTACAATGTTGGGAAAAACATCCAAGGATGCAACTCCAATTAGATACAACCCATTCGTTGATGACGGGGCTGATAAGAATGTAGTATCCGGAATCTATAAGAAACCGGATAATACCGCAGGTAATGGAACCGCACCTACACCAGCAACTCCTGTGCTGGATACAATAGGTCCGGCACCACCAATACCAGATTTGAGTCATAAAATTAAAGCGACTCACGATAGTGCTACTGGAGCTAACAATAATACACCCGTAGCACAACCGAGAGTACCGGGACCACCGAGACATATGTTAACACCACCTTCATATTTCTCCCAACCCGGCCACAGTACACCAGCAGGTCCAAGATTACCGAACCCACCTTTGGGTCAAGGTAATGGTCCTAATGATGGACGTTTTCCAAGACCAAACCCGCCACAAAACAATGTTAATGGCGGTACATACCAACCAAGAACAACTTCCTATGGATATAGATATAATTATAATCCATCAGGAAGTAGTAATTACCAAAATGGTAATAACTATAATCAGGGATGGAATCAAAATAATTCTTACCCTAGGTATGCGTCTTCTGGAACAGCAGGAAATGCCGGTTACAGTGGTGGATGCCCTAGCGGTTTATCCGGACACTATCCTAACAACGGTCCACCAGGAGGGAACCCTCCAGGCGGCCCAGGAGGATCCGGATCCGGAGGATCAGGATCGGGAGGAGATGGCAGGAAGCCAAACAGAAGAACTTCCATGCCTGCAGGGATGCAAACCATCTTTGATAGAAGCCAATGTATCCAAAACCTTGGCATTGACTGCTACCGAAAGGGAGCAGATGGCATGGAAGTCATGAATGGAGCATGCGAGAAGCAGATAGACTACGCGGATGTAATAACCCGGCACGTAGACAGGCACGGATACCCCCTCCATATGATTCCAATGATCCATGGAAGGATAGGTATCAAGCTTTTGTCGACGAAGTCAATTGTAGTGGCTGGACAAAAGAAGAAGCTCTGCCGTATTTGATCTGTTGGTTGAATAAAGGTGGAAAAGTAGCCCTCAACCAATGGAGAGCAGCATACGGATTATACGGCACCTATGATCAATTGGTCGAATGTGCCGCATACCTATTCGGATCAATCGTTAGAGAAGATCCATGGGTAAGCTTCAAGAAAAGGACACAGAAACCTAAAGAATCTCACAAGGTCTTTGGTTTGGAGCTACAGGACTTGCTATCAAAAGCGCGTCCGAATTGGGCTCATGACGATGACTATTATCTACAGGAGTTGTTTATACAATTCTACAATGGATTGCGGGATCCAGATCACAAACAAGTAGTTTGGGATTCTTGGAAGGATGACACTTCCTTCAGTGACCTGTTCATATCAATTGATGGACATGACATGAAGAAACGATTGGTAGGTCTAGGACCTAACCCAGTAAGAGCAGCTCCGTTTCAATACGGAGGTACACCTGATCCGATATATGAAACTTCCCAATTAGCCCCGGTCGATTCGCATGAGGCTGATGAGGAGGATGAATATGTCTCCGATGAAAACGGAGAATATATTGGATCAGTCCAGGTAGCTGGAAAGTATTACCGACAGAAGCGGTATAGGAAGGTACATTCGAGAGGGAGGGGAGGATCCGTTGCTGGTAAAACAGCTTCCGGACCGACTCAATCTGGCAATGTAACCTCTACGGCGAAGCCAACTGTGGCAGCCACTGTTGCTCCTACTAATATGATGGAAACATTAATAGCCGGATTAACAGAAGCTCTAAAGAGACCGAGAGTTGATAAATCTCAAAGGAGATGTTTCAGATGCCAGAAACTGGGGCACTATGCTCCCGAATGTATGGCTGAGAAACCTGTCCCTCGTAGACAGGAAGGTGTCTCTGGAATAAGTACAGAGGAAAACTAAGGAGGGGTCTCCCGACGGGCAAAGAAGGGGATCCCAGTGGCAAATCTTGCCATGATATCACCATCCGTGATGATAGTTCGCATGTAGTAGCAAACTCGCCTAGCACCGAGGTGGTTGTAGACACCCGGAAGGTTAGGGAAGCTGATATAACAGGTGCCATGGGAGCACAGGGGAAACCCAATATCAGTAACGAGGCAGGCGGCTATGAGCTAGCCAGGGTTGGTAGTGCCCACCTGCCCCCGGATCATCCTTGTCTGGAATACCTCAAAGGATGTGGATCGACTCCTGGTGTGAACAATGACGTTCCGATCCTCACGGATATGCCCTCTGTTTTAAACGGAAGGCGGTGGTATGTTTGCCTTACTGTTAACGGAAGATCTGCCGAATTTCTCATGGATACGGGAGCTAGCCACTCCTGTATCTCCAAGAGGTTCTATGATCTTATACCGGATGAACATGATACTCTCAAATCGGGAGGAAGTGCTCAGACGGCCGATGGCAGTACCTTGCAGACGTATGGTAGAACTTGTGTGAAGCTACAATTGGATGGAGTACATGACTATGTCATGAGCGCCACCGTTGCGGATATAGCAGATGAGGGGATACTCGGGTTGGATTTCGCATCCCTGTATGGAGTTGTGTTGGAACCCCAATCAGGAGTGTTGAGTGTGAAATACCCGTATCCTGTAAAGGTTAGATGTGTACTGAGACAAGTGAGCAGTATGGCTAGTGTGGCACACACTGTGCGAATCCCTCCGGGAGTAGCCTGTGATGTGCTAATAAGAAGTGATCCTGCAATGCGCAATAAGCCTGCAGTGATAGAACCGGATGTAGCTACTCTGTCAAGTATCGGATTAATATCTGCAGACACTATTGTAGCAAATAGGTCCTGGTCGGTAGTACCTGTCTCCAATACTGGAAACAGTACTATCTACTTGAAAAAGGGACAAGTTTTTGGAAACGTGACCCTTTCGGAAACTGTAACGGTTAGTAAGTTAAACTTACAAAAGGTAACAGGAAATGATGAAATTTTGGAAGACTTACTCAAGTTGTATGAAGAAACTTCATTAGAAGATCCGGAACACCGGAAAGAGTTCTATGATTTGCTCTGTCAGTATAGGACTGCCTTTGCCAAACCTGGTGAGAAACTAGGCACGACAAATAAGGTAGTACATAAAAATAGATACTGGAGATGCAGAACCCTTTAAAATACCGTATAGACGGTTACCTTTAGCGAAAAAGAGAGTAGCTGAAGAGGAAATAAACAAGATGTTGGAACAGGATGTAATAGTCCCTTCCAATAGTCCATGGAGTAGTCCTGTGTGTATGGTAACAAAGAAAGATGGTACTATCCGCTTTTGCATAGACTACAGGAAGTTGAATGGAGTAACGAAAAAGAATTTGTATCCATTACCGAGAATAGACGAAACCATTGACTCCTAAGGAGGAAACAGTTGGTTTTGTACCCTAGACTTGCAATCAGGTTACTGGCAAGTGGGGATAAATCCTTCAGATATGGAGAAAACTGCATTTTCGAGTCATATTGGGCTATTCCAATATAACGTAATGCCGTTTGGTTTGTGCAATGCACCAGCAACATTTGAAGCAATGATGGAAACAATCCTAAGTGATTTATTTTGGAAAAGATGTCTTGTATACCTTGACGATGTCATAGTCTTCGGAAAAACATTCGAAGTGTGTTCTAATAACCTAAAAATGGTACTAGAACATATTATCTCTAATGGTCTCAAATTGAAACCTAAGAAATGCCACATGTTTAGAAAGTCCATAAATTATTTGGGCCGCATCATTAGTGATGAAGGAATAAAAGCTGATCCGGAGAAAATCGAATCAGTTACGAATTGGAATAGACCTAAAACACCCAAAGAAGTGAGGTCCTTTTTAGGATTCTGTTCCTATTATAGGGAATTTATTCCGAATTATTCTAGAGTCAGTTATCCATTACAAGCAATAGCTAACTGGACTCCAGGAAGTACCAAGGAAAAATTTCCTTGGACGCATTAACAGGAATCTGCTTTTCAAAAGCTAAAAGACCTGTTCACGAGTACTCCGGTATTACAATATCCGAATGAAACGGATCATTTCATACTGGATACTGATGCGAGTAATGATAGCATTGGTGCAGCTCTCTCGCAAGTCCAAAATGGGAGAGAGGTACCAATTGCCTTTGCCAGCAATACACTGAGCAAAACTCAGCGCAATTACTGCACAACCAAAAGAGAGTTGTTAGCAGTAGTCGTATATACCAAGAAGTTCAAACATTTTCTATGGGGAACGAACTTTACATTACGTACGGATCACTCCTCTTTAAGATGGCTACTGAACTTCCGAGATGCTGAAGGAATGTTAGGCCGATGGTTAGCCCATCTATCAGAATATGGGCTTGAACATCACCAGATTCAGCATAGACCTGGAGTGAAGCATTTAAATGCTGATGCTTTGTCTTGAATACCAATCCGGAAATGTGATAATCCGGATTGTACTGATTGTGGAGCTCATAGGGCAGTGTTAGCAGGGATTCGAAGACCATTCGAACCCCTAGTTGCCAGTATACTGGATTGGTCTATGGATCACATACGACGTTTCCAGGAAGCTGACTCGATAACTGCGCAGCTACTGCAATTAGTACCAAAGGGTATACGTCCAGTTAGACCTGAGGTCTCTCTGGAAAATCGAGAAATGAGAAGGTTTCTTGCTCAATGGACCGAGCTTGAAGTCCGGAAAGGCGTGTTATACCGTTGGAAGCCATGTAATAATGGTGAGAAAATCATGCAAGTGGTGATACCACATGCCTTGAGACATGACATTATGTACTTCTGTCATGGACATCGGACCAGTGGTCATTTCGGTAGGAAACGCTCGTTGGCACGACTTTCCAAAAAATACTACTGGCCTGGCATGACCAGAGACTTGCAAAGATGGGTAATTACCTGTCCGGATTGTTGTAAAAACAAACCCGGACCCGGGATGGGTAAACTTCCTCTATCTCAAGAACTTTTCGGAGTTAGATTCGCAAGAATCGGGGTAGATATCATTAGTGGATTGAATACAACCGCTAATGATAATACCTGTATGATGGTAGTGTGTGATTATTACACAAAATACACTAAAGTATTTCCACTACCGGACCACAAAGCAGTTACTTGTGCCGAAGCCTTTGTAAAAGGCTGGGTACTAAGTTTCGGTGTACCATTAATGCTACAAAGTGACCAAGGCAGAGAATTCGAATCAAATCTCTGGCAGGGTATGTGCGAATACTTAGCTATTTGTAAGACTAGAACCAACCCGTATAGGCCACAAAGCGACGGATTGGTAGAAAGGTTCAATAGAACCCTTATCCAAGTTCTAAAGTCACTCGTCAATGAACATATGGACGACTGGGATGAGCAATGTCATTTTGTGACACATGCTTATAACAGTATGGTACATTCAAGTACAAATTGTACTCCGAACCTTTTAGTATTCGGAGAGGATCTGATAATGCCTGCCGACTTAGTATTTGGAGTCGTAGGGATGGACCCGGAACTACCTTGCCATGTAGTTTTTGTGGAATGTTTAAGAGACAGATTTAAAAGAGCATATGAGTCTGTCCGAATTGATTTGGAGAAAAGTGCCAAATGGCAAAAAGCTGGATATGATACCGATCTAAAGCATCGGAAATTCCAATCCGGAGACAGAGTTCTCAGATTACATGAACCACTTAGACACATAAAATTAGCGTCTAATTGGGATGGTCCCTTCACGGTAACACAAGTTATCAGTGATTGTACCGTAATTATTAAATCTGACCTTGGTCGACTTTATAAGTCAAATGTGGCTAGATTAAGGAAATGGTCTGGGAGGGAGACCTCCACAGAAATGTATGGTGAAGGTTCCGGAAAGATCCTGAACCAGAATCGTATAATAGACCAGGTAAAGAACACTACAGTGAAGCGAGGCCGTGGTAGGCCTAAGAAGTGTTCCGAATCAGTGGCACCCACGCCAACACCGATTAAGCGTGGGGGAGTAAAAAAAGTCTCGGCAGGTGAAGACAAAAAGAAGAGGAAAGGTGTCTCGAAGGCTAAGAAACACCTAGAAAAGGCTCTTCAGACTGTCAGGTCCGATAAAGAACTATCCGAGAAGGGGAGATACGTTCGTCGCAGCCCTCGAATTGCCCAGAGGACTGCAGTGACCTAACCTGTATACACAACGGGTGTAATGTTTACATTTAGAGGAACGGATGACAACTGACCCGAAAGGCTTATTTGTTGCCGCCGCATGATGTACCAATGGGTAGTGGACGGATAATCCGGTGGATTTGCTTAAGCTTTCCATAATCTCCACTTAAATCCCCAGACGAGTCATCGGCGTGAGCGATAATTACCTAAAAACAATCAGTTTGTTGATGTTCCGCTTGTAGCACGTGCGTTTCCGCATGACGTCACCGTGTCCAGTCTCGGCTGACCTCTCATGACCTCGCGAGCCGCGGGGAAATGACGTCACGAAAGCTGGCCTATCGCCATATTGTTTTTCGGTAACGTTCAAGACGGTCGAGCTCGCTCCCTTCTTGGATTTTACCGGCTAGCAACCTCCTCGCTGCTCCTCCAGAGTCTGTCTCCTGGTAGACAGACTCCGTCTGTGTCGGCCCCGGCGCCGTAAAAGCCGGAAAAAGGAGTAGTTTACTCCCGTGAGTGATTCCCCAGTCATGGCTGAGGAATCCGTAGCTGCAGCCAAGCTATCCGGTGACCCGGATAAGCTGACTCCGTCCGCAGAAGCTTTTCCGGAAGCTTTGTCACCTGTTACACAGGAAGAGAGCGAGATGTTGGACGTGGAGGAACCCACGTATCGCTCGTTCGAGGAGAAGCTGGCCTCATTTTCACTGAATGAGCCAGAGAAAATGTTGTCTCCGCTCCCATCCGAGGGATCTGGAGGGGCTACGAGTGTTGAACCCGCAGCGACTGGGTCCGAGACCGCACAGGTCGACGGACCGAAGGACCAGTGGAAGCCAGCAGTGGCTGACCCGTTCCCGGTAGAATACGACGGTCGCTACCTGTACGTCCACCCGGAACTACAGGCACAAGTGACCTATGCTGACGGTACACCAGTTAGGTTGGACCAGAAGGTGAGGATAGCTGTCGAGGGCGTCATGGTTCCCGAACAGCTGGACAGGACGCCTCCCGAATGGCTCCGAGACTGGCCGTGGTTCCAACGGGGACTCATGGTGGACGCTGCTTTCCGCGAAGCAGTGTACGAAGCCAACAGAGCTTTCCAGCTCGGAGCGTATCCGAAGCCGGATAAGACTCATAAGACTGTGGAACGTCAAGGCGACGAACATCGATTGGGTAGGCTGCGTCTCGGAACCCGAGGGGCAGACTTACCCACGTCCTTGTGCCACCCGGCCCCAGTACCGGACCACGAAGGAGTTTCGGGAAGCCGCTGCCAACTTTGAACAGTGGGACGACGGTTATTACATAACCGAGCAGGAGCTAGTGGATGTTCAAAACAATTCACTAACCGGCATGAACCGAGGTGCAGCCCTTCGGACGGTTCTCGTCCGTCGAATGACTGCAGAACAGGAGGCCCAGGAAGAGGCTAAGAGGGCAGCGGAAGTACCCGCACCTCCTATCCCCGACCTGAAGCTTGCCACCCGAAGCACAGCCGGTTCTGCATCAGCCACCGGCAGTACTACCACCCCGGTAGAAGCCTCGACCTCCAGCGCATCCGGAACCCAGGAACCGGAGGAAGACAGTAAGGTCAGTAAGAACAGGAGGTCCGCTGCTCGGAAGCTCAAGAATCTACCGGATTCTGCTAGAGCCGAGCCGAAAGCCAGCACCTCAGCCACTGGTAGCACTGCCATGGAGGTTGAGTCGTCAGACGAGGAGTCGGTGCACGAATCCTCGGTTGAGTATGATGAGAAGGCCACTCCATCAACTCAAACCGAGGCCGAGCGATGGGCTAACGCCAAATCCGGATTCCGACGTGTTTCTCCGACTGTGCCTACGGAGTAAAGAAGGACGGCTCTACCCTATATGCCTGCCCGGACTCAGTTAATAAAAATAATGAGTCAGATGATGAAGATTGGATGCGTCTTTCGGACGAGGATCCCAATCCGAGCAAAGCCTATCGAAAGATGTGGCTTATGCTAAACCACACCGAAGGGTATTACACTTATACCCAGAGGAGGAAGCTGCGTTGGGCTCTTGAGAAGTGGTACGGTGACGACCAGAAGTCCTGTCCCTTCTCTATCTGCCAGGATGCGAGTGATGTCTCGGTCCGGACCTGGAGTACTCCAGCCCGGTTCCAAAGGCATCTGGTAGAGGCCCACTTCCACCATCACCCGGTTTACATTTGTGATCCGAGTTATGGTAAGAAAGGCAAGAAGTGCACTACGAAGGTTCAATATAACCGACGTAGCGATCTGGCGAGGCACCAGAAGAAATGCCACGCAGAATGTTTGGATGGGGCCCGAAAGCTTTTCATGGAGCTTCATCAGGAACTCATGAAGGAGTTCGATAGTCTGAGCGAGGATGCTTGGTCTAAGATCCGACCAGGGGACCAAGTCCTCTGCGAGGTTCCGAAGACCAAGGATTCGAAACTCCGCGCAAAGATTGTCCTGACTCCTGGAAAGGGTAAGCTGGACATGCACGAGTCTCTCTGGCAGAAATGCGAGGAATCCGGCAAGGAGGGAAAGAGAGCTCGTGAAAGGAGCAGAAGGGATCAGAACCATGGTGGTAACGGTAATGGTCAGACCACCACTAAAGTCAGAGCAGACGACCGCTCCAGGTCTCCTCTGGCTCGGCACCCCCACGAGCAGGTTCAGGGCACTCCGGTGTTCAAGAAACCCGAACCTGCCGGATACGCTGGCGCCGTATCAAAGCCTGGGAAAGTTAACCCCCGTAACTTTCCGTCCTTGACCCAGGGACCTGGACCTGAGAGCCAGACCCTGGTCGTTGGAAAGGGTGGTCGACTTGTTCCCAAGAAGACCTCAGCACCTGCTGCCGCCGGATCCGCATCCGCTCCAGCCGCCCTCCCAACCAACTTCACCCAGGAGCAGTTACGCCTTTACCTGCAAATGGGATTGAAGCAGAGCCAGCCTCCTACCTACTGTATGCCAACAGCAGGCGTGTCCGGGAGCCCCACACCCGGAAGTGGTCCTCAGGCCGCATCGACTCCCCCCAAGGCTGTCGCTGCACCTGCGAAACCAAAAGACGCCATTACCATTAAAACCGGTAATGCGGAAGTTTGGTTCGAGAAGTCTCGCCAGGGGGAAGCAGATGTCCAGAAGGCCATCTACACCCACTGGGAGAAATGTGTCCGTGAGAAGGCAACAGAATTCCATCAGGGTCTTCTTAATGATACCCTGTTGTGTATGAAGGAGGTTGCGGATGCTGAAAAGCAGCGCCTCGAGACCCTCATTCGGGACGATGTAAAGTCCCAGGAGGAGGCTGCCGCAGCTGCCCAAGAAAAGGCAGCTATGGACGTACACGTCTTGGAGAAACGTGTCAAAGAGGAAATTACCCGGAATACCAACTTGAACACCAAGTTCATGAGGGTATTCGGAGTCGATCTCGACGAGTGGGACGGCACTCCCGAGTCGGCTCTAGCTCTTCTTAAGAAGAAGCATGTGAAGAAATCCGCCTAAGCATGCTACGGGTTATTTTCTAAAATTCTTTTTTTTTCTCTCCACTAAATGACCAGATATAGTCTTTGCGGAACCCTACAGGTCTGCGAATGTCTCTTTCATTAGTATATGAACACCTGTTCTTTGTGTTCCGGGTTCCTTTTATGACCAGCTTATTGTATAATTCAGGCCGTATAATCCTTATTGTACCCTGAATAGTCTATTCGGATTCAGAATTTCACTTACAAACAATTCGATAGTAGACTTGCTGCTGTCAAACGTATCCGGATGCCGGTTCCAGACTTCTGCTGCTATCTGTGCTAACCACTTACTAGGATGGACTTTACGATTTACCTCTACATTTCACCTATAATCCCGAATGGACTTATACTACATGTTACTACTACTTCCGGACCAGCCTATATTGGACTTTTTACTTATGTCAACAATACTTAAATGGATTACGATTCTACACTGTTGACAAAACCGGATCTGCACTTTACTTCTACTCTACACCATTCGGATATACTTATGAACTATAGCACTTCCAGAGGATTGTGGGTAGCTGCCCCAAATTCATCTACCGTGTTCACTCTAATAACTATAGACTTTAGCACGTCCATCCCGTGGTTAGCTGACCACACTTACCTTCTAGTATCCGGAAAACCACAGCAGAAGACTCCAGCAGCATCTACCATTTTTTATATTGTACATAATATCATATATCTATTTTTCTATAATATTATTTATATGTGCATATCCACACTATGGTCATAACTTACTATATATTGTGATACGGGTATATATATATCTATTGGTATGGATCTCAAATTGCTGTTCATATTAATAATATAAGATCCGATAAACTACACCAGAATGTAAAACATTATTGTCCTGCGAGACATATTGTATTATATATATATTAATCTGGTGTTATAAAGGTTATTTGGTACACGGTGATATCATATATATTATTATATTCATTACTACACCGTGATTTTTTTCTTTTCAAGTGTATAATACAAATGGTTCTACTCGTACTACTCACGGAATCCTTAACGGATTCATAGGATTATATGTCAATAGATAGTGTAGTTACTTTTAAAGTCTTTTTCAAGACTATATAATCAAATGTGTTATTAATAACTACAAACACATATGGATGTTATCATGTGATTTATTCAATATTGGACAGTTCTGTTACATATAACTGTTATTATCACATATATACGAATTATGGTAATTATCCTAATACTTATACCGTAAACATAGATTGTTACTATATGGTATAAAAGGTTAATTAACAGTTCCGCTACACATAACTGTTACTCATTCAACTAATTCGTATCATATTACAACATCCGGTCTGTTATTCTGTAACTATATACTCTATCAAATTTGTAAAATTGACATTCGAATCATACTTAACATGGTGTTAACGTTATATCTATGGTTGTACCTCTATTACTAATGGTTTAGACATATAGAAATGTTATCCTAGTAATATTACTATAACTATAACACCCTCCTAAATGCCTGGGGGAGTGGTGTAGAGGTACGTATTGTTTAACCATAGAGTTGGGTACCGTCTGACGTGGCGGGTGAGTCGAGTCGTCGGACGTTCCTCAGGTTCCGGATAGGTGGCAGCACCGATCCGGGTCTGTGGGGACATCTGACGACGAACACCTGGGTCCTTATATAAAGCCCAGGGCTCAGCCGCTACGTCAGAGGCCCTTCTGGCCTCCGCAGAATGTAGATCACTATTAACCATTATTAGCTGCCCCTTCTATACTATCCGGCAGCCGTGAGTGTGCATTAAGTAATAAATCTAACCGTTGGCATACACTTGAAATACTGTCTTACTCTTTCTTTCCGAATCGTAAGACCCGAACCCCCAGGTCCGTAAAGTCACAACCCCTTACAATAGCCTCTTGCTCTATAGAACGAAGTTTATTGATTCATTCTCGGGTCTCATCCTCAATCTTCTTTTAAGCAGCCATGAATGCTTCATGTTGCTTCTCAGCTTGTTGCTCTACCTGGTCTCTGGCTTTTAAATAAGCTGAGGTTGACTTATATCTGGGGCCCAACCGACGACCATGTCTGGATTTGCGGTTCCCTCCCGGATTAAATACTGAATCTGATAACGCTTCATCTAGGGATAACCCGAGAATACATTTCCGTGGATCTCTAATGTATTCTGGTTAGTATCCCATTGGGATGGGGCATCTGCCTCGTCCCTATGGTGTTTACCATCCCCTCCATCGTCTCGGTCACTATTGTGATCCGACAATGTCATTAAAGGTACATCCTGCCTTATTCGGGTTACATTTCGTACCCCCTGCTCACTTGGAGTTCCTGTCCTTGGAATGGGACTTTGAGCCTTTGGAGTCTTTAAAGTACTAGTAGCACCCACCGAGATGCCGGCTTCCAATCGGCGCCCACTAGTTAGTACTTTAGACCAATCGCTCAAGTCCAACCGAGCAGGTTTAATCAATCCACTCAGCAGACCGGTATCCGAGGCCGTATAGTGAGGGGTACTCGGGTACAGTTTTAGGACCCCATCTCCTATAGTGGTGGGATCGCTCGTCATACCGGGTGTAGAGAATGCTCTCTGTACACCAGCCAAGTCATACAGATACTGTTGACCCGGCTTCCAGTCTAGCAACAAATGCTGAGAGGCTATGCCATCCTCTTCGAATTCTTCAAGCCCTAGGCTTGAGGAACTCCCATTTCGTGTTCCGCAGCTTTCGGCCATGCTCCACCCCCGAACCAACTGGTCATGGTACCAGTAAAATGGTTCTTTCTATGTGTTACATTGGGTGGCTCTTAGGCTCGCTTAAATACTACAAGTAGCACACAACACGACAGGTTAGGGTTGGGCAAAGCCCTTAACTTCCCATCTGTTCGGATGGACTTTATTCAGAGAAGGAAAGATCTACATCTGGACTGGACTAGGTCCAGTCCCCTTCTGCCGATCATCCAGCTCATTATGAGCTGGATGCGAGGCGTGGTGCTGCCCCCTTTTGTACCAAACGGGTATCGCGAAGGGACACCTGGTTGGCATAGAAGGAATGAGCACCACACGAGCACATCTCTCGGATGATCCGCACTAGTATATACACGACGATGCCGGCCCCTTCACACTTGTAACGTTCATGTACCCGTGGGACTCAGACCCAGGTCTCCAAGTGTGAGTTTCGTGGGCTCTTCCCCTATATAAGGGCAGTTCTGAGTGTAGTTATGCAGTAGTGGTCCTACCACTGCTCAGCACCCTTCTACTGTTACCTATGGGTAACAGTAGAAGCCATGTAGTCTCTATAGGCTGTGATCGTATGTAACTAAAGACAAGAATGAAACACTCGGTTGCCTTCCCAGAAACTTCTTCTCTTTTCGTTATGATTTGATATCTAACAAAAATGATGAACCACTACACAAGTCTATATCCAACCGTTTTCCTTGGCAACACTCAAAATCAGCTAAAATGCTCCCTAAAGTGTATAATACTGTCAAATGATAATACTAACCACCCCTACCCCCTAATATAAAATCTATATCGTCAGCCTTACATATTGGTTTGTTTCGAGGGACCTTGGTTGCTAGGCAACAACAGTTTTTAAAGGATTTCCTTAGCAATGCCATTAATATAATGTTGTTCAGCATGTTTCTACATAAGGATTCATTCAACCTGGCTCTATGGATTACCCCAGTGCCCTAGATCTATCAGACATAAAGCAAAGTCATATAGTAACAACAATTTGCTATCTAGGGACCTTGGTTGCTTAGCAACAACAGCTATTTAAAGGATTAACTTAGCAACAGCATTAACACAAGAATATTCAGCATGTTTTCATATAAGTATTCCTTCAAGCTGGCTCTATGGGTTACCCAAGTGCCCTAGATGTAACAGATGCACAGCAAAGTCATATAGCAACAACCATTTGCTATATTTTCCCAACAGTCTCCTTACAGCACAAGAAAGACATAGACACCTTATAGAAAGACCTATAGATCCCCAAATGATAGATTTTCCACTCCTATCTAATTGATGCCATTGTCACAGTCTCCGCTATTTCAAATAACCTGTTTCTAGTCACCCTGGTTCCATAGCAACAGCAGCTTTTGCAATGGTTCCCCAGAAACAAGTTCAATCCAATGCCATTCTGAATCAGTCATGATGGGATAATGCTAGGACCTGAATTCTATTACCCAATTTGGTGAATTTGTTCATGTTTTGATTAGCCAAATTCAGTTTTGATAAGGCAAACCACTTTTTCAAATACGTTCAGCTAAATTCTATGGCATACCCAAGGGGTCATTGAACAACCAATCGTAACACAGAATACATATACCCTTATCCAATCAGGTCGCTCCTTCTACACCGTAGTTCAAAATAGGCCAGCCAATCACACATCACCTTTCAATTATATTTATGTGTGCCGTGCCCCACTTTCTTGTAGAGGGATTCCCGGGGATTCCCCACATGGTGTGTGCTTTCTGCCACAGTGCCAATAAACATTGAACAAAATACTTGATATGACCCATTGAAATCATATTCCTGAAGATGCCATTTATTTTGTCACTTGGGTAAGGTTTAAGAGAACATAAACAAGATGAAGATAGGCCTCCTATGGCCAACTTCCGTGACTCCTAGCCCGTAGGGAGTGATCACTTTTTTAACAACATGGTTGGTCTGCACGCGGACAAGCGGAAAAAAGTTTTCGCCCCCCCTGGAGGGCCAAAATTGTTTTGACCTACCCCCCCAAGGGTGGGTGCTCCGTGGCCAAGTCGGGAGTTCCCGGGAGTCTAGGCCTGTCACGATGAAGCCACTCACTCTCAGCTGGTACCTTGGGGCCGGGGACGGAGGCCTCCACTACGGAGTCCCCCCCCCCCGACTACTATGACAAAATTAATCAAGACCCCCCCAATAAGAACTGATTGCGAAATGACCCAGGATAATTAAGCATGTGGAATGATGCACCAGGGAAGAAATGACTTGGCCCTTTAATAGACATAACAGCTAAGGGAGTGGTCATTTTTTAACAACAGGGGGGTTGGTGAAATTCTGGGCGTGCGGGTTGACAATTTTTCCGTCCCCCCTCCGAGGGGTCTGGAATTTTTCCGCCCCCCTTTTATTCTATAGTCGCGCGCGGGCTTTTTCACTCAAAAGGGGTGACAATTTTTTTGTCCCCCCCGTGCATGCGCCCCCCCATCACAGCAGTCAAAAAGTTTTGACTCTTCTTGTGGGGGGCTTTAAAAAAATTACCCTCTTTTTACCAAAAAAAGCCTGGGCGCTTCTATAGTTCTACAGACGCGAAAATTCGTCACGCCTCTGGTGTGATAGGGGGGGCATAAAAACTTGTTGGCGCATCCACACGAAAACCCACCAGGTGACCCCCCCCCCCCCCCCGAAGTGGTCATTACTTATCAAAAGGGTACCAGGACTGTAGGATAAACAGGGGGTGGGGAGATGGTGGGTTTTCACATGGACGCGCAAAAATTATCTAGCTTAGGGAAGGACAGAGTAAGAGGCCCTTTCAAGCCTTTGGGGTAATATGCCCTGTAGGGAGTGATCATTTTTTAACATGGTGGGTCTGCACGCGGACACGCAGAAAAAAATTTGCGCCCCCCTAGAGGGCCAAAATTGTTTTGACCAACCCACCCGACAGAGGGCCGAAAATCTTGTGCGAATGAGCTCTTTTGACCTACAGTAATGCATGGGCTTTTTCACTGAAAAAAAAACACACACAACAAAAACAGGTGAAATTATTTGGACCCCTCCGTGGTCAAGGGGGTTGGAAAAATTCTTACCCCCTATGGTCAATGGGTCGAAAAAAATTCAGACCCCCCTTTCAAACCCACCAGCCCCCCCTGTTGTTAAAAAATGATTACTCCCTTAGCTCTTATGTCTATTAAAGGGCCAAGTCATTTATTCCCTGGTGCATCATTCCACATGCTTAATTATCCGATTTTTTAGATGGGTCATTTTGCAAAATCAGTTCTTATTGGGGGGGGGGTCTTGATTAATTTTGTCATAGTGGTGGGGGGACTCAGAAAAAAATCTGCTGATCTGCCAAAATCCATCAAGCCCCCCCCCCCCCCGAGGGCAATAAAAGGTATTGTTGTAGGTTTTCATTATGATTGGATTAGATGAGAAACAGTTGACTTATCAGACATTTAATATTTTATAACTGTTAGGATCATCATGATCAATTCTAGATAATTAGAAATAAAAGGGACCTGAAATGTGCATAGTTTGTTTGATAGCAATTTAAAGGGGTTAAAAGTGTTAGCTGAGGCACTATATGATGAAGGAGTCAATTGTTTAGGTACATGCAATGTGCTTAAATCCTTACATTCGTGCAGTGTTAGTAAAACTTGATGAGATCATCAATATTTATTTCACTATCTGAACTACAGTACATATAATTGGTCAGAATAACGTGATCACCAATTTTCATTTGACCAAAGATGACTTCCTATTGTTTAATATTTGTGTTATGTATGAGTCTTCTGATCCCACCTGATTTGCTGGATGAAATTCACAAAGGGAATATGTAAAGGCCCTCCCATGTACCTATGGACCTCCCTAATCACCAAAACTAGTAGTTATAGCCTTCAGAGCGATCCTGGTGGCAGTCCCCATCCCTACAATTAGTGCATGTTTTTCACACTAATCAAGGGATTCAACAAGGTGTCGTATTCGTGGACTAGACTGTCAGCCTAGCCTTAAGGAATATTCCAATAGAATGTTTGACAAAAGACTGGACATTTTACCCCGCATGTCAAAAGGCTGGGGTAAAAGGCCCACAACAATGGGGCAAAAGGCCCATGAATCGATTGATACTAAAGATAATGTTCATGTAAAGCGCCCGTGAAGCTGTGGGAATAAAGTGGAGTGAAGTATCGGGTTTCCTTGATAGTCGATGAGGCTATTTGGTATAGGTACTACAGTCTTGGGGTTTAACCAGGGTTATAACGGCGTATACATAGTGATGACTCACTGCACTGCCTGATAATATGAAGTCCTCCAATGGCAGTGAATAGAAAAGACACCATATAGCACAGAGGGGTGGCTGCTGGTGGGCTGAAAAGCTGGCTCCTGGCAGTGGCCCAATCCTTAGTTGTAGCTCCCTTCTCCCATAGAAATCCTATGTCTATACTGAAGACAGCCATATCCCACCGCATCGATACCGCAATTCAGATATACACATTCTATTGTCTAATTCATTGACCGAGCACCCTAAAGTTGACTATTGTAGCCAAAGAGAGAGGAATATATTACATGAGCAATTGGAATATCCACTATCAATTTGAGTTAGAGGAAACATAAGAAAAGGGAGAGTTACAAGATTTCATAGGACTGTGTTCTTTTTTTGAAAAATGTCAAAAAAGGGGAAAGGCACTGTGCGGAAAAGACTGTGTAGGCCTATGTGAGAATTTGCCAAATGCAGGAAAATATGAAATTGAGTGGGAACCTATTTTCTCAAAGAAAAGTTCTAAAGCTCCTACATCATAACATGATCTTGTGTGTAAGACAGACCTAGAGCTTGGTCATGGCTTTGGTAGAAAAATTAGGAATAACCTTCCTTGAAATTTCCCACACCTTCAGAACAGTCCAACAACCTTAATTAGGCAATTTGGTAAATTTTGAAGTGATACCATTAGCGAAAATGAGACTGGCTTTACCTTTGGTGATTTGGCGAATGGCTAGCATTATCCCTGATTATAGTTTAAAAGGTACTCCAGCCCTTTCATAATTGATCAATGTTTCCAGCATAATTTTGATGCCATTGCCCTTGCAATAGATGTATACTAAGCAGTTCACTTGACTGACAGCATTTGTCAGTCAAGTGCTCAGTCAAGTGCTCAGGAAATTCTATTTCAGACCCCCCCCCCCCCCAATAAATGGTAATTTATTTTCTCAGTGGATTTGCAGAGATCTCAAGAATGGTCCTGGTGAGCATTAAAACCGCGGATTTCCGCGGAAATTTCACAATTTTCAGGGATATTGCCAGGGCCATGCCCTGCGCCATAGGTGCATTAAGATTGAAAATGGCGCATTAAATTGGCAATATTGTGCGCCCATTGGCGAATAAATCTTCTCCAAATACAGGGCTTTCAAAAGCTGAAAGAATTTTCAAAAATTCCTAGTAGAAGTGGAATTTTTGTACAAAGTCCTTGGCAGAGATGCTAACTTGTTCCACCCCCCAAAATTGTAATTGTTAAGACATTTGGTTAACAATTTACACCAATAAAACAACAACATAGATTTCTTTTAACAATACAGAAAACATTTCATCAGGTAATATGCATGTAGATGCAGTTACTGATCACGACAGGAGCAAATTAGACCCAGTACATCAAAATAACAAGCCCTTACGTGCCCAGAATAGCAAAAGTGTGCTCTTATGAATCTACAATGTATTCAGGTTCAATATACTACCATGGGTACATTTTTTTTCCAATTTCCTTCAGAATGACCTTCTTTGAAATGTCAAAATTATGCTTTATGAATTGAAAATAGCCTATTCCCCAACAAAATAAAATGATAGAAAATAAGATGTTATATTCTGACCACTTCCATCTAAATCAGACAGCTCAATTCAACTTCTTGGGCCATTGTCATTCCCTATTGATTCATATAATAGTCTAGCATATGCTTCATATTACATTTTCTGAGAGTGAATTTGCTGCCCTCGTTGTTATAATTTGAATCAGTTTTTCAATTGGGACTTGCTACTGGTAATAACCTCTGCTATGTCACATTTGTTGAATAAATCACCTATCTCAAAATAATTCTGGACACAAAAGTAAGCATACATTATAATATAAACTTTCCACTTAGGATTTCAGGAATGACATGAGCAGAATTTATGACCACTTCATATTTATTTTAAGTCTTGGCTATATTTAGTGTTTACCTTCAAAATATCTAAAAATTGTAATTCTAGCCCATGTCATAGTTATGCCTATCCCTTGAATTTTGCACTGTCAGAATGCTTTGACCCAAGCTAGATCTTCTGTGACTGAATTGACTTGAGACGATAAAGTTAAATATTTGTTCTAAAAATAATCTTCATACATGGCCCTGGCACACGTCTCCCCTGCGTAGAGGTTATTTGAAATGATGTAGCCACTGATCATAGCATTATGGTGATAGAAACACATATTACACACTTGAGAAATTTACAGGCCAATGTGTAGCATTTTCTTGCAAGGGGAAGTGTCAGTTGCTATGGAAAATCATAGCAAATGCTAGTTTCTATATCATTTTGATTGCTTTTGATATATCTTTGATATTTGACTGTTTTTTATATATCTTGGCACTGGGTAAGGGTAACAATAGAATACTTATGTAGAAACATGCTGAATAACATTGTATTGATATCGTTGCTAAGGAAATCCTTTAAATAGCTGTTGTTGCTAAGCAACCAAGGTCCTCAGATAGCAAAAGGTTGTTGCTATATGACTTGCTTTGTATCTGATAGATCTAGGGCACTGGGGTAACCCATAGAGCCAGCTTGAATGAATCCTTGTATAGAAACATGCTGAATAACATTGTATTGATATCGTTGCTAAGGAAATCCTTTAAATAGCTGTTGTTGCTAAGCAACCAGGGTCACTAGAAACAAGCTAATATGTAAAGAAGACAGTATAGGATTGATATAAGTGGGTAGGGGCGGTTGGTATTACCATTTGGCACAGTATTGTACAATTTAGGGTGCATTTTAGCTGATTTTGAGTGTTGCCAAGGAAAACGGTTGCTATGGTTACCAACATGAAAAGAAAAATTCCCAACATTTATTTTTGGAAGCTTAGGTACCCAAGGAATACATTTATGTGTGTTGGGTAAAATTAACATCCACTTCCCACAAAATTACACCTGCTCCTCTACTAAAGTGAGTGAGTAATGGTTGTTTAACGCCAAGCCGACAGCTAAGGTCATATTCATGGCGGAAAAAGTACATTAGACATCACGTCACAAAGGAATACATGTGCCTGTGCCCGTGCATATGGACACCAGACATATGTAAGAAAGAGGGGACAGGAAAGAGGAGATTCAAGGAACGAATATGTGCCAGTGCCCGCGCATATGGACACCACCCACACTCAGAGAGGATAGAAAAGGAAGACATAGACCCCTTTTAAAGATGGCCTGGGGCTGGGGAGGCCCGGCTCCTCTACTAAAACATTAGCTACTGGTGAAGGAGCTATAGGCAAATTTGGGGGTATCATATTTTCATGCATAGCATTACTAACACTCACCTGGTTTAGTGAGACCCCCCATCGGAAAAACCCGAGGGTTGGGCTTCTTCTTGTGTGGGTTAGGCTTGTGCTTGTGTTGCTTGTCCTTCTTGTAGTTGGATGAGTACTCTCTAGCATGTGAATGTCTGTGCCTCCAATAAGCTGGTTGGTGTTTCTTGAATTTGTTGACATTCTTTTCTTCTTTTTCAAGCTTATCTATGGCCAAGATGATGTCATCTCCTCCCAACCACTTTGGTGTTGGTGGATTCTCATCTGTTAGTAGATTACCTACTTTTTCTGACAGTCACTTCAGGACATCCAGTCTTAGGTTGGTAATGTCAGACATGGTTCTATTCATGACAATGTTGGCATCACAGGCATTAATGACGAGTTTAGTAAAAGGGTGTCAGCCTTTTCTCTTCAGGGTTGGTGTCCTGCTTAGCCCATGCCTTGAACTCTTCCATGGCGGCAGCTTGTCTAGCCATAGCTGTCATGGTGGCAAGCATGTTGGTCTGAAGCTTAGCCACGAGAGTGGTTCAGTTGTGGCACTCTCAACTAGCACGTTTGCCGGTCTGTGGAATTTTTCCCTCTTATCTTTGATGATTGTAAGATCAAATGAGGGCCTACAAGCTTTCTTTAAGATACCGACATATCTCTCTGGCAGATCTTCACTTGTAGGATCACCCGCCTCTAGTTGAGCCTCAAGACTCTTGTAGTAGGCGTCCAGGTCATCCCCGGAATCTGGGTCACTGCCATCTTGGCTGGTGTTGTGGTCAGGGCCTTGACCAGTGCCTCTGCCATCTTGGTCGCTCTCATCCTCGCTGAGAGTTGACCTATTTGACATGGTGACTGACTTGGACCGGCACGAGAGCACTCAGTGTTATTGGTCTTATAAAGCAGCTGTTGGTGCCAAAAGGAAGCCAACAGTAACTGGACTGTTGGGACCTGACCGACGGTGTTTAAAAGTTTGTAGTTCTTGTACAAATCTGGAAGATTTCATAGTAATTAATCTAAAGCTAGGATGTGCATGTTGCTGCTGCAGGATCGCGTGCTGAACTGATGCATTATGGGATGGCTAGTCATGTGAACATTCTCCGTTGTGAATACTTTGTTGGCATAGCAACCAGACATAAACTTTAAGGTAATTGCAGTTAGTTAGACTCTCTGCTGTCCCAAAGCTCTGGCCCCCTTTCCTCCAGTCTGGCCAGGTCTTATACTTGATAGTCTTTTCCATTACATTGTTTCTCTAGAATTAAAATCAATAGCCTTGAGCAAGTCTAGCTTGTGGTCTGACATCAGCACTCCCATTCACAGACAGCAACCAACTCTGAGCACATGTTAGGTAGTGTTATAGTCCTATACTTTCACAAGACATCTGCTTGGAGGACCCATGCTGCTAACACAAGAGTAAAAGGGCAGGAAAAATTGATTAATGTTGATACCTCACCCAACCTCCCTATACCTTCAGCACTGAGCCAAAAAGCATCTCATTTCACCTATTATTACTCATGCAGACCCTGCCTTACATTTTCACCTATAATTGGAAACTACCGTAATCTCTCGCGTAGAAGGCGCACCCCCAACTCAGGGAAGGTTGGTTCACGTAGAAGGCGCACCTATCTCCCCTGAATGGGTATTTTGAAAAAACCCGCGTACAAGGCGCACCCCCAACTCAAGGAGGTCTGGTCCGTGTACAAGGCGCACCTTGTGCATGGCCTGCCTACAAGGGTCTCCTTGTAGTTGGGGATAGCCCTAGTTAAGGTTGAATTCAGGTTGGGTATGATGCTGAACATATATCTTTTTTAATGCCACAAATGAGGTGTGACCTGAAGTAGAACTTATCTCTAACATTTTATCATCAGTTCTTTTGATTTCTCTTCCTACATTCATGCATGCTATCAATGTTGTAGCATGTTAGGGAATGCATTTATATCAAAACATTATCTAAACATAGTTTGAACATCTATTCTTAAGTCAAACACATAGCAAGTGTATATAAATGGTATACTGGCTCCATCTGGTGGCACTTCTAGGAATCATTCCTATTGAATACAGGATTATAAGTGATCATGGTCAAGATATAGTTTGCATCATTATTATGTGTAAGATTGTATTCCCAGTACTGTAGTTGTAAATGGATTTTAGGTTATCCATGCTTAGATCACTGTTTTACATGATACATTTCATGTTATCACGTCAATAGGTCCTCATGATGTGGTTGATTTGTCAAAACTGTGTCAGAAGATAGTATACAATTGAAATTTACCTCAAACTGTACCTTAATCATGATCATTTATAATCATGTCTTCATGATATCTTCAAGGTAAAAGTACACAAAAATCTCTATATGAACACATTACCGACTACCGTCCCGCGTATAAGGCGCATCTCGCGAATAAGACGCACCCTGAGTTGAAGAGAAACCTATAAGGCTCACCTAGGGCCTGAATTTTGTAGGTTTAATACTGTTCTATGGGAAAGGTACCCCGCCTATAAGACGCATCCTGACTTTGGGATGATTCTATAAGGCAAAGGAGGCCTCTGATCCACGTATAAGACGCACCTTATACACGGGAGATTGCGGTATTAATATATTACCTGTTTATATGTATAATGCTAGAAAAACCTCACCCTATTTTCATGATTATTAGCGTATTCTGATGGTACTGGTAGTTGCATCAAATATAAAGATTCTGGCATGGTTATTAAAATATCTAGCACTATATAGCAGAGCATTAGATTTATCTGATGCATTTGATGACGTCAAAATTGCCCAAATGCACCCCAATTGTGCTTGCACAATTCTGTAAGGGTGCAAACAGATGCTCTCTGTACTTCTTTCATCTGGCAAGATTTTCTATTCCCATGATGAATATATTTGAGATATACTCCATGGGGCCAAAAGGCAATATCATATATAGGAGCCCAAGGGCGAAGCGTGTGGCTCCTATACATGATATTGAATTGAGGCAACAGGCGAATATCTGACATACAAATTTCTCTGAACTTCTGCACAACACAGAGCTGAGGGACCATGACCACTAAGTGCACGGTACTTCTGGTTAGTATTGGCCTACTCTGGGTCCAAATCCTTCTGAAGGCAATCTTTTTCCCAAAAGTGAATACTCTATGTGAAATACTTAATCTTGTTAGATTTCACTTAATGGGTTAGGTGCCTTTTTCGGGCATGACTGATTTATTAGTTAAGGGCTCATGATAGGTTGGCCCAGCGGAAAATAAATTTTTGTGGCAACTTTAAAGGCTCTGGAGCCCTTAATAATTGGAATATCAGAAAACAAACAACAACAAAAAATAAATAAAATAAATCCCCTGATAATGACTTCAAGATTTCTCTCCCATTGTTAAATTGGTAAATCTTGTTAATTTTTAATCCCATAAGGCTATGTTCGTTTTTGTTCCATTCAGCTTCCAAAAGTACCAAATCCTCATAAAATGGAATTCATTTGAAAGAGATATTCAATACAATCACATTGATGTATGATAAATGTGGTTAAATTGTACCTAAGCCCATATATGCAAAGAAACATGTTCTTGAGGGCAAACCTATCAAGAGCCCTTAAGAGGAAACCAAACTGAAATGTGGCTTATGCTCAAGGAGACTATAGGTTTGCACTCTACGGTTTAAGTCTACTCATTTTTGAAATCAAGAGTTTGGCTAACATGTCGGGATAAATATCTATTGCTCATTTACATATTCATATCCAAGCAAGTATTTAGATAACCTCAGATCAGCATGTGTCACTCTTAGTGTGGTGTTAGAGTACAGGTATTCTCATTTGCCTTCTGGTAACTTGGGTACCAATCCACAGGGGAACTTAGAAATAAAAAAAAAGTATAATGGTTTTCTTATCAATGCCACCGCCAACCCAGCGGTATAGACTCAAGAGGGACCCTGAGCCAAAAACCAATGTTGTCCTATATAACCAGGTCCTAGGACTGTACCAGTAAATAACCTTGCAGAAGGTTCCTGTGCAATATCACCTCACAGAGGTTGGTTGGTTGGTTAATTGGTTTGCTGGCCAACAATCTTAATACATCCATTAAGCTTTTCATTAATCAGCCATATGGGCAATACAACATCATTTATTGGCCAACAATCTTAATACATCCAGTAAGCTTTTCATGAATCAGCCATATGGGCAATACAACATCATAAAGCAAGAATCATACAACTCGTTTTCTCATACTCTGGTGTGTGTGCGTGTGTGTTTAATACGGTCAGGTCAATAGGTGTCATATCTACTAGGGTATCTAAACCCTTTTTACATCATCGTTTCTTGTAACTCTGCGTGTTTGATCACATCGTGGATATCAATCAATAAGGTTACTCAGCAGTATTTCAATGTAGTCTTGTACACATTCATTACTTGTTCAGCCTATTCTTGAACTCCTCTACACTCTGAGCATGTTGGACGCCTGATTCCAAAGCATCCCATAGGACCTTCCCTCTAATGTAATGTCACGATTTACTCTTGGTATGTTCAGCTGCACCTTCACATTCCCTCTTAAGTCGATATATATTTTCAGGATGTTAGGTATAATCACGTCGCTCCTTGAACTTGTCAATCCCATACAGTCTATGCAGCTCATCAACATGTCTGTCTCTGGGGTCCCACATGTCTGTCTCTGGGGTCCCTGATCCTCTCACAGATTCTCAATGCATCATTCTGCAGTGTTTGGTATACTTTATATAGCCAGGGGGGCCACTCTAACTAACTGCACTGCAATATTCTAGGATGGGTCGTATCATAGACTCGTAGACTTTGTAAGCAGTGATTGCATCAGTATTCGCCCTGATCTCCTTCAATTGTCCAAGACGTCATCGCGCTAGGTTCACTACCTTTTGGGCATATAACTTTAGTGTCAATTTAGCTTCTCTGGTGACCTCAAGGTAGTTGAAGTCTCGTACAATTTCCAGGTTCCTCCCATCAAGTTCAAGCTCTATGTCTGTCAGATCTAGCTCTGCATGACTGTTATGGCACCACATCACCTTGGTCTTTGACGCATTAACGGTTAGCCTGTTGGTTCTGCACCACAGGCTAATGGAATTCAAGTCCGCTTGCATCCTGTCTCTTAGGTCGTTCAGGTTATGGCCTGATATTGCCAGTGCACAGATCGTCAGCATAGACATATATCCTGGCATTTACTTTTTTCTTCAAAGTGTCATTCACATAACATAGGAACAATAGCGACCCCATAACTGAGCCAGTTGGTACACCACATGATTCCAGCTTGTACTCTGACAGATTGTTATTGGCGCGGGTTCTTTGTTGTCTTCCATCTAAGTAACTCCTCAACCAAGCCTTGGCGTCCCTTATGTGCAGTGCAGTCAATCCACAGTATTGAACGCCTTTTTTAAATACTACCACCGTTTTCATATTCTCATTTATTGCCTCATAAAGATGATTCAAGAGTGCAGCTACTGTTGTGGTTGTAGACCTTCCCTTTCGGAACCCATGTTGCTGTTTACATACAAGATTGTTTGTATCCAAGTGTGTCATTAATTGTTTATGAGCTGCTCTTTCACCTAGCTTGTCATAACAGTTCAACAGACACACAGGCCTCCAATTCCCCACTTGCATTAAATTCCCACTTTTAGGGAGGGGGCGTGATAGTAAATTTTCTCCAACTTTCGGGGAACTCACATGTTCTGAAGCTCATGTTGATTACATGTCAGAATAGTTGTGGTGCACTAAGTAGAGAATCCTTGATCACTTCTGTTATGATGTCCTCTATTAGTATACCAGAAGATTTACTGCAGTCTACACCTTTTAGGAGCATTGTCGCTTCTTTATTTGTCACCTCTTTGAACTCAAAGACTGGTATGTCACGGTTCAGTACTTCATCTGCATCTACTATATAAGCCATCTACTGGCTCAATCTCAGAAGCTAGTTTCCTACCAACCTCAGCATAATAATCGTTGATGTAAATAGTTATCTCGTCTTATTAAGACTTCTCGTCTGATTAAGACCCCTTCCTTGTTTCCCTTCCATAGGCTATTCACCATAGCCCAGAAACTCTTTGGTTGATTTCTCAATTGTGTCAGTGTTTTTTTTTATCAACTCCTGTTTGGCGACATGGTCGATTTCATAATTTATTCTTCTCGACCTAGCTTTACCATTTGTATTTCTCGATTTCCTGATGTACCTTCGCGTTTCTCTCTTTAACATGAGGACTTCCCTCGGTAGTATATCCTCCCCTTTGGCTGGTACTTTGAACTCCCGTACAGGACAGTCTCTATTTAGGTACTCATTTATTTTCTGCTCAATTGTCTTGTAGGCATTCTCTGTGTTGGCATGTTCAAAAAAGGTGCCCCAGTTCTCGCTGTGCATGAACAATTCCATTCTCGCCCTTGTGTAGTTACGGGATCTCCACCCCTTGATCACTGATCTCTTGATATGGGTTTTGTTTTACTTTTTAACTACAAACGTCGGGACATGATCACTCAGGCTGTCGTTCACAAGACCATGTGCATCTATGTACATACAGTTGGTATACATGTGATCAATGGTAGAGGCTATATGATCATGGTAATGACTGATAACACAGAACACAGCGTTTATAAATTGGTTAAATTTATCCTGTGAAAGTTCATCAAGTGTGTAGTGATGTTTTGATATTTATGATTATAAGAAATGTTGAGCCAAAGACTATTCAGATAAATAACCTAAGCTGCCCTTATGAAAAGCAATATGCAAAAAAATATATTACTGTAAGGGGTTGTCGCCTTACGGACCTGGGGGTTCGGGTCTTACGATTCGGAAAGAAAGAGTAAGACAGTATTTCAAGTGTATGCCAACGGTTAGATTTATTACTTAATGCACACTCACGGCTGCCGGATAGTATAGAAGAGGCAGCTAATAATGGTTAATAGTGATCTACATTCTGCGGAGGCCAGAAGGGCCTCTGACGTAGTGGCTGAGCCCTGGGCTTTATATAAGGACCCAGGTGTTTGTCGTCAGATGTCCCCACAGACCCGGATCGGTGCTGCCACCTATCCGGAACCTGAGGAACGTCCGACGACTCGACTCACCCGCCACGTCAGACGGTACCCAACTCTATGGTTAAACAAGGCGTACCTCTACACCACTCCCCCAGACATTTAGGAGGGTGTTATAGTTATAGTAATATTACTAGGATAACATATCTATATGTCTAAACCATTAGTAATAGAGGTACAACCATAGATATAACGTTAACACCATGTTAAGTATGATTCGAATGTCAATTTTACAAATTTGATAGTGTATATAGTTACAGAATAACAGACCGGATGTTTTAATATGATACGACTTAGTTGAATGAGCAACAGTTATATGTAGCGGAACTGTTGATTAACTTTTTATACCATATAGTGACAATCTATGTTTACGGTATAAGTATTAGGATAAGTACCATAATTCGTATATATGTGATAACAACAGTTATATGTAACAGAACTGTCCAATATCGAATAAATCACATAATAACATCCATATGTGTTTGTAGTTATTAATAACACATTTGATTATATAGTCTTGAAAAAGACTTTAAAAGTAACTACACTATCTATTGACATATAATAATATGAATCCGTTAAGGATTCCGTGAGTAGTACGAGTAGAACCATTTGTATTATACACTTGAAAAGAAAAAAATCACGGTGTAGTAATGAATATAATAATATATGATATCACCGTGTACCAAATAACCTCTATAACACCAGATTAATATATTTATAGTACAATATGTCTCACAGGACAAAAATGTTTAAGTTCTGGTGTAGTTTATCGGATCTTATATTATTAATATGAACAGCAATTTGAGATCCGTACCAATAGATATATATATACCCGTATCACAATATATAATAAGTTATGACCAGTGTAGTGGATATGCACATACAAATAACATTATAGAAAAATAGACATATGATAATATGTACAATATAAAAAATGATAAATGCTGCTGGAGTCTTCTGCTGTAGTTTTCCGGATACTAGACGGTAAGTGTGGTCAGCTAACCACGGGATGGATGTGCTAAAGTCTATAGTTTTTAGGGTGAACACGGTAGATGAATTTGGGGCAGCTACCCACAATCCTCTGGAAGTGCTATAGTTCGTAAGTATATCCGAATGGTGTAGAGTAGAAATAAAGTGCAGATCCGGTTTTGTCAACAGTGTAGAATCGTAATCCGTTTAAGTATTGTTGACATAAGTAAAAAGTCCAATATAGGCTGGTCCGGAAGTAGTAGTAACATGTAGTATAAGTCTATTCGGGAGTATAGGTGAAATGTAGAGGTAAATCGTAAAGTCTATCCTAGTTAGTGGTTAGCACAGATAGCAGCAGGAGTCTGGAACCGGCATCCGGATACGTTTGACAGCAGCAGGTCTACTATCGGATTGTTTATAAGTGAAGTTCTGAATCCGAATAGAATATTCAGGGTACAATAAGGATTATACGGCCTGAATTATACAATATGCTGGTCATAAAAGGAACCCGGAACACAAAGAACAGGTGTTCATATACTAATGAAAAAGACATTCGCAGACCTGTAGGGTTCCGCAAAGACTATATCTGGTTATTTAGTGGGGAGAAAAAAACTTTAGAAAATAACCCGTAGCATGCTTAGGCAGATTTCTTCGCATGCTTCTTCTTAAGAAGAGCTAGAGCCGACTCGGGAGTGCCGTCCCACTCGTCGAGATCGACTCCGAATACCCTCATGAACTTGGTGTTCAAGTTGGTATTCCGGGTAATTTCCTCCTTTACACGTTTCTCCAAGACGTGTACGTCCATAGCTGCCTTTTCTTGGGCAGCTGCGGCAGCCTCCTCCTGGGACTTTACATCGTCCCGAATGAGGGTCTCGAGGCGCTGCTTTTCAGCATCCGCAACCTCCTTCATACACAACAGGGTATCATTAAGAAGACCCTGATGGAATTCTGTTGCCTTCTCACGGACACATTTCTCCCAGTGGGTGTAGATGGCCTTCTGGACATCTGCTTCCCCCTGGCGAGACTTCTCGAACCAAACTTCCGCATTACCGGTTTTAATGGTAATGGCGTCCTTTGGTTTCGCAGGTGCAGCGACAGCCTTGGGGGGAGTCGATGCGGCCTGAGGACCACTTCCGGGTGTGGGGCTCCCGGACACACCTGCTGTTGGCATACAGTAGGTAGGAGGCTGGCTCTGCTTCAATCCCATTTGCAGATAGAGGCTTAACTGCTCCTGGGTGAAGTTGGTTGGGAGGGCGGCTGGAGCGGATGCGGATCCGGCGGCAGCAGGTGCTGAGGTCTTCTTGGGAACAAGTCGACCCCCCTTTCCAACGACCAGGGTCTGGCTCTCAGGTCCAGGTCCCTGGGTCAAGGACGGAAAGTTACGTGGGTTAACTTTCCCAGGCTTTGATACTGCGCCAGCGTATCCGGCAGGTTCGGGTTTCTTGAACACCGGAGTGCCCTGAACCTGCTCGTGGGGGTGCCGAGCCAGAGGAGACCTGGAGCGGTCATCTGCTCTGACTTTAGTGGTGGTCTGACCATTACCGTTACCACCACGGTTCTGATCCCTTCTGCTCCTTTCAGGAGCTCTCTTTCCCTCCTTACCGGATTCCTCGCATTTCTGCCAGAGAGACTCGTGCATGTCCAGCTTACCCTTTCCAGGAGTCAGGACAATCTTTGCGCGGAGTTTCGAATCCTTGGTCTTCGGAACCTCGCAGAGGACTTGGTCCCCTGGTCGGATCTTAGACCAAGCATCCTCGCTCAGACTATCGAACTCCTTCATGAGTTCCTGATAAAGCTCCATGATACGCTTTCGAGCCCCATCCAAACCTTCTGCGTGGCATTTCTTCTGGTGCCTCGCCAGATCACTACGTCGGCTATATTGAACCTTCGTAGTACACTTCTTACCCTTCTTACCATAACTCGGATCACAAATGTAAACCGGGTGATGGTGGAAGTGGGCCTCTACCAGATGCCTTTGGAACCGGGCTGGAGTACTCCAGGTCCGGACCGAGACATCACTCGCATCCTGGCAGATAGAGAAGGGACAGGACTTTTGGTCGTCACCGTACCACTTCTCTAGAGCCCAACGCAGCTTTCTCCTCTGGGTATAAGTGTAATACCCTTCGGTGTGGTTTAGCATAAGCCACATCTTTCGATAGGCTTTGCTCGGATTGGGATCTTCGTCCGAAAGACGCATCCAATCTTCATCATCTGACTCATTATTTTTATTGACTGAGTCCGGGCAGGCATATAGGGTAGAGCCGTCCTTCTTTACTCCGTAGGCGCAGTCGGAGAAACACGTCGGAATCCGGGTTTTGAATCCGGATTTGGCGTTAGCCCATCGCTCGGCCTCGGTTTGAGTTGATGGAGTGGCCTTCTCATCATACTCAACCGAGGATTCGTGCACCGACTCCTCGTCTGACGACTCAACCTCCATGGCAGTACTACCAGTGGCTGAGGTGCTGGCTTTCGGCTCGGCTCTAGCAGAATCCGGGAGATTCTTGAGCTTCCGAGCAGCGGACCTCCTGTTCTTACTGACCTTCCAGTCTTCTTCCGGTTCCTGGGTTCCGGATGCGCTGGAGGTCGAGGATTCTACCGGGGTGGTAGTACTGCCGGTGGCTGATGCAGAACCGGCTGTGCTTCGGGTGGCAAGCTTCAGGTCGGGGATAGGAGGTGCGGGTACTTCCGCTGCCCTCTTAGCCTCTTCCTGGGCCTCCTGTTCGGCAGTCATTCGGCGGACGAGCACCTCGGTTCATGCCGGTTAGTGAATTGTTTTGAACATCCACTAGCTCCTGCTCGGTTATGTAATAACCGTCGTCCCACTGTTCAAAGTTGGCAGCGGCTTCCCGAAACTCCTTGACGGTCCGGTACTGGGGCCGGGTGGCACAAGGACGTGGGTAAGTCTGCCCCTCAGGTTCCGAGACGCAGCCTACCCAATCAATATTCGTCGCCTTGACGTTCCACAGAGTCTTATCCGGCTTCGGATATGCTCCGAGCTGGAAAGCTCTGTTGGCTTCGTACACTGTCTCGCGAAAAACAGCGTCCACCATGAGTCCCCGTTGGAACCACGGCCAGTCTCGGAGCCATTCGGGAGGCGTCCTGTCCAGCTGTTCGGGAACCATGACGCCCTCGACAGCTATCCTCACCTTCGGGTCCAACCTAACTGGTGTACCGTCAGCATAGGTCACTTGTGCCTGTAGTTCCGGGTGGACGTACAGGTAGCGACCGTCATATTCTATTGGGAACGGGTCAGCCACTGCTGGCTTCCACTGGTCCTTCGGCCCGTCGACCTGTGCGGTCTCGGACCCAGTCGCTGCGGGTTCAACACTCGTAGCCCCTCCGGATCCCTCGGGTGGGAGCGGAGACAACATTTTCTCTGGCTCATTTAGTGAAAATGAAGCCAGCTTCTCCTCGAACGAGCGGTCCGTGGGTTCCTCCACGTCCATCATCTCGCTCTCTTCCTGTGTTACAGGTGACAAAGCTTCCGGAAAAGCTTCTGCGGACGGAGTCAGCTTATCCGGGTCACCGGATAGCTTGGATGCAGCTACGGATTCCTCAGCCATAACTGGGGAATCACCCACGGGAGTAAACTACTCCTTTTACCGGCTTTTACGGCGCCAGGGCCGACACAAACGGAGTCTGTCTACCAGGAGACAGACTCTGGAGGAGCAGCGAGGAGGTTGCTAGCCGGTAAAATCCAAGAAGGGAGCGAGCTCGACCGTCTTGAATGTTACCGAAAAACAATATGGCGACAGGCCAGCGTTCCTGACGTCATTTCCCCGCGGCTCGCGGGGTCACGAGAGGTCAGCCAAGACTGGACACCGTGACGTCATGCGGAAACGCATGTGCTACAAGCGGAACATCAACAAACTGATTGTTTTTAGGTAATTATCGCTCACGCCGATGACTCGTCTGGGGATTTAAGTGGAGATTATGGAAAGCTTAAGCAAATCCACCGGATTATCCGTCCACTACCCATTGGTACATCATGCGGCGGCGACAAATAAGCCTTTCGGGTCAGTTGTCATCCGTTCCTCTAAATGTAAACATTACACCCATTGTGTATACAGGTTAGGTCACTGCAGTCCTCTGGGCAATTCGAGGGCTGCGACGAACGTATCTCCCCTTCTCGGATAGTTCTTTATCGGACCTGACAGTCTGAAGAGCCTTTTCTAGGTGTTTCTTAGCCTTCGAGACACCTTTCCTCTTCTTTTTGTCTTCACCTGCCGAGACTTTTTAACTCCCCCACGCTTAATCGGTGTTGGCGTGGGTGCCACTGATTCGGAACACTTTTTAGGCCTACCACGGCCTCGCTTCACTGTAGTGTTCTTTACCTGGTCTATTATGCGATTCTGGTTCAGGATCTTTCCGGAACCTTCACCATACATTTCTGTGGAGGTCTCCCTCCCAGACCATTTCCTTAATCTAGCCACATTTGACTTATAAAGTCGACCAAGGTCAGATTTAATAATTACGGTACAATCACTGATAACTTGTGTTACCGTGAAGGGACCATCCCAATTAGACGCTAATTTTATGTGTCTAAGTGGTTCATGTAATCTGAGAACTCTGTCTCCGGATTGGAATTTCCGATGCTTTAGATCGGTATCATATCCAGCATTTTGCCATTTGGCACTTTTCTCCAAATCAATTCGGACAGACTCATATGCTCTTTTAAATCTGTCTCTTAAACATTCCACAAAAACTACATGGCAAGGTAGTTCCGGGTCCATCCCTACGACTCCAAATACTAAGTCGGCAGGCATTATCAGATCTTCTCCGAATACTAAGAGGTTCGGAGTACAATTTGTACTTGAATGTACCGTACTGTTATAAGCATGTGTCACAAAATGACATTGCTCATCCCAGTCGTCCATATGTTCATTGACGAGTGACTTTAGAACTTGGATAAGGGTTCTATTGAACCTTTCTACCAATCCGTCGCTTTGTGGCCTATACGGGTTGGTTCTAGTCTTACAAATAGCTAAGTATTCGCACATACCCTGCCAGAGATTTGATTCGAATTCTCTGCCTTGGTCACTGTGTAGCATTAATGGTACACCGAAACTTAGTACCCAGCCTTTTACAAAGGCTTCGGCACAAGTAATTGCTTTGTGGTCCGGTAGTGGAAATACTCCAGGTCCGGACCGAGACATCACTCGCATCCTGGCAGATAGAGAAGGGACAGGACTTTTGGTCGTCACCGTACCACTTCTCTAGAGCCCAACGCAGCTTTCTCCTCTGAGTATAAGTGTAATACCCTTCGGTGTGGTTTAGCATAAGCCACATCTTTCGATAGGCTTTGCTCGGATTGGGATCTTCGTCCGAAAGACGCATCCAATCTTCATCATCTGACTCATTATTTTTATTGACTGAGTCCGGGCAGGCATATAGGGTAGAGCCGTCCTTCTTTACTCCGTAGGCGCAGTCGGAGAAACACGTCGGAATCCGGGTTTTGAATCCGGATTTGGCGTTAGCCCATCGCTCGGCCTCGGTTTGAGTTGATGGAGTGGCCTTCTCATCATACTCAACCGAGGATTCGTGCACCGACTCCTCGTCTGACGACTCAACCTCCATGGCAGTACTACCAGTGGCTGAGGTGCTGGCTTTCGGCTCGGCTCTAGCAGAATCCGGGAGATTCTTGAGCTTCCGAGCAGCGGACCTCCTGTTCTTACTGACCTTCCAGTCTTCTTCCGGTTCCTGGGTTCCGGATGCGCTGGAGGTCGAGGATTCTACCGGGGTGGTAGTACTGCCGGTGGCTGATGCAGAACCGGCTGTGCTTCGGGTGGCAAGCTTCAGGTCGGGGATAGGAGGTGCGGGTACTTCCGCTGCCCTCTTAGCCTCTTCCTGGGCCTCCTGTTCGGCAGTCATTCGGCGGACGAGCACCTCGGTTCATGCCGGTTAGTGAATTGTTTTGAACATCCACTAGCTCCTGCTCGGTTATGTAATAACCGTCGTCCCACTGTTCAAAGTTGGCAGCGGCTTCCCGAAACTCCTTGACGGTCCGGTACTGGGGCCGGGTGGCACAAGGACGTGGGTAAGTCTGCCCCTCAGGTTCCGAGACGCAGCCTACCCAATCAATATTCGTCGCCTTGACGTTCCACAGAGTCTTATCCGGCTTCGGATATGCTCCGAGCTGGAAAGCTCTGTTGGCTTCGTACACTGTCTCGCGAAAAACAGCGTCCACCATGAGTCCCCGTTGGAACCACGGCCAGTCTCGGAGCCATTCGGGAGGCGTCCTGTCCAGCTGTTCGGGAACCATGACGCCCTCGACAGCTATCCTCACCTTCGGGTCCAACCTAACTGGTGTACCGTCAGCATAGGTCACTTGTGCCTGTAGTTCCGGGTGGACGTACAGGTAGCGACCGTCATATTCTATTGGGAACGGGTCAGCCACTGCTGGCTTCCACTGGTCCTTCGGCCCGTCGACCTGTGCGGTCTCGGACCCAGTCGCTGCGGGTTCAACACTCGTAGCCCCTCCGGATCCCTCGGGTGGGAGCGGAGACAACATTTTCTCTGGCTCATTTAGTGAAAATGAAGCCAGCTTCTCCTCGAACGAGCGGTCCGTGGGTTCCTCCACGTCCATCATCTCGCTCTCTTCCTGTGTTACAGGTGACAAAGCTTCCGGAAAAGCTTCTGCGGACGGAGTCAGCTTATCCGGGTCACCGGATAGCTTGGATGCAGCTACGGATTCCTCAGCCATAACTGGGGAATCACCCACGGGAGTAAACTACTCCTTTTACCGGCTTTTACGGCGCCAGGGCCGACACAAACGGAGTCTGTCTACCAGGAGACAGACTCTGGAGGAGCAGCGAGGAGGTTGCTAGCCGGTAAAATCCAAGAAGGGAGCGAGCTCGACCGTCTTGAACGTTACCGAAAAACAATATGGCGACAGGCCAGCGTTCCTGACGTCATTTCCCCGCGGCTCGCGGGGTCACGAGAGGTCAGCCAAGACTGGACACCGTGACGTCATGCGGAAACGCATGTGCTACAAGCGGAACATCAACAAACTGATTGTTTTTAGGTAATTATCGCTCACGCCGATGACTCGTCTGGGGATTTAAGTGGAGATTATGGAAAGCTTAAGCAAATCCACCGGATTATCCGTCCACTACCCATTGGTACATCATGCGGCGGCGACAAATAAGCCTTTCGGGTCAGTTGTCATCCGTTCCTCTAAATGTAAACATTACACCCATTGTGTATACAGGTTAGGTCACTGCAGTCCTCTGGGCAATTCGAGGGCTGCGACGAACGTATCTCCCCTTCTCGGATAGTTCTTTATCGGACCTGACAGTCTGAAGAGCCTTTTCTAGGTGTTTCTTAGCCTTTGAGACACCTTTCCTCTTCTTTTTGTCTTCACCTGCCGAGACTTTTTTTAACTCCCCCACGCTTAATCGGTGTTGGCGTGGGTGCCACTGATTTGGAACACTTTTTAGGCCTACCACGGCCTCGCTTCACTGTAGTGTTCTTTACCTGGTCTATTATGCGATTCTGGTTCAGGATCTTTCCGGAACCTTCACCATACATTTCTGTGGAGGTCTCCCTCCCAGACCATTTCCTTAATCTAGCCACATTTGACTTATAAAGTCGACCAAGGTCAGATTTAATAATTACGGTACAATCACTGATAACTTGTGTTACCGTGAAGGGACCATCCCAATTAGACGCTAATTTTATGTGTCTAAGTGGTTCATGTAATCTGAGAACTCTGTCTCCGGATTGGAATTTCCGATGCTTTAGATCGGTATCATATCCAGCATTTTGCCATTTGGCACTTTTCTCCAAATCAATTCGGACAGACTCATATGCTCTTTTAAATCTGTCTCTTAAACATTCCACAAAAACTACATGGCAAGGTAGTTCCGGGTCCATCCCTACGACTCCAAATACTAAGTCGGCAGGCATTATCAGATCTTCTCCGAATACTAAGAGGTTCGGAGTACAATTTGTACTTGAATGTACCGTACTGTTATAAGCATGTGTCACAAAATGACATTGCTCATCCCAGTCGTCCATATGTTCATTGACGAGTGACTTTAGAACTTGGATAAGGGTTCTATTGAACCTTTCTACCAATCCGTCGCTTTGTGGCCTATACGGGTTGGTTCTAGTCTTACAAATAGCTAAGTATTCGCACATACCCTGCCAGAGATTTGATTCGAATTCTCTGCCTTGGTCACTGTGTAGCATTAATGGTACACCGAAACTTAGTACCCAGCCTTTTACAAAGGCTTCGGCACAAGTAATTGCTTTGTGGTCCGGTAGTGGAAATACTTTAGTGTATTTTGTGTAATAATCACACACTACCATCATACAGGTATTATCATTAGCGGTTGTATTCAATCCACTAATGATATCTACCCCGATTCTTGCGAATCTAACTCTGAAAAGTTCTTGGGATAGGGGAAGTTTGCCCATCCCGGGTGCGGGTTTGTTTTTGCAACAATCCGGACAGGTGATTACCCATCTTTGCAAGTCTCTGGTCATGCCAAGCCAGTAGTATTTTTTGGAAAGTCGTGCCAACGAGCGTTTCCTTCCGAAATGACCACTGGTCCGATGTCCATGACAGAAGTACATAATGTCATGTCTCATGGCATGTGGTATTACCACTTGCATGATTTTCTCACCATTATTACATGGCTTCCAACGGTATAACACGCCTTTCCGGACTTCAAGCTCGGTCCATTGAGCAAGAAACCTTCTCATTTCTCGATTTTCCAGAGAGACCTCAGGTCTAACTGGACGTATACCCTTTGGTACTAATTGCAATAGCTGCGCAGTTATCGAGTCAGCTTCCTGGAAACGTCGTATGTGATCCATAGACCAATCCAGTATACTGGCAACTAGGGGTTCGAATGGTCTTCGAATCCCTGCTAACACTGCCCTATGAGCTCCACAATCAGTACAATCCGGATTATCACATTTCCGGATTGGTATTCGAGACAAGGCATCAGCATTTAAATGCTGAATCTGGTGATGTTCAAGCCCATATTCTGATAGATGGGCTAACCATCGGCCTAACATTCCTTCAGCATCTCGGAAGTTCAGTAGCCATCTTAAAGAAGAATGATCCGTACGTAATGCAAAGTTCGTTCCCCATAGAAAATGCTTGAACTTCTTGGTATATACGACTACTGCTAACAACTCTCTTTTGGTTGTGCAGTAATTGCGCTGAGTTTTGCTCAGTGTATTGCTGGCAAAGGCAATTGGTACCTCTCTCCCATTTTGGACTTGCGAGAGAGCTACACCAATGCTATCATTACTAGCATCAGTATCCAGTATGAAATGATCCGTTTCATTCGGATATTGTAATACCGGAGTACTCGTGAACAGGTCTTTTAGGTTTTGAAAAGCAGATTCCTGTTCATGCGTCCAAGGAAATTTTTCCTTGGTACTTCCTGGAGTCCAGTTAGCTATTGCTTGTAATGGATAACTGACTCTAGAATAATTCGGAATAAATTCCCTATAATAGGAACAGAATCCTAAAAAGGACCTCACTTCTTTGGGTGTTTAAGGTCTATTCCAATTCGTAACTGATTCGATTTTCTCCGGATCAGCTTTTATTCCTTCATCACTAATGATGCGGCCCAAATAATTTATGGACTTTCTAAACATGTGGCATTTCTTAGGTTTCAATTTGAGACCATTAGAGATAATACGTTCTAGTACCATTTTTAGGTTATTAGAACACTCTTCGAATGTTTTTCCGAAGACTATGACATTGTCAAGGTATACAAGACATCTTTTCCACAATAAATCACTTAGGATTGTTTCCATCATTGCTTCAAATGTTGCTGGTGCATTGCACAAACCAAACGGCATTACGTTATATTGGAATAGCCCAATATGACTCGAAAATGCAGTTTTCTCCATATCTGAAGGATTCATTCCCACTTGCCAGTAACCTGATTGCAAGTCTAGGGTACAAAACCAACTGTTTCCTCCTAAGGAGTCAATGGTTTCGTCTATTCTCGGTAATGGATACGAATTCTTTTTCGTTACTCCATTCAACTTCCTGTAGTCTATGCAAAAGCGGATAGTACCGTCTTTCTTTGTTACCATACACACAGGACTACTCCATGGACTATTGGAAGGGACTATTACATCCTGTTCCAACATCTTGTTTATTTCCTCTTCAGCTACTCTCTTTTTCGCTAAAGGTAACCGCCTATACGGTATTTTAAAGGGTTCTGCATCTCCAGTATCTATTTTATGTACTACCTTATTTGTCGTGCCTAGTTTCTCACCAGGTTTGGCAAAGGCAGTCCTATACTGACAGAGCAAATAATAGAACTCTTTCCGGTATTCCGGATCTTCTAATGAGGTTTCTTCATACAACTTGAGTAAGTCTTCCGAAATCTCATCATTTCCTGTTACCTTTTGTAAGTTTAACTTACTATCCGTTACAGTTTCCGAAAGGGTCACGTTTCCAAAAACTTGTCCCTTTTTCAAGTAGATAGTACTGTTTCCAGTATTGGAGACAGGTACTACCGACCAGGACGCATTTGCTACTATAGTGTCTGCAGATATTAATCCGATACTTGACAGAGTAGCTACATCCGGTTCTATCACTGCAGGCTTATTGCGCATTGCAGGATCACTTCTTACTAGCACATCACAGGCTACTCCCGGAGGGATTCGCACAGTGTGTGCTACACTAGCCATACTGCTCACTTGTCTCAGTACACATCTAACCTTTACAGGATATGGGTATTTCACACTTAACACTCCTGATTGGGGTTCCAACACAACTCCATACAGGGATGCGAAATCCAACCCGAGTATCCCCTCATCTGCTATATCCGCAACGGTGGCGCTCATGACATAGTCATGTACTCCATCCAACTGTAGCTTCACACAAGTTCTACCATACGTCTGCAAGGTACTGCCATCGGCCGTCTGAGCACTTCCTCCCGATTTGAGAGTATCATGTTCATCCGGTATAAGATCATAGAACCTCTTGGAGATATAGGAGTGGCTAGCTCCCATATCCATAAGAAATTCGGCAGATCTTCCGTTAACAGTAAGGCAAACATACCACCGCCTTCCGTTTAGAACAGAGGGCATATCCGTGAGGATCGGAACGTCATTGTTCACACCAGGAGTCGATCCACATCCTTTCAGGTATTCCAGACAAGGATGACCCGGGGGCAGGTGGGCACTACCAACCCTGGCTAGCTCATAGCCGCCTGCCTCGTTACTGATATTGGGTTTCCCCTGTGCTCCCGTGGCACCTGTTATATCAGCTTCCCTAACCTTCCGGCTGTCTACAACCACCTCGGTGCTAGGCGAGTTTGCTACTACATGCGAACTATCATCACGGATGGTGATATCATGGCAAGATTTGTCACTGGGATCCCCTTCTTTGCCCGTCGGGAGACCCCTCTTTAGTTTTCCTCTGTACTTATTCCAGAGACACCTTCCTATCTACGAGGGACAGGTTTCTCAGCCATACATTTGGGAGCATAGTGCCCCAGTTTCTGGCATCTGAAACATCTCCTTTGAGATTTATCAACTCTTGGTCTCTTTAGAGCTTCTGTTAATCCGGCTATTAATGTTTCCATCACATTAGTAGGAGCAACAGTGGCTGCCACAGTTGGCTTCGCCGTAGAGGTTACATTGCCAGATTGATTTGGTCCGGAAGCTGTCTTACCAGCAACGGATCCTCCCCTCCCTCTCGAATGTACCTTCCTATACCGTTTCTGTCGGTAATACTTTCCAGCTACCTGGACTGATCCAATATATTCTCCGTTTTCATCAGAGACATATTCATCCTCCTCATCAGCCTCATACGAATCGACTGGGGCTAATTGGGAAGTTTCATATATTGGAGCAGGTGTACTTTCGTATTGAAACAGAGCTGCTCTTACCGGGTTAGGTCCTAGACCTACCAATCGTTTCTTCATGTCATGTCCATCAATTGATATGAACAAGTCACTGAAGGAAGTGTCATCCTTCCAAGAATCCCAAACTACTTGTTTGTGATCTGGATCCCGCAATCCACTGTAGAATTGTATAAACAACTCTTGTAGATAACAGTCATCGTCATGAGCCCAATTCGGACGCGCTTTTGATAGCAAGTCCTGTAGCTCCAAACTAAAGACCTTGTGAGATTCTTTAGGTTTCTGTGTCCTTTTCTTGAAGCTTACCCATGGATCTTCTCTAACGATTGATCCAAATAGGTATGCGGCACATTCGACCAATTGATCATAGGTGCCGTATAATCCGTAGGCTGCTCTCCATTGGTTGAGAGCTACTTTTCCACCTTTATTCAACCAACAGATCAAATACGGCAGAGCTTCTTCTTTTGTCCAGCCACTACAATTGACTTCGTCGACAAAAGCTTGGTACCTATCCTTCCATGGATCATTAGAATCATATGGAGGGGGTATCCGTGCCTGTCTACGTGCCGGATTATTACATCCGCGTAGTCTATCTGCTTCTCGCATGCTCCAGTTCATGACTTCCATGCCATCTGCTCCCTTTCGGTAGCAGTCAATGCCAAGGTTTTGGATACATTGGCTTCTATCAAAGATGGTTTGCATCCCTGCAGGCATGGAAGTTCTTCTGTTTGGCTTCCTGCTATCTCCTCCTGATCCTGATCCTCCGGATCCGGATCCTCCTGGGCCGCCTGGAGGGTTCCCTCCTGGTGGACCGTTGTTAGGATAGTGTCCGGATGAACCGTTAGGGCATCCACCACTGTAACCGGCATTTCCTGCTGTTCCAGAAGACGCATACCTAGGGTAACGCATCCCTGGTTATAGTTATTACCATTTTGGTAATTACTACTTCCTGATGGATTATAATTATATCTATATCCATAGGAAGATGTTCTTGGTTGGTACGTACCGCCATTAACATTGTTTTGTGGCAGGTTTGGTCTTGGAAAACGTCCATCATTAGGGCCATTACCTTGACCCGGAGGTGGGTTCGGTAATCTTGGACCTGCTGGTGTACTGTGGCCGGGTTGAGAGAAATATGAAGGTGGTGTTAACATATGTCTCCGTGGTCCCGGTACTCTCGGTTGTGCTACGGGTGTATTATTGTTAGCTCCAGTAGCACTATCGTGAGTCGCTTTAATTTTATGACTCAAATCTGGTATTGGTGGTGCTGGACCTATTGTATCCAGCACTGGAGTTGCTGGTGTAGGTGCGGTTCCATTACCTGCGGTTTTATCCGGTTTCTTATAGATTCCGGATATTACATTCTTATCAGCCCCGTCATCAACGAATGGGTTGTATCTAGTTGGAGTTGCATCCTTGGATGTTTTTCCCAACATTGTAGACACCACAGCTGGATCTATATCACCTATAGTCAACTGGGCGGCTTCTACATATTTGTCTAAGGTTATTGCAGTAGTCTGCAATTCCTGAAGCTCATTCGTGAGTTTCTGTCTATCTTCCTCCAGTTGTTTATTGTAAGCTATAATGCCTACCCGGATGGTTTCATTGTCTTCAGCTTGTTTACTACACTGAATTTTCAATTTCTCTAACTCGCTCTGATAATGGCATATTTCGGATTCGAATTTTGCCTTCTCGAGACTTAATTGATCGTTCGTATCTATGTATGTTTGGATACGAATGTGTCTATTGTCATATTCTTTATTGAATGACTTTCTCATCTCCTGAAGTTTTAGTTCTTCATTTTCGAGTTCCTTCATGTACTCACTCCTTCTGGCTTCGAATTCATTTCGCATGCCAGTCAGGTCTTCTTCCAGCTGAAGTTTTTCATGGAATACTTCATCTTTAGCTTTGACCAAGGTATTTAGATTCTCGTTCAAAGTTACATAAGTTTCATTTAACAACAGGACATCCGGTCGTTTAAATTCCTCACCTTCCGCTACCGCATAGGTTAAGTCGCCATCTATAGCGCTGTAATCTAATATTGGTAGTCCGGGTCTGGGTAATCTATGAGGTAGTTCTCCGAATGTTACCCTTTTTGGCATCGGTGCCGGATGTTCTGGATTAGTACTACCACCAACTTCGAAAATCGAATTAGTTAACTCGTCAACAAGTGATTGTTGGCCTATTAAGTTACCCTGTCTCTGTATAGACTGTTCACGTCGTACAGAGTCTGGTAGATTTTCCTCACTATCATTATAGTGGGGTTCGGGATCTCTCCAAGATGCAGATTCCGCATCTTGGGAGTTCGAATGGGTTTGGAGCACTAATGATCCATTTCCATTCTCCTGGGCAACTAATTGCCCTGCTGGGTTAGCTTCCGCGATGCTATCTAACCCATGTACTAGCCGTTCGGACGTTATAACGTCCAGGCTATACATCAGAATTAACTGGTCACGGCACCAGTGTAAGGGGTTGTCGCCTTACGGACCTGGGGGTTCGGGTCTTACAATTCGGAAAGAAAGAGTAAGACAGTATTTCAAGTGTATGCCAACAGTTAGATTTATTACTTAATGCACACTCACGGCTGCCGGATAGTATAGAAGAGGCAGCTAATAATGGTTAATAGTGATCTACATTCTGCGGAGGCCAGAAGGGCCTCTGACGTAGTGGCTGAGCCCTGGGCTTTATATAAGGACCCAGGTGTTCGTCGTCAGATGTCCCCACAGACCCGGATCGGTGCTGCCACCTATCCGGAACCTGAGGAACGTCCGACGACTCGACTCACCCGCCACGTCAGACGGTACCCAACTCTATGGTTAAACAATGCGTACCTCTACATTACAATTTATCAGATTCAAAGCAGTCATAATAGGAAATAGCTAGATATAGCCAAATAATCCTGGCCACAAAAAGGTTAAAGGAGTGAGTGGGCGGGTTCAAAAAGTTCTGATCATGTCAGTGCCGATCTGCGGGTAAAGCCAAGATGGCAGAGTGTGAGACACTGAGGTCAAAGGTCAACATAGTTCAAGTGCATCCCTGTAGGTGACGATGCAGTGCTTCCTGCCTTTGGTGCCCTGCTCCAGCCATTACCGGTAATTAACAAAATTACCCTCAAAGAACACAGCGTTTCTAAATTAGTTAAATTTATCCCGTGAAAGTTCATCAAGTGCGTAGTGAGTACATGGATAAATTTTAAACAGATAGATCATAACAGTGACGTTAGAACATGAACAAGTAATATGACATGTATATATGACATGTAGTTGTGAGAGTTCATAAATGGCCAAACACTGATGCAAGTCTTTGAGGCTTCTGATAAGATGCAGGCGCTCAGGCTTGAGTCTGATCCCCAAGACCCATGAATGGCTTTTTGTTCTCGAGTTGCTCCCTCGAAGCGGGCGGCGAGGGATCCTCCCCTTCGTAGGGAGTGCGTGGAGATAACACAAGAATAAATTTTTTTTGGTGAAAAAGTCATCCACTTTCATTCATGCATGCTTTTTCCTTTTTACATTTTGGTTCGTCCTTAGATGAGATACAGGCATAACATGGTATTGATATAACAAAAGATTGAACGCGTGCAATGCACGATTGGCCCAGGTTAGTCCAAGACCTACCGTAGGTGACTGGCACTATAGTGACAGTCTGTCAGTTGTCAATGGTTAAGCCTATGGAGAATACACCCTTTATTGCTCGCATGTTTCATTGGCGAATAACTCCTCTCCTGGCGAGTTAAGCATTGCACAATATCAGCAGGTGTTGAATAAGGATCCAGATTAACCATATAAAGACACTGTAATTCTCCTCCATTTTGTGATAATCCAGCAGTTTCGATGGCACCGAGAGTCGATCGTCTCGCTGTCCGCCATGTTGGATTTTGATGTTCTGTGCGCATGCGCGACCCCTTCTTGCCGGAAGTAGCATTTTCGATGGAGAAATGATATATTCTATCGATATAACTTGAAATGAATGGCTTTTTGAATATAATCCATACATCTTTGGCAATATAGATCGAATTGAATCGAATACATCCCCTCAATTTACTGTTAAAGGAAAAATAAAAAAGCTTACGACGGACCACTCTGTGCACATGTCCGAACTCGCCTTGCCGGAAATGCGATAGCCATAACAAAAATATGTCGGTCTGATTTACAAGGTTGGTCTATAAACGGTCTTAACAGGTCCTACACAAAAATTTACCAACCTTTGCTCAATCTATCACGTTATATGGACGGTCTTCCACCCTTACCTGCTGAAAAACAGCGTCTTAATTGGACAATTCCCATAGGAACCCATGTGTTATGTCTATCGCGAAAATCTACCACACAATGCAATCCTATGGAGCCTCATTTTCATGAGAAAAAAAGTCTAACATGTCAGGTTTTTTCTTCAGCTTTTTTCCATGCTAAAGAATTTTTCCCCAGGAATTGTGCATGTACAATGGAAGACTAGATCCTAAAGTACATGTTTCCATGATTTTTTGTTTAATTATTCCCCAATTTCGATGAGCAATTCCCATCTAAAGTCTCAATTCCCGATCTTCAGTTTATGTCCAAAAAGGCGTCGCCAATAACCAAGGAGGACCTGGGCCAAAAAGTAAACAAGCAAGGTATGTACATTTGTATGAAGAGAGGCAATGGTCAATAGAGTTTAGGTTCGAGATTAGGCTACCAAGTTAGGGTAGACTTAAAAGATAACAATATAATTATATACACAATGAATATCTACAGATGAGCAAGTTAAATAATATATATAAAAAAACCTCCCTCTTCTTGTTATACAGATGCAACTATAACTCATACCAGTGACACATCACAATGATTAGGGGCAGGGGCGTAGGAAGCAAATTCTTATTGGGGGGGCCCAGGGGTCTCGGTTGGGGGGGGCCTGCTATATTTTTATATAGGCTTATATAGGGAAACTCTTCATTATTGGGGGGGCCCAGGCCCCCCTGCCCCCCCCCCTTTACTACGCCCCTGATTAGGGGGATATTGAGCCTATGACAAGCAACTAGTGACCCTGAAAGGACATGATCTTGGAGAATAGCGTCATAAACATGCTCAGGTGAGATATATACAGCCTATACAATTAACTATTCAATATACTGACATACAATTATACTGATTACTTTCGATATACTAATCTCCTCGGAAACGGACTGAGGCACTTTTACCTTCCATATTGGTTTTAAAGTGCTTTTTTTGTCTTTGCCTTGAAACTGAATTTAGTTTTGGCCAGTTGTATATGACTAGGTGACTCGAGGGAAGAAAAATTATAAAAATAATTACCAAACGGTCTGTTAACTCACCAATCTGGTTTTTATTTTTTTTATAAATTTCCTGTTGAACCTTGAGCCCTCCAGGGAGGGTGTAAGGAAAGAAAAAATCGCAGAATCAGGGACTCCTCTTAAACTTTGAGGTGTGGGGGAAGGGGAGAGAGTAATTTAACTTAACATCATTCCTTTGTTATACATTAGGGACATTAATAGCCCAAAGGGGGAATTTCACATGCATCATGCAAAACAGGGATTGAGCTTTCCCATACCCTCACACCTTTTATAGATCTCAACATTCCGTTTTGAATTAACCAGAGTCTATCCTTACTATCCTTGAGCATGAGTCAATTATGAATGGGCAGTAATCAAAGTGCGGCATAATAGCCTGCTTATAAAGAATAACAGCATTTTTTTCAGATAATAAATATCTCAGCTTAGCAAAATTAAATGCTAGAAATCCAGTGTTCTTTATTTTCCTTGCAGCAAATTGATCCATGCTCAAGGTTCTATCCAGTTTTACACCGAGATAATTGAAACAATCTACTTCAGCAATCCTCTTTTTGTTAATAAAGAGCGTTCTGTCCTTGCAATAAAAATATTTATGTTTAGCACAATACCAAACTAATTTAGTTTGATCTCTGTTTATGGTAAGACCAAGACCATCACATTCATCAATTAACTTATTAATGTCTGCTTGCAGGTTCCGATGGGCTACTGCCGGATACCTGGAGCTGGTGTAAATAACAATATCGTCCACATACAGCTTTACAGTAGATTTAACGTGTGATATATATCACATATGTCCCAGGGTCTACTACCATAAAAACCCTCTATCAACCCTGTAGGGTCACAGGAATCAGCATTTGCGAAATATTGACTAATTACTTACAAATAGAGACTATTATCTATACTTATACCACGATTTCTGGGTTACACAGTGCTTTTTGGTGGCTATTCCCATCCACATATCTGTCGATATTGCACAGCATTAATGCTGTAGCATGACTTTTGGAAGGCGTGCGGTTATCCATGGATAACCCGCACCCCGTGCGGTTACCCATGAATGGTTCCTAGAAGTGCCACCAGATGGAGCCAGTATACATACCATTTATATACACTTGCTATATGTTTGACTTAAGAACAGATGTTCCAACTATGTTTGGATAATGTTATGATTTAAATCCATTACCTAACATGCAACAACATTGATAGAATGCATGAATATAGGAAAATAAATCAAAAGAACTGATGATACAATGTTAGAGATAAGTTCTACTTCAGGTCACACCTCATTTGTGGCATTCGGAAAAAATATAATCAGCATCATACTCAACCTGATCCCAATTGAGATATTGGAAAAAAAACCAACTCAAGGCAGCTTGCCTCCCGCGTATAAGACCCATCCTAAGTATGATTTGCGTATAAGACGCGCTTTATACGCGGGAGATTACGGTACCCACCATTGCCTCCCGGCCACAAAATCAACACCAACTTCAAAGGTAGGCCAGAGGACTATGACCCCTCCTTCCCAGGGAAGAAGATTTAACGTCCTATGTTTACAGTGTCGGGCGTTGTGCATTGAAGCACAGAAGGCTCAGGGTAGGTACCATAAAACCCTGTAGGGTCACAGGAATCAGCACTTGCGAAATATTGACTAATTACTTACAAATAGAGACTATTATCTATACATGTAGTGACACAAGTCTGGCATAATCTTCTCTTACTAAACCCCTTGGACCGCTGGCCCCCTGGTGTGCTGGCCCCCCAAACACTTGGCCCCCGGACACCTGGCCCCCTGGACACTTGGCCCCCGGACATCTGGCCCCCTGGAGACCTAGCCCCTGGACACCTGGCCCCCTGGACACCTAGCCCCCACAGAAATCTTTATCCCTAGCATGCTTAGTTTATCGCTCAGTCCCCAATGTGTTATGTGTATAGCTTGGACACTGTAAACATTGCCTGCTGAAAAAAAGTGTCTCACTTGGTGATTACCCATAGGACTCCATGTGCTAATTTCATCGCCAAAATCTATCTGACCCATAGACCCAATGGTTAAAGAACTTGTAGTCAGTATAGCTCCCAAAAACATGACGTAAGTACAGCAGCTTTTTTTCGTAGAGAAAGACATCACTCACCATAAAGGACAAAATGTTGTCTGATAGATGAGATTTGAAACTTTCCTTTGGCTTTTGAAAATTGTGTAAACTAACAGTATATCACTGAATGATTACACCCTAAAGTTGGTGATTACAAATTTGTGGATCTGACTGAAAACCCGGCTCAATAGCCCACGGGATACCCTGGGCCAATAAAGAGGTTAAGGGAGTAAGGCCTGATTCCCCCAGGCAGCAGACACCAACAGCGTCAACAACAGAACCAATCATGATGATGCAACAACAACAGAAACAACAACAACCCCCTTCCCCAAATGCAACAACAATACGCCACACCAGCACTCCAGCAAAAGCAGCAGCAACCTAGCCAGGCCCAGTTCAACAACCCTCAGCTCATGGCTAAATGGGCCCAGTTCATGAAGCAACAGGAAAACTAGAATGTCGTCGCATGGATAGGCCTCATGGTGACGACAGCATGAACAATCGACGACAACCAGAACCATCCACGGACTACACGCCATCTGACCAACCAGCTACAATAGCCAGCGCAACACCATTCATAAACATGCCATCAGTACACTCCGAACTACAAGTCAACCAGAAAGACATCAATACAAAAGGTGAAATCAGCACTTTGTCTGTTACAATGCTCAATGGCAAAATCGATCTTACTTTCAATGAAACTGAAATCCCCGCATTAATTGACACAGGTGCAACCGTATGATGTATTGGAAAGGGTTTAGCATCATCCCTATCAAAACAGGTTACCTCAGAATTCGGCTACATGTTTTTCATGCCGATGGGTCATCATTAGGGAATAAGGCACGGGGCATGGCTGTGTGAGTGCTCTAGACTGTATTGAGACATTGAGGGGCCTTATAGGCATTGTAGATAATGCACTATGAGTTTGCCCAGCTGTTTTATAATGTTCAATTAGAAAGGGAATCAAATTGAAATTCAAGACAAGAGCTTCTATCAACAATTTGCAATTTTACCTTAATTGACCCAACCAATCATATTTGGAACAGATTTTCTATCTAAAACAGGATCTTCTATTCAATTCTTCAATTATGTTCCTCAGCCAAATCACCCCATAAAGGCATCAAAATTAGTCACCATAACACCATTTTCAGAAAGAGCAGTAACTGGTCAAATAACAGCAATGACCCCATTCTTCCAATCACAAGGTGTATCTGATAATTTAGAAAGAAGCTCACATTTTCCAAGATATCTGGTTCAAAGGTGCCTAGTGACACCTGACAGAGATAACAAACATCCTGTCATATTAATGAACATCTCCAGTTTTCCATACAAGGTCAAAAAGGGAGAGATAATAGGGATATATATCCAAAGATTAACAGATCTAGAAGATCAAGTACATAGGGCCTCCTGTACTTGACCCCAAACTGAGAATGACATGGACAATGACAGTGACTCTGATACCCATTCTGAAGCAGGATCAGAGGGCATTGTCCACATTCCAACACCCACCTACTCCACCTGTTCTTGAGATGATGGAGAGGAAATAGTAGAGAGAACTGTGCATTATATTAGCATGATTGAATCAGATGATGAGGAAACAGATGGCCAACATATACCAGGCCATGATATATCAAATGAGAGTAACATTGAACACAAAATTCAAAAACCCGACTGTCTAACTGAATCTCAATTCCAAAAACTCAATGATCTGCTCGATGAATTCAAAGATGTGTTTGTGCAGAAAGATAACAAACTAGGACGTACACACCTCTACACCCACAAGATCTTATCCCTGATGCCAAACCAATGCAATTTTATCCTTTTAGTCAAGCACCCCATAAGGCAGAACTTATGTCAAAAATTAGTAGAACAAGATATATTAGAGGAAACAAATACTGGTCCCTGGGCATCCAGGAGCTTTCTTGTGGAAAAGAAGGGAGGAAATAGGTACAGATTAGTGACAGACCTATGGTATGTCAACTCACAAACCATCAATCAGGCATTAACATCCCCTCGAGCAGATGACAGTTTAGAAATGATAGGTGAAATGAAACCTGTGGTCTTCTCTAAAATGGATGCCCAACAAGGGTACTTCCAGATACCAATTAGAGAAAAAGACAGGGACAAAGTAGCTTTCCTCACTAGGTACAAGGCTATGCCAATGGGATTGGCCACTAGTGCCCAGGCTTTCCAAGCCGTGGTTAACCTTGTCCTTCAAAATTTACAATACAAATGTGCCATTCCACATCTGGATGACATATTATGTTTATCACCCTCAATAGACCAACACTTCAATGACCTAAGGGATATCTTCCAAGCACTCAAAGATGGCAATATAAAGCTGAAAAAGACAAAGTGCGAGTTCTTCCTAGAGGAACTAGATTTCCTAGGCATGAAGGTAACCACTAAAGGTATTAAGCCTTCACCAGAAAAGGTTGACAAAATCCAATCTTTTCCAACACCCAAAAATGTAAGAGAAGTCAGATCCTTCACAGGACTTGCCCAATTCTACAGAAAATTTATTAAAGTGAAAAAGCTCGGCCACTTTTCGACCTACTTAAACATAACAAATCATTCAGATGGACATCAGACTGAAAAAGCCTTCCAGGCCCTGAAAGACGCCATTAGCACTGATGTCATCCTACTGTACCCAGACTATTCAAGAGAGTTCCATCTGACAACAGATGCATCAGGTACAGCTCTTGGGGCTACCCTCTCCCAAGAGAAGGATGGCGAACTTCAACCAGTAGCATTCTCTGGCCGCTCACTTCATGAGCACGAAAAGAATTACGGGGCCACACAGAGAGAGTTGCTGGGAGTGATATTTGCAGTGGAATACTTCAGGCACTACCTGGAAGGAAGACATTTCCAACTATATACTGACCATCAGGCACTCATCCCCATGCTGACCAAGTCAGATAACAAAAACATGTGGGCCAGATGGGCACTAAAGATTCAACAGTTCTCCTTCACCATACAACATGTCAGAGGGAAACTGAACATACCAGCTGATGCAACGTCCAGAAGAGACTATCCATTGGATGACAAACCTATGACTGAATTACTACCAAAACCCAAAATCATCAGGGTTCAGTATAGGATCAGGTTCAATGATGAAACCAACTCTCAATCATTCAAAAACGACGACCCTACTATCACACTCACCAAACTCACCTAAACCCATTCTCAAACACAAATTAACTCATCACTTCTACTGTGCATGCGCAGATGAATACACCTCATCCCACAAAACGTGTGCATTTTATGTACAACTACACATATTCAACTCAGACAAGGGCATGACATCCCTGTGCCAAAAATAAAAACTACATCACACAAGCACATGGAGCCTGACATCCTTAATATAATACAGGCACCTCTAGATGTGCAATCACCCAATTTGGTAGATCATGCAAGGGAACCAATTCAGGAGCTGCACCTAAACCCAGGCACCTCACCCCAGCCCCTCATTCCAACAAATACTCCCACTCTGACTACCAGCTCAACACTATGGCCAGCCTACACCCAGGCACATCACCCTGGCCGACATCACCTACACCACATGCCATCACGGCAGTACAAACATGTCAGAAGACGGCCCAAACCCAGGCACAACCCCCAAGCCATCTGAAGACACAATACAAAAGGAGCCTCTACTGAGCTTAAAAAGAGATGCTACACCCATGTCACGCCACCTGGTGGAACAAACAAAACACCTGATGGAAATGATGGAAAGTATGGGCACACCAACAGTATTACAATCAGATAACGGGACTTCATACAAGAATTCAAAATTCAAGAAGATGACTGACACCCTCGGCATCAAACACATATTTAGTTCCCCTTATCAACCCAAGTCCAATGGCCAAGCAGAAAGGTATGTAAAATCTCTATCAGAGCGAATGCATACCTTCTGCATGTATAACCAAAGATATATACCTACCCCACCTGGTGTTTGCCCTGAACAACACAGAATCCAGTACTACAGGATATACCCCATTCTTTTTGTGAAGGGAAGAAATCCAAGTAAGTCTGAGTCTGGTCAAGCGGTGCCTGCTGCTGAGGTGTAGACTGGTACAAGTTGTTTACCTGGAGTTGTTGCTGTTGCTGTACAAGGGCCTGTAGCTGAGGGACGCCAGCTAGCATCTGCAAGTTGACAGTACTTGTCTGTTGACAAGCTCCGAAGTTTGCTGTCACTGTTGGTTGGCCGATAGTGACACCTGCGGGAATTCAAGAATCTCCTTGTTTCAAGTGCTGTTTTCCACAGCACTGGAAACAAGGAGATTCTTGATTTTCTGTGGGAAGCCAAGCTCTGCGTTTACTGTCAGTGCCGGCTGGGTGATCGTAGTGGGATTTGTGGCCAAATCCACTACCTGCTGATGTGCTCTGACATTATTATAAGGAGCATTTCTCTGACCAGTCTTAGAAGAATTGACTTGACCCGCATTTGAAGGCTGCTGTTGATTGGTGGATGCTGGTGGAGGAGAAAGCTTGTCCAGTATTTGTCGGTGGAAGTCTGAAACCTCGGTCAACTTTTCTTTTAAACCTCCTACCGTAGCCGTGACGTCCGTTACAAGCTGTTTCTGATTGTCTAACTGGGCCTGAAGGGCCTTGTTCCTCGTGTTAGTCGTCATTTTTGTTACAGAAAGAATTAAATTTGTTAAATTTGGAATAAGGCCACACTTTTTTTATTGTTTGGGTTACGGGCACCCAAAATGAAAACTCCAGGACGGAGGACAAAATAAAAGAAATAAAAAATAAAATAAAACCTACAATCCCAGCATCTCAATTGTTTCCCCCTGTAGCTTATGTAAGTTATGAGATGGTCTAAGAGCTTGGGTGCAGGGTATATGACCAATACGTGAGTTGCTTTTTGTTTTTAAAATTTTTGATGTAGAGGATTAAATTTCCTCTGGTTTGGCTTTAGAAGCATCTAATGCATATGACACCAGATTAAATGTATTCCTGACACGACTAGCTTCATTTTGATACTAAATACTCCTACCTTTTCTGTAACAAGTGCTTTAGATTTGCTAGGGGATGTTGGAGGAAATAAAAAAACTTATTTTATTCTGGTTTTTGACTTGGTTTTTGCAGTGCAGGCAGGCCCGTAACCCAAAAAATACAAAAAGTGTGGCCTAAACCTTCATAAAGTTCTGATCGTGTCAGTGAGAACTTTTTGATCTGCAGGTAAAGCCAAGATGGCGGAGTGTGAGACGCTGAGGTCAAAGGTCAACATGGGGGATGTTGGGGGAAATAAAAAAACTTATTTTTATTCTGGTTTTTTACTTTTGCAGTGCGGGCAGGCCCATAACTCAAACAATAAAAAAAAAGTGTGGCCTAAACCTTCAAAAAGTTCTGATCGTGTCGTTGCCAATCTGTGTGTAAAGCCAAGATGGCTATTCACAAGTAATATTGCAGCGGAGTGTGAGACGCTGAGGTGAAAGGTCAACATAGTTCAAGTGCATCCCTGTAGGTGGTGATGCGGCGCTTCCCGCCTCGGGTGCCCTGCTCCAGCCATTACCGGTAAATAACAAAATTACCCTCAATGCGTGGGACAATACTAATATCATTGATTGACTCTGATAGGTCCTCTAGTCGCCCTCCTTCTACAAACGTACACTCCTGGGGCCAGGGCACACAGGTTTTTGGCCCTTTCATCACCTATCACATCCAAGATAAGCATATTTACAGCTTAAAACAAATATGTTCTTGAACCAAAGTCATGCCTCAGTTGAAGGATCTGCTTGGAGAGCATAGTCTTCCGTTACCCAGTATGGGATTCCCATTCCCAGCACAGTCTCTGTGGCCTTTCCCGACCAGTTGATTCAAGCCTTTCCAAGTTTCATCCTCAAACTCCTGGCTGTTGTATACAGCTACAGCCCCCCAATACATGTCCTGGTTGGCCAATATTAGTTGACTGTCTCCGGTATCTAGTAGAGCCTGACGCTCATCTTTATTTTGGCAATGTTTCACTTCCTGGGTCAGTCGGATCATAGGGTATTTGGGATCTTTCCACTGCTTATTGCAACTACACTCAGTACCCCACTTTAGTGCCTCCAATCCATCAGCTGCCCTCATGACCTTGTCTGCATTTTCATTGTCACCAACAGCTGTACATTTTCAGTACTGAAAAATCTGTTCTCCACTGTTAAATGTGCGACTATCAATATTTACTTCATATAGGACTAATAATCATGAATCGTCGTTAACTGGCCTGTTCTTGTTCTCCCTTCAACAAAAACTTGAAATAAAGTAATGTATGTGTCTTTAGCATTTATTCTGGTCCGGATGGGATAGAGCTACAAGGGGTATATGGGTTTTGCCTATCTACGAGGCATATTTAGGAAGCCAGAGGGCTAAAACTGCCCAAAATGAGGGTTTTCTTCGAGCAAAAACACAAAAATCTCAAGTGCAACTTGCAAATAATAAAAAATGATGGGGCATAGGTTCCTTTTTTGGTTTTGGTATTTCCCCTTGAGCACAGGGAAAATTTTAAGACCAAATAGGAATATGTGGCCAATGTACTTTTTATGCTGGGTCACTGAAGGTACATGGGCAGTTCTACACTAGACCCTAGAGAGACCTTAGAAGGTGACACGACTAGCTTCATTTTGATACTAAATACTCCTACCTTTTCTGTAACAAGTGCTTTAGATTTGCTAGGGGATGTTGGAGGAAATAAAAAAACTTATTTTATTCTGGTTTTTGACTTGGTTTTTGCAGTGCAGGCAGGCCCGTAACCCAAAAAATACAAAAAGTGTGGCCTAAACCTTCATAAAGTTCTGATCGTGTCAGTGAGAACTTTTTGATCTGCAGGTAAAGCCAAGATGGCGGAGTGTGAGACGCTGAGGTCAAAGGTCAACATGGGGGATGTTGGGGGAAATAAAAAAACTTATTTTTATTCTGGTTTTTTACTTTTGCAGTGCGGGCAGGCCCATAACTCAAACAATAAAAAAAAAGTGTGGCCTAAACCTTCAAAAAGTTCTGATCGTGTCGTTGCCAATCTGTGTGTAAAGCCAAGATGGCTATTCACAAGTAATATTGCAGCGGAGTGTGAGACGCTGAGGTGAAAGGTCAACATAGTTCAAGTGCATCCCTGTAGGTGGTGATGCGGCGCTTCCCGCCTCGGGTGCCCTGCTCCAGCCATTACCGGTAAATAACAAAATTACCCTCAATGCGTGGGACAATACTAATATCATTGATTGACTCTGATAGGTCCTCTAGTCGCCCTCCTTCTACAAACGTACACTCCTGGGGCCAGGGCACACAGGTTTTTGGCCCTTTCATCACCTATCACATCCAAGATAAGCATATTTACAGCTTAAAACAAATATGTTCTTGAACCAAAGTCATGCCTCAGTTGAAGGATCTGCTTGGAGAGCATAGTCTTCCGTTACCCAGTATGGGATTCCCATTCCCAGCACAGTCTCTGTGGCCTTTCCCGACCAGTTGATTCAAGCCTTTCCAAGTTTCATCCTCAAACTCCTGGCTGTTGTATACAGCTACAGCCCCCCAATACATGTCCTGGTTGGCCAATATTAGTTGACTGTCTCCGGTATCTAGTAGAGCCTGACGCTCATCTTTATTTTGGCAATGTTTCACTTCCTGGGTCAGTCGGATCATAGGGTATTTGGGATCTTTCCACTGCTTATTGCAACTACACTCAGTACCCCACTTTAGTGCCTCCAATCCATCAGCTGCCCTCATGACCTTGTCTGCATTTTCATTGTCACCAACAGCTGTACATTTTCAGTACTGAAAAATCTGTTCTCCACTGTTAAATGTGCGACTATCAATATTTACTTCATATAGGACTAATAATCATGAATCGTCGTTAACTGGCCTGTTCTTGTTCTCCCTTCAACAAAAACTTGAAATAAAGTAATGTATGTGTCTTTAGCATTTATTCTGGTCCGGATGGGATAGAGCTACAAGGGGTATATGGGTTTTGCCTATCTACGAGGCATATTTAGGAAGCCAGAGGGCTAAAACTGCCCAAAATGAGGGTTTTCTTCGAGCAAAAACACAAAAATCTCAAGTGCAACTTGCAAATAATAAAAAATGATGGGGCATAGGTTCCTTTTTTGGTTTTGGTATTTCCCCTTGAGCACAGGGAAAATTTTAAGACCAAATAGGAATATGTGGCCAATGTACTTTTTATGCTGGGTCACTGAAGGTACATGGGCAGTTCTACACTAGACCCTAGAGAGACCCTAACATAGCAACCATGTTCTATTATTCCAATAGCACAGAGATGAAAAAGATACACCATGCAGAGCTTTAACATGTTCCTAGATGCATGGAAAAAAAATCGGAAGTCTAGCTCCTATATCTTGGCCTGGGTATTCCATACAGTTTGGGTGACAGAGTTGGGGTAGTTTCATGTTAGACCCTAGAGAGACCCTTAAGAATGTAATATATAATGTTTAGACTTGAATGAATGCCTTTCAGGGCATGATATAGGCACGACGCGGAGCGGAGTGCCTATATAAGCCCTGGAAGGCATGAGTTCAAGTCTAAACATTATATATTACATTTATAACACGGTTTCCACCATTAATTCTAAGTATTTACCTTCAAAAATGATATAATCCATTCATTTCTTATGCGAGTCGACAAGACGGGCCTCCGCCATCTTGGTTTCATGTTGTCGTATGGTTAGGCTGGCGAACTCCTCAAAGTCCAACTCTCATAGACCTAGTACTGCGAACACATCGAGACAGAGCTGCGCCAGTCTAAAATATAATCCATTCTGTACACACCAGGCGGCGGCACCTGTAGTGTTTACAGAACGGGGAAGATGCACGGCAAGTCACTCGATTCGAAAGTTTAATAATTTTTTATATCAAATACAGCTATAATATCAAGTAATCTACCCGACATGGAGTTAGAATAACATGTAAAGGATATACTGCTGAAATTATTTCGTCAGATTTGGTCTATAAGCTTCAAAAATGGAGAATTTACTTTCGTGTCAAGGTAGGTTTCAACATGTCCGCCCCGCTGCCCGCTCGCCGTGAATTTTGGGTGCTCTATCGCCAGATATAGGAACCGATATTATCCATTTTCGGCACTGAAAACTCTCTAACCGTGTTATAATCACCGTTAATGTCAGTCTGGCCCCAGTGTATGATATATTTAACTATAATCTCTTACATGTTAATTGACTTTTATATCAAAGTATCTTGGCCTGTTAGTATCAACCCCCTACTCCATTAAGGCTTAGAGCTATGGTACAATCACTAGCAATTGGACCCTAGAGAGACCCTAGACCCGAGAGAGACCCTAGACCTGAGAGAGGCCCTATAGTCTGTCACCAGTGTATAATGTATCTAACTATTATATCTTATATGACAATGGACCTTTGTGGGGGTAACCTGGCCTGTTAATAATAGCATCTTACTCTATTAAGGCACAGAGCTATGGTACAATCACTAACAATTGGACCCTAGAGAGACCCTAGACCCGAGAGAGACCCTAGACCCTAGAGAGCCCATAGAGACTGCCACCAGTGTATTACATATCTAATTATAATATCTTACATGACAATGGACCTTTATGAGAGTAACTTAGCCTGTTAATATCAACATCTTACTCTATTAAGGCTTAGATCTATGGTACAATTACTAGCGATTGGACCCTAGAGAGACCCTCAACTTTGGTCCCATGCTGTGGATTTAAAAATGATATTTAAGCTACCCGCATATATGGACTGTAAGCCCCAACACCTGTACTATATGTACCCTAAAACTTTTTAGGCTGGTCCAAAATATTTTTTAGACCCCCCTGGCAGCCCAGATAACGACGATTCATGATTATTGGTCATAGATTGCTCAGCACACAACTCAACCCACAGAAGGTTAGACCTGACTTTTTCATCTGCTGGAAGAAGGGCATTATGCCAGCTCTACCCTGTCTCCGAGATCTATATTCTGGTAGGTCTTCACTAGGTTTTTCGGGGATTATCCCTGCCTTATGCCTACCCATGTTTCTTCTCCCTTGCCCCATCTTTGTCACATCCAAATCATTAGGCTGGTATTCTTGTGGTATAGTGTACGGTTTTCTCCCATCATAGATGCGACCTTCGGTATCAGTTACTGTCATACGTACCACTACATCAAGGTCAAGGCTGTGAGTATGTTTGGCCACTTTTCTTACCACTAACTTGGCCCCCCTGGTCTCTGTCGTCATCTGCATTTATGAACACACTCTAATATTTGTCGCCAAACCTAGCCTCATTCCCTAATTCAGATTTATCCCTCATGCACTGGTCTCCCATCCAGACTTCCTTAAAAGTAACCACGATTGGGGCTACTTTGTTCATTTTGGGATTCCTACGTATTACCTTGGTGGCACTCACAATGTCTGACTCTTGTATTCCTAGTTCAAGATCGTTGAAGATTTTATATACTGCAGTCTTCATGGATTCTTCTTCAGCAAGCACCACTCCTTCTACGAGCACATTTTTATGCCGCCGCCTGTTATAGGATCAAAGGTAGGTTGACTAGCAGTGACTGCTGATTTCATTTTTAGTATCCTCCTCCCACAACTTCAGTTTAACATCTACCTCGTTTTTATCTTCTGGTCTCTTTCTAGGTTATCACCTCGCTCATTCATAGCTCTATGTGTGGACTCAATCCTCACATGAACACCTCCAATTTGGCTGCTCATGTTTTTATTCAGTAGGCTGAACATTAATTGCATTTGTCTGAAACCCTGGGCCATCTCAGATTCATCAATGCCATTTGGTTTGGATGTTTGACTAGTATCGATATCCTTCTCACTAACAAGTTCACTTACAAGTCCACTAAAAACGTCATCCTTTTTAGAGGTCTCTGATGCTGCAGCCTCTAATTCATTTAGTAGAGCTCTACCTTCTCGTAGGAATTCTGGCGTTTTACCTGTATGCTGTGGCTTCATATCTTGGCCTTGGTTGCCCTTCTTGTCACTATCTTGTCTTCTTTTTACACCTTCACTTGGCTTGGCTTTACTAGTACATACATGTACTACCTCTAGGTCGTCCTGGCCCCTTCTTTTTTTCCTCTGGTGCTATAGTTGGGAGTCAGGTATTTAGATAGAAACCACAACACAGGTCTGGAATCTGGACTGGTCAGCCATGTTAATGTATTCAGTCTAAGGTCAAGGACAAACAACCCTCTGCAGCATACAGATGGTGCTGGCTTCTGATTGGTCAATATTAACAGGAATAGAAATAAGCATTCTAGGTAACAAAAGTCTTTAGAAATATTATATAGATAATATTTTGACATATTATAACATCTCCCCCTTTTAAGGAAAGTTCAAAATGTCTCATGACTAAGAATACTCATGACTTTGAATATGACTGTTTTTGAGTCTTTTGTTATGACCATATGACTGAACATATTTAAATGAGAAATATGAAATGTGAAAGATCCCTTGGCTTTTTTTAGTAGACTGCTCAATACCCATGAGTTAACCTCTGGTGTTATTCTGACCAACGTGAGGATGACTCATACAGCTAATCTAACAGTTCTCAATAAACCGCTCAGGTTTATTCACAGTTCTCGAGGACCGGCGTGGCTCTGAGCGGCTACTGCTGTTGCTGGTTCAACATCCACTTCACTCGCAGTGGTATCTGACATTTGTACGGGACTCGCAAGAGGTGGTAGAATCTACTTGGCACTGTGCTTGATGATACTTTTGGTGCCAAATGGCGTCTATTCCTCCGGCGACTCCTGACTCTGTCTGCACAGTGTAGGATCTCGGAGCGTTGGCGGCAACACTGATGACTCCTGGCTGGTTCCAGCCTTTCTGGTCATCTCTCTTCATAACAACTTTTTCCCCCGGCTGTAATGTTTGTAGCGGGCGAACACCATGTTGACTGTTTTAGTTGTCGGTGTATCAATCGTTATAAGCTTGGTCTTTTGACAGAACTGCCTCTCTGTCAGGCCACTTTGGCTCCAAGGTAGTTTTACTATTGGGGACTTAAATTCCGCCAAGATGAATTGGGGACCATTGTCCGACACAACTTCTCTCTGCAGTCAAGCCAGGCCACCAGACTCCTAAACAGGCTCTCACTAATGATTTGGTCAATCCCTGATGTCCATCATGGATCCTTTGAAGAATCTCTGCTCTGTTGGCCGCTGGAATGACTATCCGGCTACCAAACACCAACAGTCAATCAATAACAGACAACATAGCTCGATGAGCATAGAGCTCGCGCAAGCTATCAGGAACATCTTCCTCATACTTTGGCCAACCTGTCATGGTGAACACTATCGCTGCGTGTAACACTGAGTCGTTCTGTGCCGCTACTCTCAGATCGTCTGTCTTCTGAGGGGTTGCAGGAAACCCAGCTACGACAGACTGAACATACATGTCAACTTCCTCAGCCATGCTGCTGACGGACTTCGTTAACATTGGACTCCTGGAAAGTGCATCTGAAACATACATTTGCTTTCCCGGGACATACTTTGCTTGTGCATTGTACCTCATTAGTCTCATGAGGAGTCTCTGGCATCTTATTGGCACACTATCCAAGTCTTTGGTGTTGATAAGAGGAATGAGCGGCTTGTGGTCGGTCTCCACTGTGAAGGACTCCAGTCCACAGAGGAATCGGTCAAACTTTTCCAGGGGCGTAGGAAGCAAATGTTTATTGGGGGGCCCAGGGGTCTCGGTTGGGGGGCCTGCTATATTTTTATATTGGCTTATATAGGGAACCTCCTCGTTATTGGGGGGGCCCAGGCCCCCCTGGCCCCCCCTTTTCCTACGCCCCTGTTTTCACATACCCACACACTCGCTAAACACTCTTTCTTGATTTCTGCAGGGCTAAGTGTTCTGGAACAAAAGGCAACGGGTTTAGGAGTACCTCCATGGTCTTCTAGCAGTACTCCCCCTAGACCACATGCACTGGCATCTGCATTCACTGTTGTTGGCTTGTTGATGTCGTAGTAAGCCAATATGGGAGTTGACGAGATGAGTGACTTCATCTTTGTGAAGGTTTCTTTCTGGGCTGAACCCCAGATCCACTCCACATCTCCCTTCAGTAGATCGTTCAGAGGACGAGTGACTACATGTAGATCCGACAAGTATGACCCCAGATAGTGGACCATACCAAGAATCTGTCACAATTGAGTCACAGACAATGGTTACGGCATCTTGACAATTGCTTCCACTTTCTCTGAGTCGGCTGAAATTCCGTCTTTCGTGAACCGATGTCCCAAGAACTTTAACTCTGTCTTTCTGTAAGAGCACTTCTATTGGTTCAGCTTCAATTCTGCCCTCTTTAGGGTTGCCAGCACCGTAGCTAGTCGATCGTCGTGCTCTTTTGGAGTATTACCATAGATGAGGACTTCGTCCGTGTTGGTGAAAACGCCTTCAAGCCCATCTAGGACCTCTAGGATCTTTCGCATGAAGATTTCTGGCGCTGACGTAATCCCGAAAGGTAGTCGTCTGAAACAATACCTTCCAAATGGCGTCAGGAACGTCATCAATTCTTGGCTTTCAGCAGCCAGTGGGATTTGGTAAAATCCACTAGCGGCGTCTAGACAGAAAAACATGGTAGCTCCTGAGAGTTTCAATCTGAGGTCCTCTAAAGTCGGTAGAACAAACCTCTCGCGTCTAACACTGATGTTTAACTTCTTCAGGTCCACACACAAACTTACTTTGCCTGTCTTTTTCACGGCAACTACCATGGGTGCACACCATGCTGTAGGTTTAGTGATCTCACGGTTCACGCCAGAAGTGAGAAGACGACTAAGACACGGAAGTTGTAGCATATTTCTTTTACCTGTGTCCTGGCTGTAAAGTCTCCCTTACAACTCAAAGGACCACGCGGGCTTGAAAGGTTTGACGTACTCTCACTGAGCAGCGGTCTCGGCTTCAGCGCTAGATACTTGGAGTATGACATGACAGACATCTGCACCAGAGTCAATCTTAAAGTCTACTGGCTGACTACCCCCAATGGATAAAGTAACTTTCCTTGCTGGGTCGCTATTGTCACAGTCATTGGATCCGCAGAAGTAATCATCCTGCTGGTCATCTCCATAGACTTCTTGGACCCTCTGACGACATACAGCTTGAAAATGACCTTTCATGTTGCAATTCTTGCACGTCTTACCAATCGCTGGACATGTGTCTGGTTCGGACGATCGGTGAACATAACCGCAATTACCACATTTAGGCTTCGACTTCTTAGTTTTTGACCTCTTACTGTGGTTATTTGACGGATGACCTTGGCCATTTGACTTCTGATCTTCAGCTTTTGACGACCCTTGCTTCCTTCTTCTCCTTCCACCATCCCTAACGGCGTTGACGGCTGCTGTTGGCTCGTTCTGACTCTGGACGAGCTCGTTATGTCGGGCTTGCTGAACCGCTTTGTCCAAGGTGAGAGTGTCATGTTCAAGCTGGAGCTTCTTCGAAATTGTCTTGTCGCTCAGGCCACTGATGAATCTGTCATGAATATGCTCATCCTCCTTATCTTCAAACCGACAATGCAATACTTGTCATACTTTTTCATGACTACATCAAAGTTAAAATGTTCTCAGATTGTCTACCCATGCAATAAATCAGTGATGACACTTGGACATCCCCATCCTCATTCTTTTGTTTAGTGACAGATCTGAACCTCGTGTACCTCTCCTTCCATTTTGGCCACTTTGAGGGCTCCTCAAAAGTGAATGGGTCAGGGGGACTAAACTTGGCCATGATTCAGAATAAAACAAAAGGCATTGCAGTCTATAGGGGCTTTCACTGAGACAGGTGGCTATGGCTATGGCTATGGCTATGGAGTATGGATGCTCTGGAGCAGTGACACTGACAAAGTCTCTCTCCAGTCACTTTACAACAGAAACTGTCGATAATTATGTTGCCTTGGTGAATTCAGCTTGACTTGGCATTGGGCAACACAGCAGGTGGGTGTGAAATGTGAAAGAAAGACTTGTCTTACCTTAGGCCACACCAAAAAAATATGTTGGTCTACGGATTTTGGTTTGAAAAAATGGTGCAAGCTAGCGGATTTTTTTTTTTTAAGAATTTTTGCCGTCCAATGGATTCCTTGCTGGAAAAGTGAGGCAAGCGAAAAAATTTTATTTAAAAAAAAAAAATTTGACAAACATCAAAAAGAGAAAATTTGTAGAAAGTGAAGCGGGCGAAATCTGTAGACGAGATTTTTTTCAAAGAAAAAAACTTTTATATTTCCTAAAATATGGAGAGAGAAATCAATAGACCAACTTATTTTTTTGGTATGGCCTTAGGTCTGTAGCCCTAGGCACATGTATACATTTCATATGAAAAATACCACACCATAATATGTTTCCATCTCCTTTCCCATTTGACCATCCAGCATAAATCCTGACCTACTAAGGGTCTTTCCCAGTACTCTAGAGTGTTATGTAACCCTTGTGACAGGTAAGACTACCTGTAGTGACAATGGCCGCGCTGGCAGTACTCACTCACTTTGAAACGCCGGCTTGTGTTTCCAATTCACATCATGGTTCCCAGCTTTTTATTTGCCAAAGGTTTGATGTAGCCACCAAAACCATTATACACATACCGTAATCTCCCACGTATAAGGCGCGTCTTATACGCCAAACAAAATGCTGCTGAGTCTTATACGTGGGAGGGAAATTGCCTTGAGTTTGGGGTGCGCCTTATAGGGGCGGTATTTTTACTATAGAACAGTACTAAATTAACAAAAATCTGCCCTTAGAGGTGCGCCTTATACGTGGAACAGGCCTTCCTGAGTTGGGGGTGCGCCTTAATACGCGGGCTGCGCCTTATACGCGGGAGATTACGGTAATGGCAGTAAAGGGGTCCTTGCATGAGTCTCTACTCTAGTTGTTGACATGTATCGTGTAATGGGGTCATGTAAACAACATGGTGACTGACTCAAATGGCTATATTGTGCATCTGTTATATTCACCTCATGAACTCCTTATTTGTTGATGTAACCACCAACTTACTTCCCTAGGTATTCATAAGGGGTCTCCACTCACTTTTTTTTTATTATCACTCATAACATGTTTATTGCCATGATTTTCAATAACAATATCTAGGAACAGCTAGGTTGTCCGCTAGGGTTTTTCTGGAAACAAATATGAGGGGTATTTACAGTGTGAAGTATGGAATATGTACATGAAGTAACTCACATTGAGGTGAGGCTTAGTATATGTAAGAGCCAGAGTAAGCTGGCCAAATAGAGTAGGACAAAGGCAATAGTTTCAGCAAGTATATAATACCAAATACATATTAGAACTTGGCAGTTCAAGTCATGAATATTGAGTAGCAGGATGATAAAGCAGCAATGTGCTGATTTATGGATATCATACTAACAAGAAGAGGCTAGGTTCTTTTCCTCTTTTTCTTTCGTTTTCTGGGCCTGGGCTTTTTCAGGTACGTACCAAGATGTTTCTTTAGCTAGAACTTAAAACTACTTTTTGAGGGACAGGTTCGGATATGAGGGGAAAGTTTATTCCAGAACCGTGCACCCCTGTACAAAAGGGCTTTTCTTGTAGAATTCGACCAATTTTGTCTTGCCATTTTTGCATACAGCAGTCTACTATGGTTTGTTTAAAAATCTTAATGGCAGTGTCAATGGAGATGCTGGATCTGATCTTTCCAAGCTTAAAACAGAAAAAATTTGTGGCATTCCGGACAAGCTTGGCTTGGTCTTCGAAAGTGAGACATCTATCGATAGCAGCACCAAGATAGGTGAAGGATTTCACAAGGGTTATGGGTTGACCATTAATAGTGGGTAAAGTAGATGGGCATCTGTGAAACTGAGAACCTGCACAGTACCAACAAAATTTAGTCTTATTAGAGTTAATAGTAAGGCCTTTTAGTTTGCAAGCATCAGCCAGTGTATTGAGATCTGTTTGTAAATTCTCCAGTGCTGTTTAAGAATTATTGTGTGAGGAATAGATTACAAAGTCATCCGAATACATTTTTATTTTAGAGGAGTTGGTGCAGTGTAATAGACTATCCACAAAGAAAATAAAAAAAGAGAGACCTAAAACTGAGCCCTAGGGTATGCCAAAGGGAATGCTTTTACAATCAGATTTGATTCCCCCAACCTTGGTACTGTGCATTGAGTTCTACTCAAGAGATAAGATTCAAACAAAGTAAGGAGATTTACCGGAAAGCCAGCTTCCTTTAGCAGAGTGAGCAGCTGTGAGTGGGATATAGAATCAAAAGCCTTAAAAATATCAATGAAACAAGCAGCAGTGAACTGCGAGTTATTTCTGGCCAGATAGAGATCCTTTACTAAATCAATTACAGCATCAGCTGTACGCAGCCCGGACGGAATCCAAATTGGGATGGGGATAATAAATGAGGCTCTTCTATAATAGACATAAAATACTTCTTAACCAGCTTTTCTAATACTTTACTAGGGACTGGGAGAATTGATATCGGTCTCCAGTTATAGACATTATGCGGATCACCTGACTTAGCCTATGGGTTACTTCTGCTTTGGCCCAGTTACAAGGAAAGGAGCCAGAAGTGACTGAGAAATTATAGAGGTGAGTCATCTGGGGGACCAATGAACAGAGTGTGTCCTTTAGAACTCTGGAGGAGATATAAGGGATACCAGAGGGTTTGCAAATATTAATTTCACTGAATAATTCATAGACAGCAGCCTCTGTAAATTTAGCTGTGGGAGGAGCCGTATTGACATATAACTCGTGCTTGAAAGTGTGTAACACTTGTTTGGACGGGAGTCCGGTGCAGTGCGTAAAATATAAGTTGTGTGCTGGTTCATATTACTGCTGCACTTTGGTATGATTTATATTGTATCGTAATATTCCTTGTGAGTGATACAATAAACAATTTAAAAAAGAAAATGCTAGTGTCCATGGCACTAGGTGAATACAGTGCAAATTTATTCCTTGGAATGAAAATTTGCATGGTTTAATATCTAAAACAATAAAAGTCTACTGAAATACAGCTAAGTTTGGCTCGTTCACATTATCAGAATGTCACGTGACCTGACCATGGAATAAGGGAATGTCATATTCCATGGCCCCACGTGATACAGAGCTCCTTGGTTAAACCTATTTGGTTGTATCTACCATGCAATAACTTAGATAAACCTGTGCTTTCTTCTAGTATCCTCTAGTGACCGATATATCAATAACCATCCAGGAATGTTTTTATGTTGATGCAAATACACTAACATAAAAATAGGGTAATGGTTTTCTTAAAGGGCTAAATTATGCCCGTCTACAACTATTTGCTGCCTATCTCGAGGGTACCAGCCAAAGTAATTGCACTAAACATTAGGGTACATGGAAATATTAAAATGGATTTACCTCCTCCTTCTCACGTCCTATAGATTCCTCGATAAAAGTCCGCTCAGGGATGGAGATACGGGGATGTGTGGAAGGGAAGTTGTAGCTAAGAAAACACCAGGCTACAAACCAGAGACACCCAAGCGCCCCTGGATAACAAGAGAAACTTTCTAATTAGAATGCTTGTAGCACTCTACCTGTCTAGGTGTGGCTTGTGGTTTACATGCCAAGTTTTACTGTAACAGTATATATTGTCTGACGCTTATATGAACATCAACCTTCAGGCATTATACAGCTCTCAAATTGTTAAAAATGGGCTGCAAATTATTGAGCCATTCACTGGGTTACCTGTTATCAAGTGCTAGCATATCCAGCGTACTTGATCACTATTTTGCTGACACTTGTGTGCGGCTGGCAAGGTCACATTTTCATCAAAATCCCCCTAACAAGGGTCCGATTTCTAGGCCAAAATCCCCCTAACAAGGGTCAACTTTGACCAAAATCTCCCTAACAAGGATTCACTTTTGACTTAGGGGTGAAATATCCCATAAAAATACCCATATTTTGACCACAATTCCCGAGTTTTCAGGAGATATTTTCACATCTAGGGAATTCTAATGGTTTATGAGTGAGATATTTCTTTAAAAACAATGTGTTTCTTTTTTAAAGTGCCCTAAGAAGGGTACAGTTTTTGAGGTAAAATACCCCTAACAAGGGTAAGGGTTGTTGTAGCTCCAGCCGCACACCTGTGTCAGAATAAATGTGAGTGTCCCCCCCGGGACTTGATCCACACATGTCGATACGATGAGAACAGAGATGACTCACCAAAGAGATAAAATACAGATGGCCAGCCCCCAAATGGTCCACGATCACAGAGTATTCCTGATATTGGTAATGAGACCATTGTTCCAAACTGTGCTCCTGAAAATGAATAAGAAATACCCGGTAATCAAAGTAAATATTACTTGTTGTTTAGTGTATTAACATTGATGAATGGCATTAATTGGTATACTATTGAGCAGAATTCCACCATTGTTGTGATCTAAACCTTTAAACTATGGGCACAGTTTTTTTTGTTGTTTTTTTTTGTTGTTGTTGTTTTTGCATGATCCAGGAATGTAGAACCGCCATTGACTTGCAGGAACAGACGTTGGATTCATGCAGCATGTTTCTCACACACTTCCAAAAGGGTAAGCATGGTGCCTCAACACAGATTTAGAACGTTGCCAGGCTCACTCTTCCACCCTGATACAGCTCCACTCTGGACGCAGACCTGAACTGAATTCTAACAGATGTCTATCTACATCAAAGCGACTGATTTAGATTGATTAGATGTAGGCACACATTGTGGAATGGCTGTCTTCCACCAGGCAACCCTCAACGCTCCCCCAACCCCAGACACCAGAGCATGAACCCGTTAAGGGAATACCATCCTATTTTCATGATGACTTCTTTTGGTAGGCTTTTTACTGACTTAATGGAATATACCGTAAAACCCCGCTCATAAGCCGACCCCAGTCATAAGCAGGGGGTAGAGTTTGGGGGAAATTTAAAAGCCGGTTTTGGTGCATAATTTTCCCTATTTTCTCTTTAATCTATTGTAATAAAACCCCACTCATAAGCCGGGGGTAGAGTTTGGGGGAAATTTAGAAGCCGGTTTTAGCCAAAAATAGGGAAAAAAATCTGGCTTATGACCGGGGTTTTACGGTACTCATCTGCTGGTATAAGAGCAGGACACAAGCCTTTCTGATACAATGTATGACATCACAATTGGTCAAATGCATCACAGTATTGACTGCACAGCACTGCTGATCTACAAGTTAATGGTACCCATACATGTATTTTTGACAATACTTGTATATTTCTTTTCATTTTTCATTAAATAGCCCAACTGAGGTAGTTCACATGACGTATGAAAATGTACACTTTTAAGTATTATCATGCTTGCAACAGCCTCGAAGAATACCTAATGCAGCATATAGTGTATTTTGACCAATTGTGGTGTCATAAAATGCCTTCCTCCCGCCCTCATGCTAGCGAAAGTGGTGCAAAGTATGTCAGAATCTTTTTATTCAGTATAACGACTACAAAAAAAAGATCATCCTGGGGTGGTCTTTCCTTTTAGGTTTAGATGGTTAAGAGAGCAAATGAATACTAAGTGCTAACTTCAACTCACCAGCAAATATGAAGGTACCAAGCTTACTCCGTTCATACGGTGGTGCCCAGTGTGCCAGCATGGCGGTTACAGCCGGAAAGGTGACACCCTGATGTGGTTAACATTAAATATTCAGTGGTACTATCCCGGTAGATCTATCATAGATCAACTTCGTTTCTCAATTTTCATTCAAAATTTCCAAATCAAGTTTCTAAAAACACAGGCAGATGGATGAACAAAAAAAGAAGGAAAAAAAAACGAAGCAAAACAATTCTAGCTTTTGAAAATAAGGAGTGGTGTCAGGTGCTACTTTACTGTTAGGGAGTTCTCCATAGAGCCAATTACGAAAGAGATTTCTCATTCAATGATTTCTTTCTGTCCTTATGCAGCCTAACCTAGAAAATCAAAAGCGTCGTATTCTAAGACCCCTCTTCCGGTTTCGAATATAGAGATTACAGCAATCAGGTGGAAGTATTTTCGGCCATTTGTGCAGCTTAAATCATTCTGCTAAAGTCATACAAGGTACGTGAGGTACTATGATGTTTCTGATAATCTAATATACCAAGTTTTATCCTATATCTTCCTATAGATAGAGACCAAATCACAATGGAAACGCCCATCACTCTTATCACTGACATTCTGCTGATCAGCAACACTAGGGTTACTGCGACTATTTTTGATAACCAGTTTACTGACAAATATTATCAACAGATTCAATTCCATGGTACTTATTATCCCATATTAAAGACCAAACATATGCTTTAGATAACAGATGGTCCAGGGTCTGTAACATTAGGAAAGTGTCAGATTTTCCCTTCGTGTGAGTGGAAGTAGGTTCAGAAGTCTGTCCAAATTACTTAGAAGTCTGGAGAAGTCCCAAGAAGTCTCGAAAAGTCCCTTAAAGTCCACAGAAGAAGTAACAACAGTCAGAAAGTCTTCAAAATCTAGAAAATGTTCAGTAGAAAGTTTACTTATATAATGGACCTCAGTATCGTTGTTGTCATCTTCGTCATCATTGTCGTCGTTTTACTTGTCATCATCATAGTTCAAAATATCCAAGGAATTGGATTCTGTGGGTTTTTTTTTTTCATTCTCAAACCAGTAGTTAATTGGGTATCTTATCAGATCTTAGAGTGTGTGGGCTTGCATATCATAAAATTTCTGAAAACCTTGAAAATTTAAATTAGTGATATCACACTAAATAGTTGGAGAATTTTGATGATTGACCCCTCTAAATGAAGATAAAATAAACCCGTTCCCCATTAACTCAAAAGAAATGGAATTCATACATAGATTGTATGTAATTTAAAAAAGTTCCTTTTTCAGGCCCTTATATTTTGAAGTATTTTTTTATGTCAGTTCTTCACTTTCACAGAAGATTCCTTGATATGTTTACTTTCAAGTTCTGTTATTGTTTTATTCCTATATGCCAGCGCAAATTGGCTCAAAGCAATATAAATAAGGTATTTTTTAGTCAAAAATGCAAGAAAATCAGATGTGCAGGATATGACATGGTTCCTACAATTCTGACTTTCCACTGCAATGCAAAACTACTGCCCGGGCTAAGTTTATTCAAAATGTAGGACATAGATCCCCTAAATGTCTTCTATACGATGGTGCAATCAGTTTTTTTTATATCCCATTTGATCAAAAGAAATTACTATTTATATAAAGTTATGTCCAAAATCAGCTCTCTTCTGCACCAGCTCGTACACCAGTGTGTACACAGAGATAAGGCCCACTCACTATATAAACACTGACAGAAGAAATGAGAAAGTCTTCCAAATTTCCCATCTTGAAATGTTTATAACTTTGCATCTACAGGTTCAATTTCCATAATGTAAACTGTTTTCTTTTTCTTAAGATCTCTACTTTATTCTGTCAAAAAATCTTTCCGAATTTCCCAAAATATCTGTGAGATATTTGCAGTTCAGATTGGCAGCTTTGCATCCGTTTGAGTTGGACCCTGTCTTACATCCACATTTAATGAGGTGGATTCAGATTCAGGCACAGGGAGTTCTGTTGTCATCACTGGGACCCATTTCTGGGCCATGAGAGTCCAACCATACACCTCTGGTGAGGGCAGACAGGGGTGAGGCACTAGTTTTTTTTTCAAGATCCATTCATAATAAAGAAAGTTATACCATATTGAAATTTTTAGAATTTTCCACAAACTCAGGGGACGGCTTGTATGAGGATGCGGCTTTTACGAGGGAATTTACAGTAGATATCCTATGGCAAGTGCATATATCTAAATATAATGCAGCAATGTAAATTGCTGATAACTCGAAAAGTGAAAAGCCTGTGATTGGCTCCCAGGGGCCATTCATAAATGACATCATGCAAAATTTGACCTTTTTAGACTCCCCCTCCCCCTCTCATCATGTTTTTTGGCAATTTTGCAATGCTGAAGATATATGGAAAATTTATTTTGTCATGCCGGGCCTGACCCCCCCCTCCCCTCTTCAGCATGACATCATTTGTGGATGGCCCCCCATGAGTTGTGCACTCATCCTGTTGCATCAGCACTCCCTCACCCAGGTTATTCGCACCACCAAGCCACTATTCACAGAACTCCCGCTAAAACTGTGCTTTCGCACCACATTGCCAAAAAAGGCAGGAAAGTTGATACATGGATCAACATCATATACCTTCACCATTGGAGGTAAAAAGTGTCTTATGGCTGCCAACCATACATTATTCTGTACATTATTGATAATTTCTCAAAATTTACAAAACTTGGTAATGAAATACCTTTTCCTGCAAGACCCCTACACCTCCTCCTTTAATGGCACTACAAATTCATTAGGTAATTCTGCCTCTTATATATAAAATTTCCATCCTTTTTTAAACTTATTCGCAAATAAATATTTTTTGTGACAGATTATTCTTAGGTGGCGAGGAAACAAGGAAGTGTCAGTGGAAAACAAATCTTATCTTTATAATCTTTACCTGAAACAAGTCCTGGACATGAGAAGAAAGAAGTAATATCGGTAATCTGGATATATAAGGCCGTTTTATTCTAATAACTTGGATTACAGATCCGGCGTGGATTTTTTTGCCTCTGCCCGACCAGATTTTTCAGCATACAGGGGTAAAAAAATTCAAAAAAGCCCTTGGAGACCAGCAAATATCCATTATTGATCCGATATAAACTTCTCAAAAATGTACCTTTTGTTGGCTTAAAAGTTCGTTTGGTGTCCAAAAATGTGACATATTACGGCCCTTTTTTCCCCTTTTTTTTGCCCCTGACCGACCAAAATGTTGACTGAAAAAAACCTGTAATCCAAGTTATTATAATAACATAGCCTAACAGTTAAAAACAGTTGTTAGACTCACCTCTCCGAGACCTTCTAAGACCCTCACAGCAATGAAGAGGTAAACATTGATTCGAGCAGCGATGGGTGTTAGCAAAGTAAAAACTGAAGTGCATAAAACACCAAGTCCAAAAAGCCACTTTCCACCAAGTCGCTCAGCAAGGAAACCGCCTGGTATTTGAGTTACAATGTAACCATAGAAAAAGGCACCGAGCACTAGTCCCTGTATATTTGAATCCCAGTTAAACTCACCGGACTGGAACAAATTGAGAGAATATTACTGTGCATTAAACAGGCGAGACAGACAACTTTTTCAGTGACAGAGCTTATTAACTGGTCCTGATTAGACCACACGTTTTTTATTCATTTAGGTTACGGGGCCTGCTGCCATGAAAAAGTCAAAACCAACATCAAAATAAAAGTTGAAATCTTTTTCTCTTTTTTTTTCTATATACCCTAGTAAATCTATGAGACTTGATTCAGAAAAGCAGATGTATTTCCCAATTTTGGCATCAAATTACGGTAAAGCTAATCATGTCAGGAGTGCATTCAATGTGGTATGATATTAAGATATATACGTACGTGCATGTGTGTGCTATTCTGCGTGGCATTTTCTCCGGGACATGCATCAATTGAGGCATTCTTGGTAATCTGGTATGAGCTGTTTACCATAGCAACCATGGCTACACTCAGGTTGACACGAAGTGCATAGACGTTGACAAACCCGAGGAAACCCATTACACTTAGCATAAGACGGCATGATGGGAATGCTGCTCAAAGGCAATAGAATGAAACTATAGAAAAACAAGGGAAAAGTTTTGATGGCACACAGATATCAAATAGGATAACAAGGAAGTTAAGTGTTTCAAATTGCCTTTAGGCCTACCATAAATTCCTGCATATACGCCTAAGCTTTTGCTTATTGGGGCAGCTTATATGTGGGTATTAAACCCTATAGAGCAGCACTAAACCTTCTATTTTCAAGTGTCAGGTGTGGCTTATAGCTTGCATAGAAAGTTAGGGTGCAGCTTATATATGAATGTGATTTATACAGGGGAATTTACCATGGATATTTTGGCGGCTGCACACCACGCAATACACAATAAATGCTGAACTGTGCACCCATTGGCCCATATATCATCATGGAGTAGCCTACCAAAATCGGGCTGCACTATCCCACTTAAAAGGGTCAAAATGTAATCTTTATATCCCCTCTTTCTGTGTGGTGCAAATATGCACGGGTACCAACACATCCATCTTTGAAATTGTGTAATATAGTTTTCTCGTCATGGATATGACCTTTGCTGTCGAAATGGCATTAAAAATATGTAATGTAAGGGTTTTAACAACTTTTTAGGGAATATTTCCTATTTATATGGGCTCTGAACCCAGGGAGGGGACTCCCTATGTGATCTATAGTAACCATGTGCGTACAATATCTAGAGAGAAAGGGGTGCCTTATTGAGTATAGGGGCGGGTCCTGCCTAGATGAGCAAGTTCATCTCAACAGGCAGCCCTTGAGATAAACCGTAGCTCATAAGCAATACCGTAATCTCCCGCGTATAAGACGCAGTGCGCGTATAAGACGCACCTAGAGTTTTGGAAAATTCTCAAAAAAATGAAAAATTAATAACTTTGGTTCTACTGAATGAATTTTCAAAATTCAAAAACCTATGTGTAGCTTGAGCCCCCCGGACCCCCCTGGGCCCCCTTATATCTTATTATGACTAAGGGGGCATTTAACATATCAAAAGAAAGGTCTTGATGTCCCCCTTGTGGATCCAATAAGAACTAAAACCCCACGTATAAGACGCGGCTTATACGCGGGAGATTACAGTAGTTGGGATTGGGCGCAACCCGACCTGAGTCACATTTCTAGCAATCTCATTGGTCAATTAGGGACATGTGATCATTTTCACATCTCAGAAAAGTTTGCAGGCCAATTTGAGACTATCCATGCAGATATCTACTACCAAAATATTGCGATTTCCTTATCTAGGTATCGATGAAAAACCTTGTAATACTCATTGCAGAATGTATAGTAAACACGTTTTGAGTTTTAAAGAAACGTGCACGATTCCTCTAAACAAGTTTGTGAAAAATCCTTCGGCAATACACAAACGTGCACGTTTTAGTTTTTGGTTCTCGTTTCCTTTTTGGCAAGATGCTTCAGTGCAGTTGTGTACAAACTATAGGTGTATATAACAATTCAATCATCACTGACTGCCAGTAATGGGTTGAAACGTCTGTCCAACTGAGTTTGTTTACGTTTTATGGCTTTCTCTACATTCCCCTACCGTCTGAATGTACAGGACTGACAGTGACACTGTTACTTACTGATGTGTTTTTTTTAATGGTCGAGTTTGTTGACGTTTTTTCCGGCCTTCTCTACAGTCTAGGGGACTGAAACTGTAATGTCAGTGATGGTTGAATTGTTAGGGAGTGGTCAGTTTTAACATGGTATGTCCGGGGGTATGTCACAGATGTCACAGGGTTGGCGGAGGGTGCTGGGGTCACAGACCAGGTTGGCAAAGGTAACTGGGGTCACACGCAGGGTTGGCAAAGGGGGCTGGGGTCACACATGGGGCAGGGGAGAGTCACACACAGGGTCGGTGGAGGGTGCCTGGGTCATACACGGTGGCTGGCAGTCACACACAGGGTCAGGATCACACGCAGGGTTGGCAGCGGGGGGGGGGGGTGGGGGGTTCACACGCAGAGTTGGTCGGGGTTTCAGGGGTCACACATAGGTTTGGTGGGGTGTGTCGGGGGCCACATGCAGGGTGGTTGTCAGTGGGGTGTTGGGGTCACATGCAGGGTTGGTGGGGGGGGGGGGTTTCAGGGGTCACACGCAGGTTTGGCGGGGTGTGTGAGGGTCACATGCAGGGTTGGAGTGGGGTGTCAGGGTTACATGAGGGGTTGGCGTGAGGGGTCGGGTTACATGCAGGGTTGGCGGAAGGTGTTGGGGTCACATGCAGGGTTGGCGAGGGATGCCAGGGTCATGTGTCAACTGGGAGGAGGGTTGGTGGGGTTTTCAGAAAAAATTTCTAGGCCCCCCCCGCTTGACAGCAGTCAACATTTTTTGTGGCCTCAAACTCAAACCCACCAACACCTCCCCCCCTTGATAAATGACCACTGCCTTTAATACTGAGGTCGGGGAGGGCAAGGATTTCAGATCCCCTGGGGAGGGGGGGGGGTTGGGATGATTTGAAATACATTACTGCGGTCAGGTAGGCCGAAATACCTGCCTGCTTACAGGCAGGATCCAAGATGTATACATTTGTGCCACTATAGACTTGTATAATACAAGTCTATAATGGCACAAACACATGGCTAGTCTGAACTATTAAAAGTACTCACTGTCAGTTCCTGGAAATTGTCTCTCCTATTCACAAACATGTAGTTTTCATAAACATCAGCTTATAATGACTGAAGCATGAGATATATCCAATAAATCTGACACATTGTCTCTCCTATTCACAAACATGTAGTTTTCATAAACATCAGCTTATAATGACTGAAGCATGAGATATATCCAATAAATCTGACATGTTTATCTTCAGCTTAGATATCACTACCTCAATGGCCTCTATTGTCAACATGCTGGGGGTGCTACCTGGTGTTAGCCTCCTTTTGAAACATAGGGCTAACCAACCAAGAATAGTGTAGTCTCTTTGGCGCTAGGTGGCTACACCTGGCTTCAAGATGGCCGACAATGTTTTGGAGTAGGGAGGGAGATTTGAAAATCACCTGGATTATTAATTATCACAAGTATTTCAAGTGCTGTGTGTATTGTGAATCTTTGGATATACATTGATTGAGGGAAGTGTTGGTGGAAGCATTGGACCTGACAGTAAGTACTTCTGTGAGAACTGGGCACTCTCACTCTGCCAATCTGGCAGAGTAGATAGTCTAGGGGCTGTGTACAAATGACGTCATGCTTTTTTGGACCAATTTTGACCCCCCCTCCCCCCCTTGTCATGTTTCGTCATACAGCACTTAACCCTCCCCCTCAGCATGACATCATGCAGAGTGATACCCCCCCTCCCAATGCATATAGCGCATTGCCTCAGTATAAACAAATTTAAATGGTTCAAAGGAACATACAGTGGGTGTGAATTGGCAATCAAGGATGTTATACATGCAACAACAAACAGAGTCCACAAAACTTAAGACATATGTCTTTAATTTTCCTTTCTTGTTCGGGACTCTGTCAGGACATGACTCATTTTCTAGTGGTTAAGAGTTTACCCTCCTAATACCATTGTACAAAAGAAGGGTAGGCCTAGTCTATTGTATTGGTGACACCCTCAGAATTAATTTGATACCAAACATGTTTATACATGTCATCAGATGGCAAGGAATTCAGTCAAATATTTTCATATTTTTCATGAGATATCATAATATATCAATATAACAACAATGTCAATACGATATTCAAAATTCTAAGAATGGCGATGCTTCAATATTGTGGATATCGATGACATCCCTTGTGTGGAGAGTGAGGTTGTGGGGGGGGAGGGGTCTTAACATCTCCCCAAGCCTCCCCCAGTGAAAAAGGATGGTGGAGAGCTCATTCATTATCTATCAAGAGTGGGAGGGGGTGGATTGGGGGGGGGGGTTGAGCAAAAAACATTTGACACTTCAACAGGGGTTCCTTTTCAGCAAACAAAAAGCCTGTGAATTACTATGGAATAAAGGGGATGACTGAGGGTATTGCAATCTGTCTGGGTTGGGGGGGAGGGTCAACCTATATATGGGGTGCTATTGTAAAATACATCCAACTAAAAGGGTATTTTAATGGCTCTCTGAATCGAGGAGTTTACTCCGTTGACTTTTGCACTGCAGCAACGTCTCCAAATTCAGAGCTCCTTTAAATTGGTATGGGGCTTAGATTAGAGGTAGGATAGAGCAGTGGACCCTGGACATCCAACATTGACATTCATGCCCATGACACTCATTGAGAGGGATGTTTGAGGAAAGCATGCATGTATAGGTAATAGATATTTCATGTCAAATGAATGCATTAAACTTCCCTTCCTTTACAAATCTTTTTTTTTTTGTTGCCAAAACCAAAGTGAATTTTGATTTTTTTTATGACATGATGTCATGCAGCCCAAAACCCCCCCTCCCCCCTTGTCATGCTTGGTCATCCCCCTCCTGCATGACGTCATTTGTACACAGCCCCCTTCCAACAGACACCTTTGGGCTGTTTACATTATCCCAGCGCCGAAGGCACTGGTCTAAGCTAATAAAAGCGAGTGGGAGGTAGTCACAGGTCTGAGACCCTACGCCCGGACCCTACAAGTATTGAAGTATGTGAGTTGGGCATCGATCCAACTAGTGGGAGGTTGAAGCCTGAAGGGAGTGAATTTTACCAGTCACGTAAAGTTCTCGAATATCGAGTACACCTGCCCCGGGACACCTGCTCAAAACATCTAATGGGAACTAAATATTTACTTACGTATTGTATTTTTTACTGATTCTAGTTCCTCCACACTATCCAACAGGGCAGCAGACTCAACTTCTGCTTTACCGTCGTCCGCCATTTTGTCCAGCCTACGATGCACGTGATGCATCAATTTGTCACATGACCTTTAGTTCTTATTCTACCCGCTTTAGGCGCTACTACATCTTTTCTTTTTTGGCGCGCTTTCTATGGATTGACCCTGGGGATTGACACCTATCATTTAAATATGGCAAGCCGTTGTAATGCTAGTCTGGTAATGCTATGAAAACTAAGCCAGTGCCCGGGCCAGTGACTAGCACTCGGGGGCTAGCACGGTCCTCTTTGTACCTTTGTTCTCCAAACATAAAAGTACATAAAGAGACCTCATGAAGCGTTTATTCTTGTAGTCAGCAAAGCTCGTGCCTTACCTGTTTCAACCCTACACTGAATCCCTGCTGTTATCATTCTCATTATGGCGACGTCACAGGCAATGTGTAACGTCACACCGTTGTCCGCCATTTTTGTGGGGTAAAGATCACGATACGTTTGTGCTCTCCACATAAAAGAGAAAAATGGATTACGGCCAAATGAAGTTGATTACTAAATTACTACATTTGTTTTATGGAAGGTAGAAATAGAATGATAGATTTCTCGATTCATCTCTCATATTTAGCTGATAAAGAGTCATGTTTATGGGGGGTGTGGATGGGGGGTCCCCCATGTCACATGTCAATTTTAAGAAATGATTATGTCACATGTCACTTAAATCCCCATGTCCCATGTCACCTCTAAGAACCTCTCATGTCACATGTCGATTTTAAGAAATGGTTATGTCACATGTCACTTAAATCCCCATGTCCCATGTCACCTCTAAGAACCTCTCATGTCACATGTCGATTTTAAGAAATTGCCATGTCACCATGTCAAATTTAGTGGTCCACACCCATTTTATGATAGAATGCAGGGTTTTCTTCTCCTGGCTGACCTCAGCAATGATATCTTTCCCCCTTCGCAGCACCCTCTAGATTTCCGTAATTTTTTTTTTTTTTTTTTTTTGGGGGGGGGGTGAAATCCCCCCTCACCTGCAAAAATTTTCAAGGCTAGGGTTAAAAAAGAAAATCTTTTATCAGTGAAAATTGTAGAAAGATCTGCTTGGAAAGTGAAAGATAAATAGGGTTGACTGGGATACATTATCAACCAATCAGATCATTCCCTAGATTCAATGCAGAATTTTTTGGGTAGGCCTACATTATGGCTAAAAGCTAAATGGTAAATGACGGGGGACCACCCTCTGAAGTAGGTCATGAGGGGTTATGTAACATTATGTAACATCTGGTACCTATCATGCTGGTTCTTATCAGTGCTTTTCTCGCCAGGTGACAGATCCAGCAATGGCGGACTCACTAGGCCTCCATACTATTAAAGCCTACGGCGTACTGGTACGCCGTAGAAGTACTTTTGCCAAAAATATCTAAAACGAAATCTCACTTAATAAAAATTGCAGCGAGGCAATTTATTTTTTATGTAAGGGAACGATTATATTAGTAGTATAATAGATGGTCTTTTCTGGATATTATCCAGAAAAGACCACCATATTTGGATTATCCAGAGAAGACCGGTGTTTTAAGATATCTATAGAAGACGGTATTCTCTGGATAATTTGGATTATCCAGAGAAGACCGGTGTTTTAAGATATCTACAGAAGACCGTATGTTTAGGAATATCCAGAAAGACCTGTATTTTTGAGAAAATGTAGATTGCAAGTAAAACGAGAAGTCATAATATTTTTATATTTTCTTTATTGTTCTTTTTGAGACATATTATATAGTCAGACAATCCAACAGATAATCCAATTTATTCCTTTGTGGTGGTATCATTTCAGTCATATGTTTCCATCCAGGAAAACAAGTGATTGGTTCATCGTTTATGAATAGAGAGGCGGAGAATGAGTTACAATAATAATGAATAACATAATTGGAATCTTGTAAGATGCTGAGTAGCTTTTCGTCCACTTTTGTTGTATCGTTGTTCATTGTTATATTCTTTTTGATTATTTACTGACTTTTTAGATTATTACAAAGGTATTTTGTTTTTTGAAAGTCAATAAAAAGATACAACACAAAGAAAGGTTTCAACATTCTTTTTTTTAGTTTCAATTCATATTAGATAATGTACTGCTTTATTTATGTTCTTCCAGCCCAAAAAATGAAACATAAATTCATCATTGATGAAGAGAGAAGCATAGAATGAATTACATATGCGTTCTAGTAAACAATGAAATTCACTTCTGTACATTATTGTTTGATGATTTAGGTTAAAACTTGTAGATTTTAACAGTGTTACCACATTTTTATATTCTTTAGATTCAAGTACTGTATTTAATGTAGTAGCACTGTTAGGGTTTATTATAACATAAGCATTTCCGTGGAATATTATTGATATATTGCTATGCCTTGAATTTTCTCGACTTTTCCATATGACTCCAAAATAATCAACTTCAAAACTTTTCAATAACTTATCGAATTCTTTTAAACTTTCTATTACCTTATTTAATAAGGGAGAAGATTGAATACTATCGTTTTTCCATTTTTTTAAAAAGATTTCTGCCGTTTCATTTTTTAATATAAAAGTAATAACTTTAGTATTTTCATATGGAAAAATATTATTGTTTTTATATGGAAACGTATTATTTTGAGTTAAACAATAATCACATAAACAATCTTCTAAGGTGCTAAGTAAGTATAGATCCATGTTTGTATCGTATTCCATTTTGTTGCTTGTTTTGTATATGTTTTTATTCTGTTTATCACAACAATATTCTTGCTTAGTTTACTTTTTATTAGAGTATTTTTTACATAGAAAGAGCGACTTCATGAATAATGTGATTCATTGAACTAATACCATTGTAAATTTTCGCCACCTAGTTGTTTGTTAGAATCAACTTTAAGAATTCCTCTAAAGACATTAATTCATTTTTGGAGGGGTCGATTTCATCAGAACCTTTTTCATCAGTTGGTTCTTCTTCCGCCGAATAAAATTCTTGTTCTTCAGACGACGTTTCATCAGCTAAATGAGATTGTTCTATATCTGATTCTTCAGACGAGTCACTTTCTCCAGAATCTTCATAGTCGTTTTTTTCTTTCAATGAAGCAGATATCTTTTTGCCTGATCCAAAACCTTGATCATTTCTTTCGGTTTTATCAGGTGTACATACTTCTTCTAGCTCAGGGATGAGAATTTTTTCTAATATTATTTGAGCTATTTGATCTCCATGTTTTATTTCGAAGACTTCATTTCCAAAATTAAACAGCAAAATGTTATATATTCTCTCTGCTTTAGCTAAGTTGTATGCCTTCCTATGAGCCATCCAGGAAAACAAGTGATTGGTTCATCGTTTATGAATAGAGAGGCGGAGAATGAGTTACAATAATAATGAATAACATAATTGGAATCTTGTAAGATGCTGAGTAGCTTTTCGTCCACTTTTGTTGTATCGTTGTTCATTGTTATATTCTTTTTGATTATTTACTGACTTTTTAGATTATTACAAAGGTATTTTGTTTTTTGAAAGTCAATAAAAAGATACAACACAAAGAAAGGTTTCAACATTCTTTTTTTTAGTTTCAATTCATATTAGATAATGTACTGCTTTATTTATGTTCTTCCAGCCCAAAAAATGAAACATAAATTCATCATTGATGAAGAGAGAAGCATAGAATGAATTACATATGCGTTCTAGTAAACAATGAAATTCACTTCTGTACATTATTGTTTGATGATTTAGGTTAAAACTTGTAGATTTTAACAGTGTTACCACATTTTTATATTCTTTAGATTCAAGTACTGTATTTAATGTAGTAGCACTGTTAGGGTTTATTATAACATAAGCATTTCCGTGGAATATTATTGATATATTGCTATGCCTTGAATTTTCTCGACTTTTCCATATGACTCCAAAATAATCAACTTCAAAACTTTTCAATAACTTATCGAATTCTTTTAAACTTTCTATTACCTTATTTAATAAGGGAGAAGATTGAATACTATCGTTTTTCCATTTTTTTAAAAAGATTTCTGCCGTTTCATTTTTTAATATAAAAGTAATAACTTTAGTATTTTCATATGGAAAAATATTATTGTTTTTATATGGAAACGTATTATTTTGAGTTAAACAATAATCACATAAACAATCTTCTAAGGTGCTAAGTAAGTATAGATCCATGTTTGTATCGTATTCCATTTTGTTGCTTGTTTTGTATATGTTTTTATTCTGTTTATCACAACAATATTCTTGCTTAGTTTACTTTTTATTAGAGTATTTTTTACATAGAAAGAGCGACTTCATGAATAATGTGATTCATTGAACTAATACCATTGTAAATTTTCGCCACCTAGTTGTTTGTTAGAATCAACTTTAAGAATTCCTCTAAAGACATTAATTCATTTTTGGAGGGGTCGATTTCATCAGAACCTTTTTCATCAGTTGGTTCTTCTTCCGCCGAATAAAATTCTTGTTCTTCAGACGACGTTTCATCAGCTAAATGAGATTGTTCTATATCTGATTCTTCAGACGAGTCACTTTCTCCAGAATCTTCATAGTCGTTTTTTTCTTTCAATGAAGCAGATATCTTTTTGCCTGATCCAAAACCTTGATCATTTCTTTCGGTTTTATCAGGTGTACATACTTCTTCTAGCTCAGGGATGAGAATTTTTTCTAATATTATTTGAGCTATTTGATCTCCATGTTTTATTTCGAAGACTTCATTTCCAAAATTAAACAGCAAAATGTTATATATTCTCTCTGCTTTAGCTAAGTTGTATGCCTTCCTATGAGCCATCCAGGAAAACAAGTGATTGGTTCATCGTTTATGAATAGAGAGGCGGAGAATGAGTTACAATAATAATGAATAACATAATTGGAATCTTGTAAGATGCTGAGTAGCTTTTCGTCCACTTTTGTTGTATCGTTGTTCATTGTTATATTCTTTTTGATTATTTACTGACTTTTTAGATTATTACAAAGGTATTTTGTTTTTTGAAAGTCAATAAAAAGATACAACACAAAGAAAGGTTTCAACATTCTTTTTTTTAGTTTCAATTCATATTAGATAATGTACTGCTTTATTTATGTTCTTCCAGCCCAAAAAATGAAACATAAATTCATCATTGATGAAGAGAGAAGCATAGAATGAATTACATATGCGTTCTAGTAAACAATGAAATTCACTTCTGTACATTATTGTTTGATGATTTAGGTTAAAACTTGTAGATTTTAACAGTGTTACCACATTTTTATATTCTTTAGATTCAAGTACTGTATTTAATGTAGTAGCACTGTTAGGGTTTATTATAACATAAGCATTTCCGTGGAATATTATTGATATATTGCTATGCCTTGAATTTTCTCGACTTTTCCATATGACTCCAAAATAATCAACTTCAAAACTTTTCAATAACTTATCGAATTCTTTTAAACTTTCTATTACCTTATTTAATAAGGGAGAAGATTGAATACTATCGTTTTTCCATTTTTTTAAAAAGATTTCTGCCGTTTCATTTTTTAATATAAAAGTAATAACTTTAGTATTTTCATATGGAAAAATATTATTGTTTTTATATGGAAACGTATTATTTTGAGTTAAACAATAATCACATAAACAATCTTCTAAGGTGCTAAGTAAGTATAGATCCATGTTTGTATCGTATTCCATTTTGTTGCTTGTTTTGTATATGTTTTTATTCTGTTTATCACAACAATATTCTTGCTTAGTTTACTTTTTATTAGAGTATTTTTTACATAGAAAGAGCGACTTCATGAATAATGTGATTCATTGAACCAATACCATTGTAAATTTTCGCCACCTAGTTGTTTGTTAGAATCAACTTTAAGAATTCCTCTAAAGACATTAATTCATTTTTGGAGGGGTCGATTTCATCAGAACCTTTTTCATCAGTTGGTTCTTCTTCCGCCGAATAAAATTCTTGTTCTTCAGACGACGTTTCATCAGCTAAATGAGATTGTTCTATATCTGATTCTTCAGACGAGTCACTTTCTCCAGAATCTTCATAGTCGTTTTTTTCTTTCAATGAAGCAGATATCTTTTTGCCTGATCCAAAACCTTGATCATTTCTTTCGGTTTTATCAGGTGTACATACTTCTTCTAGCTCAGGGATGAGAATTTTTTCTAATATTATTTGAGCTATTTGATCTCCATGTTTTATTTCGAAGACTTCATTTCCAAAATTAAACAGCAAAACACCAATTTTTCCCCTGTAGTCTTCATCTATTACCCCTGCTCCTACATCGATGAAATGATTAAGAGCAAGTCCTGATTTTGGTGCTATGCGACCATAGCATCCTGTAGGTATGCAAAGTATTATATCAGTTTGTACCAATTTTTTTTTCTTTAGCAGGAATAATATAATCATAAGCACTATATAAATCAAACCCTGCAGATTTTTTTTGTGGATCTGGTTGGCTTCAATGCTTTTGTTGATGCTTTGATATAATGCATAATAGGTTGGAGAATAGGTGAGGCAGGCAGTAAAGCAGATTTTTGGCATGTTGTTACTAACAGTGTATTTGGTTTGTCTTTTACAAGAGTTATATAGAAAGAATCTTGACAACGCGCCATTTTGCTGAATGTTATTTCAGTTGTTTTGTTGTTTAATATAACGCTATTCACAGAGATGTTTTCTTTGTTTTAGTTCATTTAAGACGATCTTTGCTGTAATATTTAAGATTTTCATTGTAAATTTCTTCATATATTTTGCTGTAAGCTAATTGAGAGAGTTTTTCACCTTTTTCAGTGTTTTCAAGCTTAGAACGTTCTTCTAATTTTATAGGATAAATTTTTTGTAAAACAAGTCGCGCAACAGCATCACCACTTTTTATTTTTAGGTCTTCTTCTCCGAAGTTAAATAAAACAATGGTAATATACCCTCTGTAATCTTCGTCTATTATTTTTTGGTTGATAAACACAAAGTTATGTTTTCTTGATTTGCATAGAGGTAAAATTATACCATAATAACCTTTAGGGATAGCAACTTTAACTTCTGTTGTAATTGTACATGCTGTATTATTAGGAACAGTATGGTTCTATGAACTGTACATTTGAATCCCTATGTTATTTTCCTCTTCAATAGGAGAGAAGGAACCTGCTATTTTACTGTATTTTAGAACAGACATTTTCGTTCAGTTTTATATGACATGATGTGATGCCTGTTGTTATGATTCTCAAGTAAGTAAATAACCAAACAAACAAAATGAAATAATTTTTTATATGATTTTATTTTGATTGTCACATGTGTAAAGACAGTTTTTCATCTTCAGTTTGTTCCTGTTCTTTTATCGAATTCAAGGAATATCATGTTTAGCACATCATTTCTGTTCATGTCGTGTACTGCTTTCATCACTTGATGAGTAGCACTGTACTTAGATCTTTGCCACATTTTTAAGACATTGAAGGTTAATTGAGCTATGTCTTGTTCGGGCTGGGACGATATTGTTCTTCTTTCGTCAGACGTGATATGTAGATATGTAGCTATGTCCTTCCAGTCTCTTGACATTTTTTCACTCAATAAGCTGAAATACATTTGCACGGAGGTCGATTCCACGTCGTACTCTTCTAGTTTTTTTTCTTTGAAGAAATTTTCAGTGAATTCCACCAAGTCTATTCTGTGGTTTTCCTTTAAACTTGTTATCAGTTCTTCTGTTCGTAAGTAGTAAGGAACTTCTCTCCACCATTTATTCAGCATCTCAATGCCCATTGCAGTTGGAGTTTTCGTCTTGTTCATGCTTTCAAGTTTTGCATGAGGGATGCCAAGATATACTCCTAAGGTCATCCATTGACGTGCTAACGATACAGAGATTTTTTGAAGAAAGATATCTGAATATCCTAAATCATCTTGAAAGTAATAAGTAGGTAAAGGCATTTTTTACGTTCAAAGGATTAGAGTGACAATCAAAAGTAGGAAAAGAAATAAATCAAAAATACATAGACAAATGTTTAAAGGAAATAAATTTATATTTAAATGACACATGTACTTCCTCGACATATGTACTTATGAAGTACTTTAGATGCTCGTAACATGAGGCTTATATTTTATCTCAAGGAAGTAAAATTAAGTTCCAGATTGTTACAAAACAGGTATATCGGGTAAATGTATACTAAGTATAAATAGACATAGTAACATAGAAGAAAAGAAAATAGGATAAAAGATTATAGTAGTTATTAATCCATATATGAAATAGTATATAACGCTCATGAATCCATATGTAGTACAAAAGAAAAGAAGCAAAAACAAAAAAATTTCATATATTTTAAGACTACCAATATTTTTCATTTTAATCATTTTTTTTATTTAGATAAGTTGCAAGACAAAATATCTTTCCACGAAGACATATTGTTTCACTTTTTCTTTATCTTCTTCAGTATATCTTTCTAAGTATATTGGATTTATGTCCAAAAAATTGGTGATAGAAAGATCTCCGTCTAAAATACCATGAACATTTATTTCTTCTGGCTTCAGATCTCGTTCTGCATGACAAGCTAACATGTCTATCACACTTTCAATTAAAGCATATTTTCCCATATTTCCTTCTCTGTAATATTCAGGATGATGATCATTGTTTTCATAGTGATGATATAAAGCATTTTCCCAAGTTGTTTTTTCTTGGGAATTTTTTGGTCCATTTTTAGTATGGAACTTAAAGGTGTAACCTATGGCTTCTCTCATTGAAAACTTAGATAAGTCATGCACCATTATTCGTTCTGTTAAACACATTTTATCTGTTTTGTCAAATACGTTTTCTAAAAGGTAAAAAGTGAAACATATCATTTGTCTATGCCTTAAAACCTGTTCGAAATGTTGCAAGAGAAGTTTCAAGAAAGAATTGTTGCAAGTTATTTTTTCTTTTTTAGATTTTATGTATTTAATGGCTACATCGTCTTCCCAGTTTGCGTGTTTCAACAGTTTTTTTTATTTTAAAAGTGTACTTTTCCATATCAGCGTAGTGTTTTGCTCATGAAGCCAGACAAAAGTTTCTCTTGTTTTTCTGTGATTCGTTGCACAAGAATATTATTTTTGTTTCCTAAAGATTTTATTATTTCTTGATTCTCTTTTCTCTCTGCTCTGAGAATGCGAATTTGGTTTTGTTGCCTTTTTCTTGTTTCTTCAAGGGTTTCTATTTTATGTATGCAATCAGCACACACTCCGTCTTGTAGCGAAGGCTTCCAATCAGAATAACTGTTCATGTTACTTTGACGCAGATCAATGTTCACATAAAGTCTGTTTGTTCACTTATCTCATCTATGTTTTTATTTCTTAATCACTTTCATGTTTTTTTTTCTGAATTTAAATGAAAAGCTTCGTTTGGCTTATTCCTATAAGTCTCCATTAAAACATCAGAAGGCATAGAATCTGGCACATCACAAGTTTCGCCGTCTGTTACAATTTTACTGCCTTCTTCTTCTGAGTCATCACCGTCGGCTACTATACGACCATACGGATAAGAACCTCTCCTGATGTTATATATTCTCTCTGCTTTAGCTAAGTTGTATGCCTTCCTATGAGCCATTAAATTCATATTTTCATTTCGTGCTTCTCTTAATTGTAAAGTAAGATGGAGATTATTTTTTTCTTCCTCTTTTATGATATTAATGTGTTCACGTCTTTCTTCTTCTAACAGAGATATATAAGTGCCTTGATGTAAGCATATTTTTTCAAGTATTTCATTGCGCTATTCTTCAAAAATGACATTGTTCCCTTTTGTATCCATGATTAAGACTTGAGAAATAATCTTAATTTATATATTTTTTTAGGTCTCACACGAGAAAGATGTTCATTCTTATAATTTTTTGAGTATCTCAGGATCTTTTGTTTCTTCAGTGAATACATTTGAGTCGGGCAAATGTTCTTGATTTGCTATGGTAGTTAGTAATTGATTATTTTTTTCGTACATTATGTTATTAGTATCTCGGTTTTCATTTATTTGAGTAGATTTTAAGTCATGGTTAGAAACAGAAGATCCTATGACAGGATATGTCCATGTTTTTCTGTGATTTACATTAGTAACAAAACAAGACAGGAAAGTTTGAGTTTTTTCATTGTTATGATGAATATTTCCGCTTTCTGTACAAGACAAAAATATTTCATCTCCTTTCTGTAAAGAAGGGGAGATAGATTGTTTACGCGTTTCTAAGATAATGACAACGATGCTTAAAATAAGAGTAAAAACTACTCCACCTGCTCCTACTTTACCGTTTGAAATCAAATTATTTATTTTGCTTAAACTTTTCATGCTTCCTTCTTTTGTTTTAGGTTTGCTCATTTTTTAAAAAAAATATCTTTTTATGATGATCAGTTCCAACAAATCGACAAATAATTTCCAAGACAAGATGAAAAAGAAAAAATACATTAATCTTTTTTTCTTTTTTGTGTTGTTCTTAAAAAATTATTTTTTGTAGAACAAATTTGTTTGTTACAAAACAAGGATTTCTTTTTGCTTCGATTATTTTGTTTTTTCTTTAAAAAGTATTGTTTTACTTTACTGTCATTCCAATCAGGATCTGAAGTGAAGCTAGATATAACTTGTTGCATTGACTTATTCTCAGCTCGTTTTTCTAAAAAGAACAAGTAATATAAACCACAAGTCATAGAAAAAAGTCCTTGAATAGAATGAGAGGAATATTTATATTTTTTAGGCAAAGCTTTCAGAAAACTTTTTCGCATAGGACTGAAGCCATATGAATCAAAATATTCAGCTAGTTTACGAGGTTTTTCATAATAAAAAGCTACCCAATGTTCTCCGGGTAAGTTACTGTTGTCGGTGTTGACTACATAACCTGTAGGAAATGATTTCACTGCAGGTATAGTATCAACTAAATAAACACCATATTTTCCTTCTTTTTTTCTTTTAATTTTCTGCAAGAAAAAATTTATTTCCGCTCCATTCATTTTTAGGAATTATGCTATTTCAGATTTTGCTCTTAATATATTGCTAGAATCTAATCTCAGGAGTTCATGATGTTCTAAATATATGATAGCTGCTACTCCATGGGTTAATTCTCCTTCTAGTTTTATGACAAATCCTAAAGAACCATTTTCTGAATATTCGAATGTGCCTGACGTTATTCCATTTTTAGATATGTCAAAACAGTAAAGACAATGTCCTTTCTTGAATTCATCAAAAGAAATATCTATCGTATCGTCTCTGAATATTGAACCTGTAGACCGTATAAGAGCTAGGTAGGCCATATTGTATAAATCATTATGGTAATCTAATTCATAGTGATAAAAAGGAGTTCCACCATCGTTCACTTTTAGTTCTATTTCCTTAGCTTTGAAGTGCTCAAATTGAAATGGATTACGATTATGACTTCCTGTAAAGGCATCTAAATGAACTAACCCTATGATGACTCTTTTTGGAAGAGGAGTGTTGTTTACTATATGAGAGGCTTGCAAAATTGATTTTTGAGGACCAAAAGTGACGTATTTCATGTCTATTTTGTTAACAGGATAATCCCAATACGGAGTAACCATTCTAGCATCCATTATTTTTTTATGGAATTTTTCAGACACTCTTATTCTTTTAATGAATAAATGTATGCCATGTATGTCTATTATGTATTTTTGTGTACCTAATTTAGACATCAAACAAAAGTCTTCATCTGCTCTATCAAATTCTATAGTAAGAGGCAGATCTCCAGGTAACACTTTGACCTGTTCAAAAAGGTCATTATGAATTCATCCTATCACTTCAAATAATTTCCCGTTTTTAGTTTTGTTATAACGTGCTTTCACTCCAGAATTATGATCGTCGCTGTCAACATTTGTTACTTCGTTAAAATCTTTATCGTCTTTGTAATACATAGCCAAAGCTCCCAAGTGTTTAGCAGTGGTTGGATCATAACTTAAAATATATTCCAGAATAGATCTATATCTGTGCAAATCATTGCTGTCTGATATTCGTATTCCTGCTATAGAAAGTTTCACATTTTTAAACATAGTAGAAGCAAAATAATTCACTGGAAAAACTTTAGCTTTATCGTTTATTGTCCCATCGTTAGCTGGGGCATCTGGATTTTGTTTGTCGGCTTTTAATATTTTGCCAGACACGCGAATAAAACTGTCGTGCAAAGAAATGAAATCTATATGTTTAGATTTTAAAGTGAATTGAACTGTTGTGCTGTTAGGAGAAGCAGTGGGCTCAACTTTTTCATAATAAGTTTTAACTCTACTTATATCTGTTGGAGGAACATGAGTAAAATCAAATTCCGAGGCTACACAAAAACAAGGATCTTCGTCTAACAATGACATTTTTTAAAGGTGATGAACAAACTTTAAAAATATTTGTTTTTTTTTCTCTTTTTTTAAGTAATCTCAGGTTATTTTATGTTAACCAAAGATATCTTTTTTGAAATTTCTTCTATTTCTATTTCTTTTTTTATTTCTGATCGTTTTATTAATTTTTCTTTTTTTGGTAACATGTGAAATAACTTCTTTGCCTAAATCAGACAAAGTTTCTTGAGCTTCTCTTTTTAAAGCTCGTTTAAAGTTTTCACCTTTCATGACATTTTTTGCTACTTTAATTCCTCCTGTTAAGGCTCTTTTTCCTATTCCTTTTGCGGCTGATGCCACAACAGGTTTCACCAAAGGAATAACTGTCTTAAATAATCCTTTTAAAATACCACCTAGCCCATAACCTTTTTGATTTCTGCTTCCTATGAAGGGGGTTAAAGAATAGTATCCTTTTCCATACTGTACATCATAAGGATAAGATCGCTTAGTTAAAAAATGTTTATAATATATATCTTCAGGTGAATCGTTAGAATACATTTTGATGTTTTTTTATTTATTTTTTTGATTTATCTCAAAAAAATTTATCTCTACCAGTCAGATGCCCATTCCTTAGAAGAATATTTTGGGTTTTTTTTGCTTCTTCTTCCAGATCGAGTTGAATAAGGGGATGGCATTCCTGACAAATATTTATTTGTTTTAATTTTCCCGAAGACATCTTCTTGTGGGCTTGGGTAAGATACTTTTACGTCTTTTTCTTTCCTAGGTTGCTTTTCTTCATACGGGAGAGGAGGGATATTTTTTATTGGAGTTTTCACTATGCCTCCGCTGGCTTCTCCTATTTTGTCTTCTTCATTTGCAGAAAGATAGTCGGTGTCGTTATTTTTATCTTCAGTATCTTCTGTAGTTGTTTTTCTTAGAAGGGGCTTTTCTTTTTCTTGAAGAAGAGTTTCATCGAAAATGCCGTCTTCAGAAAATTCATCGTCTGTAGCATCTGTAGAATAATTGCTTTCATTTCTTTGTTTGTCTTCCATGTTTTGATCTTCTAAAGGATATTTTTTTATTATATAAGGACGATTGTTTTTTTTAGGTTTTTTTGGCTTATTTAAAAACCACGATTTAGGAATATGATTAGATATATTGACCCAAAGTTCTTCTGTTCCTATAGGTTCTGTTTTTATGCTTGCATTTGAAAAGAATTTCATGATGCTTATCACATTAGAATTTCTTATCAGTTTACCTCTGATGATAATTTCTCCATGTTCATTCCATAGATAGTTCAGTTCTATCATTTTTTTGAGAATTTCTTTTATGTAAGGAATTTGTGCTTGTCTTATGTTGGATAAGATCTCAATTATTGATATACCTGGTTTTATTTCTTGTTTTTTTTTTCTGTAGGAGCAGAATACATGAAAGCCGAGTCTTTAGCTATATTTTGATTTGTGCTTAATATCTTATACGGTTTCACGTCATACATTCTTTGCGCTAATAATTCTTGTTGCCTTTCGAGAGCAGGATTTTTTTCTTGGTCAGTGTTTTTTTCATTAGTATCATTTTTTTGCTGAAGATCTGACTGATCTGATGTTTGCTGCTTTCTTCTTGATTTTTCTTTTTGGTCGTTTGCAGCTAGTTCTTTTTTTTCTTTTTGCTACAACTGATTTCTTTTTTATTCTTTTTTTTCCTTTTCTTTTAGAGACAGGCATTTTTTTCTTTAACGGTGGCATTCTTATAAATCAACTATGACACAAAAACTTTTATTTTTTTCATATATTTTATTCAATCTCACGAACTTTAATTTGGTTCATACATGTATAGTTGTTTTCTGTTTTATATTTTATTAGGTATATACACCTCTTGTCCTATGTCAAATATGTTGCTCCTAAATCTGTATTCTTGAGGAGTTTTTTGATGACCATCTATTAAAAGATAGGAATGTGGTTTCCTAGTTGCTTCATTAAAAATATTAACAAAAGTTTTATAATTTTTAGGCAACAGTTTTCTCCCTAATGTTTGAGGGACAGTTTGATCTAAAGGTGAATTAAAAATAACTAAATAAGTCGCATTTCTATTAACAGTTTGCCTTTCTTTTCCTTCAGAATAATAATTTTGTGAAATATATATAACATTTATCGATTCATGATGACATGTTTGAGTGAAAAGTTTTCCTATTTCAGGATTATTTCCACATTCTTTCATTAAATCATCTAAAATAACAAGTCCATTAAGGTCAGGTTTTATATATTTATCAAAAGAAGAAGGAATACCGTTCAAAAATGTTATGCTTTTCCCCTCCATGAAGTCTTTTTTTGCAGGAGGGGTTTGACCATAACACCATATGATATAGTCTATTTTTTTTTCTATTATTCGCTCATTATTTTTTAATAAATAGACGTACGACAACTCCAATCTAGTTTGGGCGAATATTTTATTGGACCTGGCCAATAAACATACATAACCAGGCCTAAGTAACACAAGAAGAAAGAAAAAAAATCTCCAATGTGAGACCGGTGGTCCTTCCTGGGGCTAGGCAATATGGCCGACTACAAGGCCACCAGTGAAGGAACCTATTACATAACAGGTGAATGGAAGTGGTGACATCTGGTAATACATTTGGGAACTGCTACTGCCCATTTATCACCACTTATATGCGCGCATATAAGTAGCTTATAAATAGACGTACGACAACTCCAATCTAGTTTGGGCGAATATTTTATTGGACCTGGCCAATAAACATACATAACCAGGCCAACACGCCAAACAGAATGGAGAAGAAAAATAAACAAAAAAAAAAAAAATAAAAAAATACATAACCAGATTTTACACGAATAAGGCGCTGACCATACGCCGATCAAGATCGACACGAGCTTGTTTGGATTTTGTCAAATAATGCAACACACTCAATGATTTCCAGTCACCAATGTTCTTGATGTCCAATAGACTGAACCCTGCATCTGCCAAGGCTGATGCACCTCCTCTTCGTAACGAGTGTGAAGACAACTTATCGATGCCTGACTTGGCACACAACTTGTGCAATTTGCCTAAGTACCATGAGTAACTGCCACGACACCATTGGCCATTTTTCATGTACGACACTACTTGTGAGTCACTGGATGGGTAGTTCACCATAGATAACAGCAAGGTCAGGTAATGATGAAGGCAGAAGATAGAGTCATAGATGAATGTGAAGGGTATGAACAAGACCCGCTCCTTAAATGAAATAGTCTTTGTACGGCGAAGTCTGACGGAGACCCCCCAGACTTCCCAGGTCAAATCTGACAAGCAGACTGCCAGTCCTTGTTCAACCACATTGGACTTACGTAATAAGCCTCTGAAGCACATGATAACAGTGATCCAAAATGCCACATCTTCAGAACATGACATATCCAATAGTTTATAAATACGCTTTAAGTCCTGCACTGACGCTGGTCGCGCCTGGTCCACATGATCACCTAGGGTCCTTCGGATACCTCTCATAGTGATGTAGAGTTCAAATGTATTAGGGTTGACATGTGAATAACCTAGGACCTTGTGCAACACCCAAAGTCCTCCTAGGTACTGTTTAATAGAGCTGTAGCGCAGTCTCTCAGCCAAGTGTGTAACATATAACAACACAACTTCTATACTAGCGGGGAATGGAACAAGCACACCATATAATATGCAAAATTCCAAATAAGAGTTCCATTGGCTCTTCCTAGTACGCTCCGTGGCTCCAGCCATCCACTGTGACTGGTAGTTCCGTAGTTTGTGAGTCAAGACATCCCCTGCAGCAGAAGTCATTTATCAGAAATGAAGGCAATCCTTTTGCACACCTTTTATCCGTACAGCGCGACAAAAAGTCAGGAACAATATTGTCTTTAGATTTAACGCGAGTAGCAACAATATGAAAATTATGTACAACTGATAACCAAAATAATTCTCTTATCCACCACATACAGCGAACACTCCGCGATCTGCCAGTATTTATCATGCGTTGGACTTGGGTATTGTCGGTTCTGACTACAACTTTTGTATCCGACCAATCATTTCCCCAACGTTGCGCTGCGGCAACCACTGGCCAGACTTCCAGTAGGTTAATGTCAGCTGTCTCATCATATTCACAAGGGGGTTTAACAGTATGATATAATGGAAAGCGATTATACAACTGATTGTAGGCAGGTAATTTCCATGCACCTACTAACCAATCACCATTATAACATGAGCCAAAACCAGTTAGTGATGAGTCAGTGTCTACGATAGGATGATAATCAAAGGTACGTAGGATTTTTGCAGAACCATTGAATACATAACTGAACCTTTTCCACCAGCGGATGTCATCCATAAACCAATCAGGTAGTTTGACCACCGTGACACTGTCGGCCATGTATTTGAGTAGGTTAATGACTCTACGTGAAAATGTTCTGCCTCCCCGAATAACTCTACTAGCGTGTGCCAAATGACCACACAGTTCTTGTAATTCTTTTTTGGTAGCAACAGTTTTACCCAAGAACTTGTCGATCAGTACCAATAAGTTGTCTAACTTTTGTGGGGGTAAGCTGATTTCCATTTTCACTGTGTCAATTACCAGACCCAAATACTGGACTTTGGTAGCAGGGGTTAAGATTTTTTTCCATGCAATATGGAAACCGAGACGTCGGAGCAGATCTACCAATATCGCCTGACGCCTCGCACACTCCTCGTAGTTGTCAGCCACAATGACAAAGTCATCCAGGTAACCGAAAACATTGAAAATACCTCTACGATTCATACACCGGATGACAAACTCGGTTAGTTGAGTAAAGATAAATGGTGCACATCTAAGACCAAACGATAAGGCTTGATCTTCGAAATATTCTGGTGCACCGTCCAGACTCCACACAAAACCTTGCTTGGAACGATCGTCCGGATGAACAGCCACACTGCGATAAGCAGATTGGATGTCCAATACACATAAAAACGAGCCCTCATGTATGACATCAGTAACACTATCTACTTGAGTATAATGAAACGGTTGGCAAGTTGTGTACATAAAGTCATTAATACTTTTAAGATTATCATCGGGATCACCACGGCTGCAATCTGTTATGGGTCTTAAGCTGCCGTCTGGTTTTAAAATAGCCCCCAGTGAATGTACACACTGGGGTCTACTAAGAACCCTTTTGACTTTACCATCAATTAACTCCTTCCTTACCAGATCGTCCATTTGGCATTTTACACCTTCTTTGATTATGGAATGGTAATTTTTTTGAAAATAAGAACCATCATAATCCACATCAACGATTTTGAATCCGTTACGAACACCGTCTAGGATATAAGCATAGTTACCATCAACTTCCTCAAACCCCATGCATTCATCAAAGAAGGCGTGTGGGTTGAGTTGGAGGCACATGCCATCTAAGACATGAACGGAATCACAATCCAAAGGACAAGGTCTAAACCATTCAACACCATCGACAATTCTGGAAGTGTAGATAGTAGGAGTTAATATAATGTCTTCCGTCTTTGGTAATGAATCTGAAGAATTGACATGATTTGAACCACAAGGAATTACGAATTTGTTGACATCCCATAATAAACTATATTCAAGTTCACTGGTATTATCAGAATCACTGGTATTGTCAGAATCGGAAGATTTTATAATTCCACCATCTATGCCAAACTCCTCTGAGACACTGACCCCTGAATCAGAATCCACTAAGGCCTGATATCAATCATTTGATTTTTTCACAGTGCACTTTAGTTTTGTGTGATTACCCCCACAAGAGCGACATACATGTGGGTGAGGGCAATCTTTGGCGTTACAACCATTATCACCGTTAAATGCATAGCAACAGTGAATTTCATCTGACTTTTTCTTTTTGTTCTTTTTTCTCTTACTACTCGATCCCGCAACAGTACCAGCACCACTTTGAGATGATGGAGGCTGGATACCAAGAACATTACATAAGTGCTCGGCACTAAGATTCTCAAGACCAACACTGTTTGAGAAGATGTCGTGATCGAAATAGCAGAATGTGTGTTCACCAAACGATTCTCCCCTTTCACGCATCGCAAGATCATACTGAATGAGAGCATCCTCATTGTAGAATGCTTTCTTGTCAGTTAGGAATTTAACATGTTTACCATAGTTTTTACATGGGAAGTTTCTAGCCAACATGCTATTCAAGAGACCCATGCTAGCAGAAATAACATCATTCAAGGCGGGTTTTTTTACTTTATCATGCGGCATGTGCTGTTCAATGTCATAGGTCACAAACTTACTGCCACTGGCATTGTTTGGTGAAAATATCACCATTGGGGCGCCTTGAGCTTGGTGTTGTAGTTGCTGGTTAGGATACCATGCTGTTGGGTTATGTGGAATTTGAGGTTGCACAGACTGAACACCAGGAGCCTGGAACAGGCTTTGTTGATTAGGTATGATTCCTGCAGCCTGGTACTGTTGTTGTGGGTTAGGAATAACGCCAAACTGATATGAAGCCTGCTGCTGATGGGATGTTGGGACTGGAATCCCATACATATGAGAAGTAGTCGGGTTACCATATACCATAGGTGTAGGTGGGAACTTTAGCCTGCCATCCGGTGCCCTAAATTGACCCACACCAGGCCAACTGACAGTCTGACTAACAGGTGTGACAGGTGGGGAATAAGGTGTGCCATCTCTGTAGAACAGCTGAGGAACAGTGTTAGCAGCTACACCACCACTTCTCCACTGTTTCCACAGTAGGAACTCCTGATAATCATTGTCTAATTCACCATGGGAATGACTTTGACCCACTGGATAGTCAGGTTGATTGTCTCTGGGGACCAGGTGATTGTACCGGGAAGGTGGCTTGTTATCGCGGGTGAGCGACTTGTTTACTTGGGTATTTCCCTCTACTGGAGGCAATTTTTTACTCAAGTTGGGTAATTCAAACATACCTGAGGTGGTTTCAAGGCCGGATTGGCCTGCGGAGGGTCCCATAACTCTAGAATTAGGCCCTAAAACAGTGTTTGCGGCTGAAAACCGGCTTTCCGGAAGTACAGGGCGGCCATTTTGGACTCCGCAGTTAAAGTTAGAGCTGGCTTGTGATTGGCCAGTTTGGAAGCCTGGTGTGTTCGAGTCCCCACCTTTATTCCTTACTGTATCCAACTCTGATGGGTTCAAACACGTAGCACTAGCAGCAAGAAAAGAAGTTTGGGCCTCGAACGCACCTAGGGCGTTCGACCCACCACTTTCGTTCCTTACCGCATCCAACTCTGAAGGATTCCAACATGGGGCACTAGGAGTAAGAGAATTTTCGGCCTCGAACGCACCCATGGCACCTCGCCAAGCCCGTACGCCTTCGTTTAATTGGCGAAGAGATCTGTTATTTTCAGCCCTTAGGCTGGCCAACTCTAGTTCCAACTCTTTGCGTTTACACATTTCATCAATTTTTGATTTCCTGGCCCTTTCAAGTTCAATCTGATGCAATAAATCATTTTGTGTAGATTTCTCCCCAAGGCTGCTAAGCTCACCATGTTGACCGTCCTTCCCCTGGGGCGGCCGGTCGCTCTGCCTGGCCTCCGTGGCCTCCTGCTCGTCACGCTCGGCTGAATCCGCTGAACCAGGTAATTCTTCCAAATCCTCCGGAGAATGACGTTTCCCCGGATTGGTCACCCCACAATTCGGGCACTTGGCCGCGTTACCATGGTAGGAAGTATCACAGGCCACGCATTTAGTCATGATGACTGGGAAAAAAAATCTCCAATGTGAGACCGGTGGTCCTTCCTGGGGCTAGGCAATATGGCCGACTACAAGGCCACCAGTGAAGGAACCTGTTACATAACAGGTGAATGGAAGTGGTGACATCTGGTAATACATTTGGGAACTGCTACTGCCCATTTATCACCACTTATATGCGCGCATATAAGTAGCTTATAAATCATACACAAAAGTAGTTTTTCCACTGTTGCTTGGTCCTGCTATGATCATAGAAAATGGAATTCTAATACATGCATTAAAAACAGGGAATTCTATGTCTTCCATTTTTTATTTTCCTTTTATTTTGTTTAATTCCTCTTTGTAAAAACTACCGCTCAATATTTCATTATTTTTATCTATTAACACATAAGTAGCAGGCCATGTTCTAAGAACATATGCTATTTGAAATATTTCTTCTTTCCAATGAGAAGAATACCCTCTCCTGAAAGCAGTCTTATATTTACTTATTCGTACTTTATCTCCTACTTTAAAAGGCAGTTTAATTCTTTTGCTGTACAAATATTTTCCGTATTGCTTTAACCATATTTTTTTTTCGTTTGATTTGGTTACTTCAGAAGGACTTATTCCTAAAGTTCTATGTTTACTATGATTATAACTTTTAACTAACTCCTGTAGAACGTCTATATATCTCAGACTCTTTTTGAAAGAAAGATATTTATATATTTTGTCTTGTATGGTACGATTGAATCTTTCTACTATAGCACATTTAGTGTCTTGAGAAGTACTGAAAAATTTTATTTCATTTTCTTTTAAAAATTTTTGAAAAACACCTTTAAATTCGCTTCCTTCATCTAATTGTATTAAGTTGGGCTTAACATTGCTTTTTAACAAAGAATTTTTGAAGCCGTCTAGAGTGACATATGCAGTTTTGTTCACTTAAGGTTCAATATAAGCATAACGTGAAAAACAATCTATACAGGCTAATAAATATTTTATTCCACTGTTTTGATCTTTAAGGTTAAAAATACTTATTAAATCAATTTGCCATTGATCGTTTATGCCTTTCACTATTGTTTTTCTTCGAAGAAATTTATATGTTATTTTCTTATGTGAAGTATAAGTTCTAGTGTTACGGAGAAAATTTAGCACGTCCTTTTTCGTTATATTTTCATCTATTTTTTTAGCTGCTTCATACAATTTTTTCACAGAAGAAAAAGATGAAGGATGAGAAGGAGTGAAATAAATCTTTTTTAAAATATTTTCTTTGTCCATGTTTGAAAAAATATTTGCTTATAAACATGAAAAGAGAACCATCTCAGAGTAGTAGGTGATATAATTTTTAATGAATGAATGACATCTTTTGCAACAGCATTCAGACAAAACATTTTTCACAACATTTTTAAATAAATGAATGACACAACTTTTTTCGTGCACGCGAAACAAAATGGAAATCCGATACGCGTCCATTCCAAGAAAAAAAAAGGTAGAGACATATTTTATCCCCTTATGAGTTGAGCAAGAGCACAAATTTCTCTTTCGAGACGTACTTTTTGCTGACACATAGGTTTTAAAATATATGTACCATAAAAAACTTCGGCATTAGCGCAAGTTCCTCCTTTGAGGTGTACTTTCTGCCAATGCATAAATTCTCAGAATGGGGCATATTAGCACAGATTTTAACCCATTTTTACGCGTGAAAAAAGTCATTAAATGCAATGCAAGTTTCCGGATTTCCGTGAAAAAATGAAACAGAAAATCTTTTTGCCGTATAAAAGAAAGATTATTTTATAGCATAGATATTAGTGTATATAGGAATAAACCCATCAGGTATTCTAGTTTTGTTTGTGTTAATTCCTATAGTTTTTTGTGCATGTTTTCTTACGTTTCCGGTTTTCTTCAACACAGTTTTACCTTTAGTGGAACAAATAGTTTTCTGTTTTTTTCCTTTCTTGACTTCTTTTTCTTCTTTCTCACTTTCTTCATCTTCTGTCATGCTAGTCCCTGCTTTTCTTTTATTTCTTTTTTTGCTTCGATTTTCATTTTTTGTCTTCAGGCAAAGGAGAGGCTGTCAGGTTGTCTTTTCCTTCTGATTCTTCGGAGCTAGAGTTTTCTGTGTCGCTGATTTTTTCGTCGATAATTAGCTTCAATTTATTTTCAGTAGACTTAGCTTTGTTCCTCATTTTTTCTTTGAGATATCGTGTATGGCATGAATTACATCTCAAATGATTTTCGTCAGCAGAAAAATAATGGAGAGAATGAAAAGGTTTATGACACCTTATGCATTCTTGAACCATGCTTTTTTGACATTTTTCACAATATTTTTTATCTTGAACTATTCTCCCTTTTCTTCCACAATATTCACACTTAACAGGCATTTTATGTATATTTTTATATACAGTAAAATTCCGTTATAACAAAGTACTTGGGAAGAGCAACAAAATTCGTTATAAACGAATTTCATTGTATCCAAACAGCAGGTTAGACAGCCTTGTAATGCTACCAAATACCCCCCCTTTACTCTTAATAAATATAGAAGCAAGCAACACAGGAGTATTGCTGACAAAAGTTTATTAAATTCTTAAAACTTCTCAGCCATATAACGTCATATATACAATCTGTAATATGCAGAACATTATCTGACAATAAATAGAATCACATTCATGATCATGATGAAGAGAGAAACCCTATCAATAACAGTTAACAATAAATAGATCCAGCTTCATAATGATAATGTCAGATTACCCATGAAGCTTCAGTTGCCAGTTATGCATTTCTAATGCAACAATTATCACAAAGCTAAGCCATCAGTGTTTGGTCATTAACTACACATTAAAAAAAATCAGTGATTGACTTCTGAACCTTCCTTGACTGTTGAAGCTTATCAGCACTGATCTGCATCGTACTCAGTGTGCTGAGGGTTATTTGTTGATCTGGGAAGGCTTGAAACAGTCTCTGTAACACATCAAATGCTGCTCTGGTCTCAGAGGCTGTGGGTACGGGGGCAGGTGGGAATTCCTCCTCATCATCATCCTGAGATGAGTCTGAAGTGTCTGCCTGTACTGCAGCCACGATTTCCTCATCTGTGGTTGGTGCTACAGTCTCTAGCTCATCATCTTCCTCATCAGCACAGGCCTCCATAGCCTGTGCTTCTACTCCAAGATCCTTAAGCCTGCCGTGGAGATCCTCATCTGGTGACTCAGGCTCAGGGGCAGTAGGAGAGACAAAACCACAGTGTCTGAAACAGTTGGAGATTGTGGCTGGTGTCACACACTTCCAGGCCTTTTCAATGTTTGTCAGTGCATGCATTACATGGAGAGTCCTAGGGTCTGAACTCTCCTTACATTCCACTAGCTTCTGTAAGATGGCCCTTCGATAATGGCACTTCAGGTTACGTATGATACCCTGGTCCATAGGCTGCGTCTTACTGGTTGTGTTGGGAGGTAGGAAGACCAGTTTGATGGATCTGAGTGTTGTTAGATGGGGATTGGCAGTGCAATTATCCACTACCATAGCCACCTTCCTCCCCTGCAGCGTAAATATTCTGTCTAGATCCTTAAGCCACTGTGTGAAGATAGCACTGGTCATCCAAGCCTTGGTGTTGTTTGTATATTCACAGGGCTTGGACTTGACCCCATTAAAGCACCTTGGATTCTTGGACTTCCCAATGACTAGGAGCGGCAGTTTCTGAGAGCCTGACATGTTAGCAGCAACCAGAACTGTCAGTCTTTCTTTGGACTTCTTGCCCCCCTTACAGGCCTCCCCCTTCAGTACCAGAGACCTCTCAGGGAGTAGCCTATAGAACAGCCCAGTCTCATCAGCATTAAATATGTCATTAGGGCTGTAGGCCTGGAGGAGGTCAGGGAGATCCTTGGAGGTCCACTCTGATGTCTGTTCTTCACTGACTGCTGAAGCTTCACCAGAGATGACTTTGAAGACAATGCCATGTCGTTCCTTGAACCTGTTCAGCCAGCCAACACTGCACTTAAAGTCTATGTGGCCAAGTTTAACTGCCAAGACCTCTGCCTTAGCCTGCAGCATGGGACCACTGACAGGGATGTTCTTGTCTCTAGCACACTTGAACCACTCATACATAACCTTATCTACATCTGGGTACTTGGCAGGCCGGAAACGTTTTCTGCTAGATACTGGCTTGTTCTTGTGAAACTCAGTAAGGATGTGGTCCTTCTGCTTAAGCCATGTAGAGAGAGTGCTGGGTTTGATGTCAAACTGTGCAGCAACAAGTGACTTCTTCTTCCCAGTCTCTGCTAATGCTATGGCATTGTCATACTAGTAATTGGCATGATCAAGTTGTCATATGAGAAATATCATATGACTAGTGGTGTATGGAGTAAATACATCAGGCACATATAAAATGTGTTATTTCCAGTTGTCACTGGTTTATTCAGCTTTAGGCAACATGTAAGGAATATCAATCATACAGTAGTTAGTGTGTAGGTAATTTGTACATACAGTAAACATACAGTAATTTATAAAGTACAATGTTCTGTTCCACTCCACCTGTGAGGTATTAATAATACAGTGTCCAGCATGGGTTCCCACACCTAGCTCCTGACCTGCTGCTTAGAGGAATAATGTAATAATGAATAACTTTACCCTCTGGTGGAAGTCTTGAAGGAGATAGCCCCTGGCCACTAATGATAGAAACCAATGCCTGTCTAGCATAGTTTCACCATAGTGCAGTGGTATAGCAGGTAGCAGGAGATGACTGGAGATGTTACCTCTAGAGCGGTTCTTGGTGATCTGCCTGTCTAGGAGTGCAGCCAGGCTATTTGTAGCAAATCTTGGAAAAGCACCTCCAGACTGACTGGAGCCAGTAGCATTTGCCTAACTCTACAATTGTTTGAGGGGAGTCTTTCATGTGTCACAGGGGGACAAAGGACCCCCATGGACGCCGCTGTGTCCCCCTTTGTCTTGGTCGGTTCTGCATCTTCAGACCCTCATAACTCGGTCGTTTATGCGTTTATAACCGCCATTTTGCGCATGCGTGGAGTTGAATGTGCCAAGTTTATAATGCCCGCTGGATAGGCGCGTAACTCGCGCTGGTTTGTCTGTAGCGCATTCGGAGGTCGATTCAGTCTCCATGGCGTAACTTCCTTAATAATGGGAGTTCCGCCTTGATCTTGGGCTCATTCTAACCGTCTAATTATGGGCTTTCCATAGATGCTTTGATATTTGACCTAGGTCGCTCAGGAGCGACGCTAGAGCGACCGGAAGGTTATGGCGTCGTGCTTATGTAACCCATTGTTCAGTCATTAGGGTGCTCAGACACTCATGACGGCCTCAGCGGTGCTCAGGCACCCGTGACGGCCGGTTGCATTCACTTACAAGTTATTAATTTGTGCATTGGACCATGAGGTCGCACACTGAGACCCTTATTCTTATTATATTGTGCAGTGAACCATTAGGTCGGACCCTTTGATGTCATAAACTCTGTCTAACTGACTTGGTTTGGTGTGCAGTGGGGCATGAACGCTCTTATACAAAGTTTGAGCGCTCTTATAGCTCTTAGAACCAACCTCTGTATTAATTTCATAGATATTCTTTGATTAATACAAAATATGTTAGAATTTATGGAATAATAAAATGGTATATCATAGAATACTCCCTCTCCCCCGAGAGAATGCGAAACTCCGTCATTTCGCCGAGGGAATGTACAATTTACATATTTTTACCTAATTTTTGGAGTTATATACTGTTTGTAAGAGGATTTGAAGTAATGGGGAGTGCTTCAAATGCAATTTTTGTGGTAGAGCTTTGTCAGTATAAACAATTTTCTCCTGGGTATAAGTACATTTCCGAGTTTCTATATCTTACCATACCTGAGTGTATTTGCTTATGTAACATCAATTTTGGGTACAATCTTCCCTTTTCATGTACAACATACAATTTGGCAAATAGTGTGCAATTTTGGCATTCAATATTCAATTTAGCGTGCAAATTGAACATAAATGACAATTTTAGTGTGCAAATTTACAATTTCGCGTGTAATTGCGTTCAAGTGACAATTTTAGTATGCAAATATATAATTTCGCGTACATTTGGCAATTTTAGTATGCAAATATATAATTTTCGCGTATATTTGGCAATTTTAGTGTGCAAATATATAATTTCGCGTACATTTGGCAATTTTAGTATGCAAATATATAATTTTCGCGTACATTTGGCATTTTTAGTATGCAAATGTACAATTTCGCGTTCAATTCACAATTTTAGTATGCCAACATATAATTTTGCGTTCAATTGATAATTTCTGTATGGACATGTATAATTTTGTGTACAGCTTGGTTACACATAAAAATGTTGATTTTTGTAAAAAAAACCTGATTTTAGTGTATCACTTGGGTACAGACATACAGTATAATGTACAACATCTAATTTAAGAGTGCAAATTTTGGGTACGAACTTACAATCTAGTGTGCAACATACAATTTTAGTGTGCAAATTGGGTGCAAGCGTACAATCTGGTGTGCAACATACAATTTTAGTGTGCAAATTGGGTACAAGCGTACAATCTAGTCTGCAAAATACAATTTTAGTGTGCAAATTGGGTACAAACGTACAATCTGGTGTGCAACATACATTTTTAGTGTGCAAATTGGGTACAAACGTACAATCTAGTCTGCAAAATACAATTTTAGTGTGCAAAATTGGGTACAAACGTACAATCTAGTTTACACTATACAATTTTTGGGATTTGAGACAAATTTTTCCGAGGACCAGAAAAACAAAGTACTTCATGTACAATAGGCTTGTTTGTCTCTGAGTTACTCATTGATTTTGCTATATGGGTGTATTAATTGGCAATTTCGGCAGTGGGCCGCTGCTTAATTGACTTTTCCCCTAGCCTTTTGAGTATGTGTCCCTGAAAGAGATTATTTGGTGAGTATCTTAAGTAAACATGTTTCATGTCAACAATTTTCTCAACAATTTTTTTTTTTTTCATTCATTTTTCCAACAATTTTCTTGGATACCTAAAGTGTGTTACTTTAAGTAAACCTTGGTATAGTATACAAGTGCTAGTGGGTACAAAAACTGTCTTAGTTATCTACCTGCATTCATGTATATTAATGTTAGATTTGTACAATTTACAATTTGTAGTTTGCAATTTCGCAATTTTGCGCGTACATGCGCGCATTAATCATCGATTTTGTGAGAATACCATAGATTTTCATATTATACATCAACAAGTGGCTGTGTATATATATATATTTTTTTTTTTCTAATACTTTGATAATTTCATTGACAGTGGAGGTGTGTCAGGAGTGAGATGTGAGTCTCCTCCCTGATGTGCTCATGCAGTGGTGGCACTTGAGGTGTTAGGTGCCAGATTCTGGCATGTGTCTGTGTCAGTGCCTAGCTTGGTGTCAGTGGACAGTTCAGGGTGGGGGGGGTGTGTGTGTGTCCATTTAAGGAGTGTGTGGCTGGTATTGGAGTATCAGTTCCTCTCTGGAAATCACTGCTGTAGCACCATGGCCCATCTACAAGCTCTCTTTGCCTTGCCTGTCCCCCAGGTGATGGAGGTGGGGAGTCCGGTTAGGGCCCTGGTGGAGGCTAACCAGACCATCCACTATGGTTACATAGTGAGGAATTTCAAGGAGATCATTGAGCATGGTGATGTGTTGGTCTGTAATTACTCCTGCCACTATTTCTTAGGCTCAGCCTTGCGTCGGGGGGCCACTGTGGCCCTTCTGGCTAGGGCCTTGGGTAATATGGGTTTCTGGCCCATGGACTATAACTTCGGGCCGCGGGAGCGAGTGCTATGGGATTATCTGTTGGCAGCATCCCTCCTCGATCTTGCGGCATCCGGGGATCCATTCATGGCCGCCGAGTATGGACTGGGGTTGATGGAGGCCCGGCTTGCTGAGTGGGAACATGACCATGGCCACCTGATTGGATCGGACTCGGACTCCCACTCTCCCATCGATGTTGAACCCGAGGATCTGTGGTAGGATCCCGACTGACTGAACCCTAGGGTGTAAACCCGCCATCCCAAAGGCCCTTTTCAGGGCTGGCAAATTGTCCAAAAAGTTCTGAATACTGTCTCTGATATGTTGTCTCCTGGTGGTGGACTGGGGGCAGTCTAGGCTGAGGGCAGTCTAGGCTGTTTCCACAGTCACCGGGGAGGGCTGGTGGTTTAGAAAATTAGCAATGGTCTGCATGTTTGACCTTGCGGTCTCCTCCTGTTGTTCGTCAATAATTATATCTGTTGTATTTTCCAGTGCTGTCATGGTCACCGGGCTGGTGCCACAATCATTCTGGAGAAGCATGGAGTAGTACAGTCCTTTGTTTTTAAGGGCTGGTATAGTACTGAACCTAGTGCGCCAAGGTAGGTGTATCACCTGAGGGAGGTGATAAGCAAATTCTCCTCTCTGTGTTGTTATAACTGCTGGTCCATTCCAGGTAAATATAGCCTTAGGTAGTGGGAAGGTTTTAACCACTATATCCTTATAGGTAGGGGCAGCTGCTGATTTAATCTCATCAAATTCATGTGGTATTGGCCTCAAGGGTAGCGCGAAGTTTGAGTCTCCACAATATATTTTAAAATATATTGTGGGATTTGTGCGCTTGGCCACATTTTTCTTGCCACAGTGTGTCTGTGCAAATTTCTTAAGGTACTTCATTATTCTGTAGGCTGAGTAGATGGTCAGGGTGAATAATATAGCAATTATCAGGGTGTGGGTTTCCTGAATTGTGAGGAAAGGGGTGTGGGTTTCCTCTGTAGGGGTTAATTTGGTAGGATTCTTATCTGGGAGCAATTTGTGTAGGGGCAGCTCGGTGACTAGTCTGAATGCTTTGGCTGTAGGCAGGTAGGCTACAGTCCCTCCTAGTCTGTACAGTTTGAGTAGTATGTATACTATAAAAATGTGAGCTGATATCCCTAGGATGAGTCCTAAGCTTTGGAAGATTGGATGCTCTGTAACTCGACGTAGGTGTGACTCTACGTAGCGTGTTTCCATTGCCCTATCAAGGTTGGAGGCATCTTTTAATAATGTTTTGGCAAAGGGCTCTAGATTTAGTTGAGTAATATCATCCATGATTGGATTTTCCTGTAGTTTTTCTAAGGTTCTAGAAAGGTTTATTACTGGGAAATTTGGAAGATTCTCTCTTTCATCTGGTTTGGTTTCGGAAATTTGGTTAAGTGCTGCCATGAATGGTAAATTGATTGTCTTGAGAATGTAATGAAATGATAAGGTTGAGTTGCAGGGCAACCTTGTGTTTGGAAGAGAAAATTCTCCTACACTGATTGTGCACCCACAGGGTACACCTATGATTGAGTAGGATTGGGCTTTTCGAGTTTCAGACGTTTTACCATGGCAGTTGATAAAGTAATGGGGTTCATTAGTAGTGACCAGATACTCATCTTCAGAAATGGAAATAGCATGGGTGGTAGGTGCTTGCAGTGGTGAAACTGTAAACTTGCAATGTTCCTTAATCTGTTGAGCCTGGTTAGTAAAAATGGCTACAGGGCATGTAGGCCTGTGTTTATAGATTCTACCATTTACATTTCTGCATACCTTTACTGTAGTACCTTCACATGCCTGCATATCTGCTGAGTCCAATTCGATGAATAATGATTCGTCGTAAGATACTGCTAGAAACTCAGTTGTGGTTTGCAACTTGGTGACTCCTCTGGTGGGGGTCTCCTGTGTGTCTATAGGCATGGGTGATGTAATCATTTGGTAAAGTTTGAAGGTTGAGGTGGTAAATTGAATTATAATGTCCAGATGAATATATATATGGTGAGCTGAGTAAGTGTATGAGGTCAGCTTCTGTGAATAATAGAAATCTAAGTCATTAATTGCGACTTGTGCTCCAGGGTGTGTAATCCTAAGTTTGTTATTAATGTCAATTAGGTATCTAGCAAGGTCTGAGGGTGGTACTATATCAGGGGTTAGGATTCCTGATGATAGCATCCTCAGGGCTGCATTTGTCCTTTGTAGTGATTGAACTGTATTCGTTCTTGCTGCTATGATAATTAATGCATCATTTAATACTTGCATTTTCTCCTTTTGAGTTTTCTCGTGCCTTGAATATGAGTCAAGTGACCTGGACATGTTAGAGGCCCACAGGTTGACGGTATCACCTATGGTGTTGATTGTGCTGTCTAGTACCTTCTTATCTTGGATGTATGCTTTAACAAACTTATCTTGTCTGTCTGTGATCTTTTCAATGAGATTAGCTGCTTCCTGATCTTGTTTAGCAAATTTTCTTAGTATTTCATCTATGTTCTTGAGCTGTCCCATTACTTGGTTTACATCTTCTACTGTGGCTAGACCTAGCACACCGCGAAACAGGGGTGCTAGAAAACCCAGTATGGCCTCTCTTTTGGCCTTGTCCAATGTGTTTATGGGGTTGGATAAGAACAATTTGATGGAGGCTAATGTTTCATTTATCTCCTTGTCTGCAATTTCCAGCAAGGTGTCTAGCTCCTTAGCTTGTTGGATAATTTGGCCAGAGGTATGATCTTGTAGAGTAGGAGTGGTCAACTGGAGTATTCTATCCCTTATGGATCCTTGGGTAACGGGTGCCCGAGGTATCTTGTAGGGGATAGCTAACAACAGTGTTGTGGTTGTATGTCCATTGACCAATGGTTGAGGGCTAGGTTTGAATACTACTCCTATGTTTTGTCTCACCACAGGTGTATAACCTGCAGTAAGTGGTTCTATAGTATATAATAACAGCATAGTTAGCAGTATGGGTGAAACTCTCAGTCTCCCCATGGTGCTTGTGTAAAGCAAGTTTGCTGTTTAAAGTCTTGTCAAATTTGTAGTGGTTTGGTGCTGGTAAAGTCTAAGTGTATGGTGTAACACTTTAAATGAAGTGGTTCAAACTGTACCTTTGCAAGATTGAGCTGTCTTGGCAATATGTCTGGTGAGTCTATAGAGATTGACCAGTAAATGGTAAGGTCAGGTTGAAGGTGAAGTAGGTGTGTTCTTTATCCTAGTGCAGTCTCTCCTAATGGAGAAGTGGGCTGGCTAATTCCCAAGTGGGGTCCTGTAGACTTGTGTTCCAGACTGCAGCTGGATGAAGACTGATGGTGGGCTATGGTCCACAGTGCTTCTTATGTAGCCTACCCTACCCACATCCATTGTGGGCCTGGTATTGTTTCTCTGGAGCAGGTGCACCTAATCTCCAGTGTCTGCTACTGTGGGGGTCTATTGTGTAATCTGTGTACTGGTAATTAGCTCCTCCTGTCATCCAGGACAGCCATTCATGACCGTCTAGACAGTTGTCTGAGGGTAGCTTATAAGGTCAATTGATCTCTATAGACTGCTGTGTTGGCATAGCGCGCTCTTTCATGTGGGGATTAGGCTTTAGACACTCCATTGTGTTACCCTTACTCTTCTTAGACTTCATGTCTGCTTTACTTGGGGGGTCCCAGTCTTTGACCCTTTCAGAGGCAATAGCCTACTGATATATTTACAAATTTGATTGGCTTTATATACATATAAGTAATTCATTATCAGTCACACATGTCTTATGTGTGGATGAAGAGAATTTGTAATACATTTTGAAAATCTTATGTTCTTTTGGTATCTCAATCTTGTTTCTAATTTCTTGAAACTGCACCACACCTAGATGTCTTTCTTAGTATGTGGTGTGCAGGCCTAGGCTTGATAGGGCCTATGCCTGTGGTTTCTCTTGTAAGGGTGATATCATTTTTGTTCCTTACAATTTTGCTGTAGTATTTGGCCTCATGTGGAATAAGCCTGTGTGCAAATTCATTGTTTCTGACAGCCACAACCTTTTTCAGTCTGTCTATGTGCACTGGTCTGGCCACCAATAGATTGGTGTGCAAGTTTTTGAGTTTGGCACTTGTCAAACTAGGTCTATCTACTACAACATATGGTCCCATAAAAAGGGGTTGAAGTTTCTTACACTCTGTGTTGGTCAGGATTCTTGGTATGTTTAGGTACACCATGTCGGTGACCTTGATTTCCTGTGGTGTAAGTTTCTTATCATATCTATCTTTCCTTTCCTTTTGTAGCTTGGCGACCCTTTCTATAGCTTTCCTCCTAGAGGTATCCTGATTTGTTATCATGTTAGCTACATGGTCTGCTACGGTGGATATGTCTTCCTGTATTCCCAGCCCTAAGTCCATTGGGGTGGCTGGGTTCCTTCCATGGAGTAGGAAGAAAGGGGTGAATCCTGTGGTTTGGGATTCAGTGTTGTTTAATGCAAAGGTTATGGGTTCAATAAATGAATCCCAATTGTTTTGGTGCTTTGAGCAGAATGCTCTGAGCGCTGTGCCGATGCTAGCATTGAATCTCTCTACAAGCCCATTTGATTGTGGCCTGTATGGTGAGGAGAATTTATGTTTGATCTTGAGGTGTTTAGTTAACTTTGTGAACTTTGCACCTGTATAACATGTTCCATTGTCTGTTTGAAGAGTGGCTGGTGTTCCATGATGACAAATTATATTCTTGTAGAACTCTGCTGCTGTTGTTTCAGCTTTTAAGTCAGTAGTAGCCCAAGCTGTTGCATATCTGGTAGCATAATCTATGCAGACTTGTATATGTTTGTTTCCCCTGGCAGTTGTGGGAAGTGGCCCCACCGCGTCTAGGTTTAGGAACTTCATTGGTGAAGTCATGTACCCTCTCACTGTCATTGGTGTTTTGTGTGAGTGTACTTGCCTTTTTGCTGTGAGGCATGTGTGGCAGGTGGAAACATATTTTGTTGTGTCTGCTAGCATAGACTTCCAATATACCCTAGGTCGGAGTGCTGACAGCATCCTACTTGAACCAAGATGGCCGCCAGTAGGTGAGTCGTGGAAATACTGTAGTGTACTTGTTACCCATTGCTGTGGTATAACAATTTGAAGTGGTACAGTATTGGTTTTTCTCCAATTTATGGGGCATATATGGACTAATGTACCATTTACCAAGGTGTATGTCTGGCCTTGGTTGATGATTCTATTTCCTTGTGCTTTTGGTGCAGGCAAGGTCCCATCCTCAAGATATTGTATGAGGGGCAATAGGTCCTTGTCTTTCCTTTGTTCCAAGCCAAGGTTTGTACCTGAGATGGATGTGTCGGGAATCTGATCCAGTAGTTGATTTATATCTAGCACATGTTGTTTTATTCTGTCTCTTTCTTTTTCTTTTTCATCGACTATTTGCCTATCTTGTGCCTTTTGTTGGGGTGTGTCACTCTTGTTTTGGTGTGTAGGCTCCTTTGGAGGGCCTATTCTCGCCTTGGTGGGAGTGGCAACCTTTTTCTTTAAAGGCACAATTTGCTTTTTGTCATTCTTCCTTGTCTCAGAGTTCCTTGATTTAGTAGATGCAGTGTCTTTTGTGACATTTTTCCTGGCAGGTGGGGTTTTGGTAGGTTTGTTTCCTGTGACCTTTTTCTCATTTAGAATAGTTTGTGATTGTGTGGGGGGTTTTGGTGTGCCCTCCTGAATCATTTCTCTAGTCTTTGAGCGTGTGGTCATAGGACACAAATGGTTTGATGTTTCCTCTCCCTGCATCGGTTCAAAGAATCTGACTGATTTGGAAGTTGCTTGAGTGATAGCATATATTGTGTCTTCTGACTCTTCATCATCTGAGTCAGGTGGGGTGAAGGGTGGCTCCTTAGGAGTTGCCTTCAGCATCTGATTGAGTGATGAGAATTCGATAGGCTCGAAGTCATTATCTGGAAAGAGTTGTGAGTATTCTCTCTCACAGTGGCAAAACACATAGTGTGTAGATTGCTTCAAGATACCCCTAATGGGTGTCTCTGGCCTTTCAATGGTGTTGGGTGGATCATCCCTTTTGAATGGTACTTTCTTTGTTACTTTTGCAAACTTGGTTCTACTGGCTGCTCTAACTCTCCTTGGTGGGGGTGGAGGGTTAGTCATGGGTCCAGAATCTGGGTATTCTCTTCTAGACATAGCATCTGGTGGTGTGTTATCATCACCTTTCACATGTTGGATGGTGAATGAAAATTGTTGTATGTCTAGAGCCCATCTGGCCCATCTATGTGTGAGTCCTGTATTGGTTAGTAGTGGGATCAGGGCTGCATGGTCTGTGTATAATTGGAAGTGTCTAGTCTCTAGATAGTGTCTGAAATGTAATACTCCATACACTACTCCCAGTAGTTCTCTCTCTGTGGTATTGTAATTTCTCTCATGTTTGGAGAGGGTTCTACCTGCAAAAGCTACTGGTCTGAGCACTCCTTCATTATCTCTCTGTGAGAGTACAGCTCCTAAACTCACATTGGAAGCATCAGTTGCCAAACTGAACTCTTTCTCATAGTTTGGATATCTGAGAAGAGCATTGGTACAGAGGGCATGCTTTAAAGTTTTGAAAGCATTATCTGCATCCTCTGTCCAGACAAATGCTTTGAGATGTGTCTGTAGATCATACAATGGTCTAGCAATTTGGGCATAACCTTTGATAAACTTTTTGAAGTATTGACATAGGCCTGTGAAGGATCTGACATTTTTGACTGATTTTGGTGTTGGGAAGGTTTTGATTGATTCCACCTTTGTGGGAGATGGTTGCAGTCCCATGGGTGTCACTCTCATTCCCAAGAAGTCTATTCTGTCTATGAAGTATTCACATTTTGATTTCTTCAGTTTGAGTTTACCAACTCTTAGGCTGTTGAACACATCTTCCAGGTCATGGAAGTGTTGTTCGATTGATGGTGATAATACCAATATGTCATCTAGGTATGGTAGGGCACATTTGTATTTGAGTTTGTTCAGAATTAATGTGACTAGATGGCAGAATCCCGCAGGTGCGGTCGCTAAACCCATCGGCATCCTTTCATAGACATATTTTTTGTCATTTGCTATGAATGCGGTTTTATGCTGGTCCTCCTGTCTTATAGGAATTTGAAAAAATCCCTGTTGGGCATCTAGCTTACTGAATACTCTTGGTCTGAGTGACCCTATCATGTCTAGAGTGTCATTGGCTCGGGGTGTAGATAAGGCTTGATTTATCGTGTTCTGGTTCAAATAACGAAAATCTGTGACGAGCCTATGGCCTCCCGATGATTTTTGTACTAAAAAGGATCTGGAAGCCCAGGGGCCCTCAGCACATTCTCTCAGAATGCCCTGTTGTACTAGCCTTTCACACTCTTCCCCTATTGCGGCCTGTTTTTCTGGTGTTTGTCTATATGGTAGGAAATGACATGGTACTGCTTCAGGTTTTACATGTATTGAGTGGGTATACAGGTGTGTAGCACCAATGTCTCCATCTTTTCCTACAAATATATCATCATACTTGGTCAGCAGTGATCCTAATCTATCATGCTGATCTTTGGATGTGAGCACAGATTTTGGTGGAACATTCTCTTCCAATTCTGGCTCGAGGTCATGTGCCTCACTATGTATAGCAGCTATTTCAGAGAGTCTGATTGAGTTGGGTTCAGGGTCAGCGTATGTGGACTCACAGTCTGAGTCTGTGTCACTGAATTGAGTTACATCCTCAGGCCGTATGGCTGGGATGGATTGATCAGTGTGTGGGGTAGTGTCTGACACCTGTTGAGGTTTTTCTAAATCAGATTCCTTGACTTCCTGAAATAGAGCTATGATGGCACCCTTTTTGATTTTATGTGGGCGCCTGCTGGTGTTGAGTAACACTAGGGGATGTTTGTTATTTTCCCTGGGGGTTACTGCTGCCCTTTGAACTAGATATGGGGCATTGTTATTTCTTTGGAGGTTATCTACTACTCCAGTTTTCCCTTGCAGTGATTGAGTAGATGTGACCTTACCCAATACTGCAAGTTCAGAGAATGGAGGGATGGTAAAATCCCTCACTGCCCTAATGGGTTTGAGAATTTGTTCAGGATCAACATTAAATTCAATTTGAGATTTTGTAGTGCTTAAGAAATCTGTGCCGAGAACAACGGGCTGTGTGAGGTTGGGAATTACAGCAAATTGGTATTGGAATCTGACACCTTGGATTCTAAAGTTCAGCATAGCTGAATGTCTAACATGACACACCGATCCATCTGCCAAATGGATGTTGATTTTAGATTTCCTCAGTTGGATATGGAATCTCTTTTGGAGGTCCATGAGGAATGATTGCCTGACACAGGTGATAGTAGCACCTGTATCAACCAAACATTGTACATCTGAAACATCATATAGATTTGCATTGATACAGCCATTTTGAAAAAGTACAATAGAAAGCTTGGTACTCTCACCTGTATCCTTTGATGATGAATCTGGTGGGGTGATGTGTATCACTGATGGACGTCTCTGTCTGTTAGATGGTAGATTGGCACTAGCAATTGTCTCTGGTTGGATCCTTGTTAATCCTGATTGATTGTTTGTTTTTGGGGTGTCACAGTGCACTGGCCCATCGGCACTGTGACATCCTAGTTTTCCTGGTTCTGTGGGGTGGTTGAGATGGTTGCCACCAGGAGCTTGGAGATTTGATCCATCACATGAGGTGGTATTTGGGGGTTACTGTGTTGGTTCCCCTGGTAGCCTCTTGTGTCAGGTTTGTAATCCTCCTGGCGTGAGTTGGAACCCTGGTTATATTGACCAGAGTTGCTGTATTGACCGGAGTTATTGGATCTCTGGTTGTTGTAGGCACCATTGTTGTTGTAGGATCCACTGTTGTAGTTCCTATGTGGACTATGGCTTCTACTGTTGGATCCTTGGTTATAGGATCCAGAGTTGTAGTTCCTATGTGGGCTATGGCTCCTACTGTTGGATCCCTGATTATTATAGGATCTGCCATTACTTGGGGTTCTGTCTCTCCTATCACTGTATGGAGAGTCACCATTGTTGGAGTTGGAAGAGTTGTTGTCTTTCCTACTGTTGTGACCCCCCCGGTTGTTGTTGTTGCCCCCTCTACCTCTACCCCGATTGGATTGGTAGTTGGGGTCATAGTTATTTCCTCTATATCTACCGGTAGGGTCTCTTGATGCAACCTTAGCCTCCTGTTGCCTTACATGGGCACTAGACATTAGGTTAACATCTTCATCTGCACTGGTGCTGATTTCCTGGACCTTTTTCTTAGTAGGCTGTGGGTTTGACTCTGCCTCCCTTACCTTCCTAGATCTTTCCTGGGTCTCAACCTCTAGGGCTAGGTCTAGGGCTTGGTCAAAAGAGTCAATTTTCTTGTTCTCAAGAGCCACAGAGATCCAGGGCCTCATGCCTTGGGTAAATGCCTTGCTTAGGATTTCATCGCTTTGGCGTTGGGCATTACACACTTTCCTGAGATGGCATGCATAGTCTAGGACAGGTTCATCTACCTTTTGTGCACGGAGTGCAGTCCTTGAGATTATATTGTCTCGAGTAGCAAAATACTCTTTTAATTTATTCACTACATTGGTCCATGTCAACATATCAGGTGTGGCACTCTCCCTAAAGGATTCAAACCAAGCTAGTGCTTGTGCTTCGAGGTACTTGGGTAAATATGTTACCATGGTGTCACTGTCTGTTACTTTGTACTTATCCTTCAGATATTCTGGGAATTTGTGATCAATAAATAATGCTGTTGACATGAGTGGTGATGGGTGTGAAAAGGTTTTGGGTTTTGTTACCTCATGTATCCTGATCTTTCTGTCGTCCTGCTGTTTTTTGTCTATGAGTTTGGTCATGTTGGACACCATGGAGATTATGATGTCATCTTTGGAACCAGAGGCAGATGGTGGGACAACAGGTGTGATGGCAGGTGTGGGAGGCTGTGGGGTCTGGGATGATACCATCTTCATGAGATCTGCTATCTGTTGTTGTTGTCTCTCTAGGGACTTCCGCTGATCTTCCATGGCCTTCTGTTGGGCATCCATTGCTGCATTCCTCTCTGCCAGTTGTTGGTTGAGGATCCTCTCCCTTTCCTCCTGCTGGGACTTGTTGGTCTCTAGGGCAGTAACTGCATCTTGGATGGCCTTCTCATAGGCCCTTATCTTCTCAGCTGTCTGATTAGGTTGGGGGCCTTCATCGGTGTCCATGATGGAGGGTGTGGGGGAAGTGTCTCTGGAGGAGTGGCTGTCAAAGGCCGGAGCTGGGGTGGAGGATCTAGATGAGGGTGTGGATCCACCCCCCGAGGCAGATCCTTCTTCCCCTGAGGTAGATAGCGTGAGTTGAGCGTCCTGTAGAGATCCCTGGGAAATGTTGGATCCCTGAGAACTGGTTGTTCCCTGAGTAGACAGGGTGGGAGGTGTGGGGTCTACTGAGTGTGGGTCTGTTGTATCGGAGGCTGATTTGCCTCCTGTGGGCCTCCTAGATCTAGGTGGGAGGGAGACCTCTTCAACAGGCCCCTGACTACGTAAGGTCTTTGTGTGTTGTTCTGCCAGCTTGACTGATAAGACCTTGATGTGTGGGGTGGACCTCACCGACGTGTGGGAGACCTCACCGACGTGTGGGAGACCTCACCGACGTGTGGGAGACCTCACCGACGTGTGGGAGACCTCACCGACGTGTGGGAGACCTCACCGACGTGTGGGAGACCTCACCGACGTGTGGGAGACCTCACCGACGTGTGGGAGACCTCACCGACGTGTGGGAGACCTCACCGACGTGTGGGAGACCTCACCGACGTGTGGGAGACCTCACTGACGTTTGGGAGACCTCGCTGACGTTTGGGAGACCTCACTGACGTGTGGGAGATCTTACTGCTGTGTGGGAGATCTCATTGATGTGTGGGAGATCTCATTGATGTGTGTGGGATCTCACTGATGTGTGGGAGATCTCGTTGATGTGTGGGAGATCTCACTGATGTGTGGGAGATCTCATTGATGTGTGGGAGATCTCATTGATGTGAGGGAGATCTCACTGATGTGTGGGAGATCTCACTGATGTGTGGGAGATCTCACTGATGTGTGGGAGATCTCACTGGTATGTGGGAGCTCTCACTGGTGACCTTGGTGGGCATGGTGTCAAGGTCAAGGTCACTGGGTGGGTGGAGTGGGTTTTACTGTGTGTATGATTGTTTTTAGTTGTGTTACCAGCTTTAATTTTTATGAGCCTGTGAGAAATGGGATCTTAGTAGGATGTTCTCCACCACTTTGTCATACTGGTTATTGGCATGATCAAGTTGTCATATGAGAAATATCATATGACTAGTGGTGTATGGAGTAAATACATCAGGCTCATATAAAATGTGTTATTTCCAGTTGTCACTGGTTTATTCAGCTTTAGGCAACATGTAAGGAATATCAATCATACAGTAGTTAGTGTGTAGGTAATTTGTACATACAGTAAACATACAGTAATTTATAAAGTACAATGTTCTGTTCCACTCCACCTGTGAGGTATTAATAATACAGTGTCCAGCATGTTTCTAGGTGGGTTCCCACACCTAGCTCCTGACCTGCTGCTTAGAGGAATAATGTAATAATGAATAACTTTACCCTCTGGTGGAAGTCTTGAAGGAGATAGCCCCTGGCCACTAATGATAGAAACCAATGCCTGTCTAGCATAGTTTCACCATAGTGCAGTGGTATAGCAGGTAGCAGGAGATGACTGGAGATGTTACCTCTAGAGCGGTTCTTGGTGATCTGCCTGTCTAGGAGTGCAGCCAGGCTATTTGTAGCAAATCTTGGAAAAGCACCTCCAGACTGACTGGAGCCAGTAGCATTTGCCTAACTCTACAATTGTTTGAGGGGAGTCTTTCATGTGTCACAGGGGGACAAAGGACCCCCATGGACGCCGCTGTGTCCCCCTTTGTCTTGGTCGGTTCTGCATCTTCAGACCCTCATAACTCGGTCGTTTATGCGTTTATAACCGCCATTTTGCGCATGCGCGGAGTTGAATGTGCCAAGTTTATAATGCCCGCTGGATAGGCGCGTAACTTGCGCTGGTTCGTCTGTAGCGCATTCGGAGGTCGATTCAGTCTCCATGGCGTAACTTCCTTAATAATGGGAGTTCCGCCTTGATCTTGGGCTCATTCTAACCGTCTAATTATGGGCTTTCCATAGATGCTTTGATATTTGACCTAGGTCGCTCAGGAGCGACGCTAGAGCGACCGGAAGGTTATGGCGTCGTGCTTATGTAACCCATTGTTCAGTCATTAGGGTGCTCAGACACTCATGACGGCCTCAGCGGTGCTCAGGCACCCGTGACGGCCGGTTGCATTCACTTACAAGTTATTAATTTGTGCATTGGACCATGAGGTCGCACACTGAGACCCTTATTCTTATTATATTGTGCAGTGAACCATTAGGTCGGACCCTTTGATGTCATAAACTCTGTCTAACTGACTTGGTTTGGTGTGCAGTGGGGCATGAACGCTCTTATACAAAGTTTGAGCGCTCTTATAGCTCTTAGAACCAACCTCTGTATTAATTTCATAGATATTCTTTGATTAATACAAAATATGTTAGAATTTATGGAATAATAAAATGGTATATCATAGCATCAACCTTGGTCTGGAGGGAGTGCTGTACTCTGGTCATGGTGATTGGTGAATATGATGTGTGGTCATTTTCCTATCCCTATTTAAGGAGGCCTTATGAGCTGCTCACCTGGCCTGTTAAGCCGTTCACTTGGCTTGATGAGTCGTTCAACTGACTAAGCACACCACCTCCACACCTCTACCACCTTAGATGTCTCTATCCCAGCCATTTACTGAGAGGGTAGGTCACGGAAAGCACACTCCCTTTCAAGATCAGGAGGCCATCTATACACTGCCCTGTACCGGGAATGTGTGAAGGATTAGCGGCAACTCATCTCCCCACCCCCCCCACACACTTACCAACATCAGAAGGCTGCCTATACACTGCTCTGTGCCGAGAGAGTGTGAGGGATTAGCGACAACACCTCCCCCCACCTACCCACGACCTTACCAACATCAGAAATGCATTTCTCCACTGACCCTACCATCATTAAAGGTCCACTAGATCAAAGGAAATAAATTGCCCTTACCAAAAAAAAGTTTGTTGTAAACAAATTCTGATTACCTGGAGTTCATTCTATCAGGACTGCTTTATTATAGAAAACTACAGGGAAGAATTGGTAAAGCACAAATTGTTCGTTGTAAACGAAAATTCGTTGTAACAGAATTCGTTGTAAAGAAATTTCACTGTAATTCAAAACAAAAATACTTTGACCGTAGATATGTTGTAATCTTTTTTGCTGTAGCTCTTATCTCACTAAGGTTTTCAATCGCTGTCACTGTCACTAGAGGCTATGTTATCGTCGCTGCTGCTGTCACTATGAGACTTTGATTTTTCTTTCTTTTTCTTAGTGTTCTTAGTCTTTCCAGGCTTTTCTTCTTCACTCATTTTTTTAATTTTATCTATTTTTTTATCTATTTTATTCCTTAGTTCAAAGAGTAAATCATATTCTTCTTTAAGAAGAGAAATACTTTTGTCTTTTACCATATCATGAAAATGTAAATATATTTTTCCTTTGAATTTATTTATGTCTATTCTTTTTCTTTTGCCAAAAGCTAAAGTAGGATATTTAGATGATTTACTCATTTTGTTTGTTTGCGGATAGTTTGCTATTCTATTTTTGTCTTTATCTCACAAACTTTTCTTCTTTTAGAATTAATATCTTCAAAAGGAATTTCTTTCATTTTTCTTTTTAAAGGGGGAATCTTACAATGACCATATGCGTAAGATTTAATTCCTACTCTTCTCAAATATCTTTTATCTTCAAAAGGAGAAAGAGATATCTTTTTTTGAGACATAGTGTATACTTTGTGTTTTATGCTTCTTATGTTATCGAATTCTGCTTCTTTTATTCTATTTTGGACTAAGGTAAGCTTAAAGTCATTGTGCCTTATAGTTTCTATGCTACTTTTTTTGACTCCCTTTATTTTTTTCTCTTCTTCCCCCTTTTCAAATAAAATTGAATACATTTTTGGCCTGAGAGCAATAAATTCTTTTATTTTTTTCCCTCCTGCTTCATCTTTAAATTTACCTTTTTGTTCGTTTCATCATACAAAAAATGATTTTTAGGTAAATTAGAAAAATCAAAAAAATTATTTAGATCTTTTATTTTTTTAAGATAATTTGTATCTTTTATGTAATACACTAAAGAATCTGTGTCTGTATATAACAGTTGAATATGTACGTCTTTGAATTTAGGCAACATGACATTATAATGGAAATTAAACATCCATAGTTTAGATAACTCTAAAACAGAAAACCCAATATAGATGGGTTTGTCTAGTAAAAGTTTTTCTTTGCTGCTTTGTATTCCTACAAAGTCCTTTTGAAATATATGAAGAGATTTAAAAGTAGGTTTTTTTATAAGATTTTCACTTTCTTTAGGGTCTGAAGTTAATTTCATGCTAGTTCTTTTCTTAACATTTTCCATTGTTTTACCAAATGCTGCATTATTTAATAACTTAAAGAATTCTTTTTCAAAAGCAGAGGTAGCCAAAGTTCGTTCTCTGTTATTGAATAAAATGTAAGATTTCATCCAATCTTTCTGATGAAAGCTTAAAACCCGATGAATTTTACTTATCTTTAAGCCTAATGCAAGGTATAATTTTAAATTACGATAATGCACTACATAATTTTTTTTGTCTTTTAAATTGCATATAAGCTTTTTTCCTCCTTTCTTGTAGGACGTTTCAGTTTTTTTCAATATTTCTTTTGCATATGGAGATAATTCTTGTTCTTCTATTTCTATTTTTTGTGGAGCTAGAGGAAAATCGTTGTGCATGTCATGAAGACAGTCAGGGTAAGTTAAACTTACCTCCAGTATGTATCCTGTTTCATTATGATCTGAAATGCTTTCTATGTTTAGTTTTTGAATTTGATTTTGGGTTAGCCATTTAAAATTTGAGTGAGGCAAAAAATCTGCTAAACATTTGCCATAAAGGTTATTGCAGTCTATGTAAAAGATGATTTCGTCGGAAGAATTAGCTTTCGCATACCTATGAGAAACATTAGTTATGCCACCCCTTATACCGCTTTCTATAAAATTATATATTTCGATGTCAGAAAGCAACTCTAGTTCAACTTCTGTATGTTTTAACATAGCTTGATAACTCAAACTAGGTGCCGTTAGAAAATGAGCAGGGTCTAAACCGTAATAACTTAAGGCCTTTTCTCTAAAAGATTCAAAAACATCACATAAAAGCAAAACGTCTATTTTCAAGTAGGCTTTCAAATAATCTTTTATGTTTCTACATTTTAATGCTTTAAACATATGAATTGCATGACAGTAATCGTCCTCAGTTATATTTTTTTTGGTTAAAGTAGAATAAAATTTGTCTATAGGCGGCAATCTTTTTTCTTTCAAAACAGACCAAGAATCAATGTAATCATAGCACATGACAGTATGGTATAAGGAATCATTTTTTTGTTTGAAGTATGTTTTTTTGTTTGAACGAAATCTTTTAAACCTTTCTCTTGCAAAAGTTCAGCTAATTTTGAAAGGGACGTAGGTAAAAATTGGAAGGAATCTATTATTCTAAAATTTTCGAAACTTAAAGTAAGAAATTTTTCAGATGATTTAGCAATCACAGATATGGTGCTCTGGTTTATATATTTATATAATTTTTGGATGAGAAAATGAGTGTCATAATTCATGCTGTTGTGAATAATAATTGGTATCTTTAAATTGTCCATCCTAAGACTAGTGTAAGTAAGATTACATCTATTGCAAGCATAATTTAAATCTCTTCCTTTTCCTTCTTGTCCTATGTGAGCATGATCTAAAACTTTTCTTATACCTTTTTCGGTGAAAGATATCCCGCATATGTAACAATTTTTTTGCTTCACTATATGTGAAATATCGTCAGAAGACAAAGACAAAGGTTTTCTCTTATGATCTAAAATATACGAAATTTCAGCTCTTTTTTTATATAAGTAAGAAACAAATTTTTCTATCACATTTTTTCCTACGTATATAACAGGATCTTGACTGTATTTTTCATATTTAGAAATTAATATAGCTCCAAAAGCATTTAATTTGTGTTCTTTTGAGCAACACGATTTCCCTTTGTATATTTTGCTTATAGTGCGATTATAACATTCAAAATCTGCATATATCACAAAAGGACTTTTAACTTTAAATTTATGGTCAACGAATTTTAAGAAAGTCCCTTTCGGTGGAGTAGAATAACCCTGACCACTGTATACGTTAGTTTTGCAATTGTTGTTAACGTGCATTTCATATTTTTTTTTTGAGCAAAATGATATCAAACATTTGTAACAAAAGTACCTAGTTTTTTTCCAAAAGAATGGTCTGATAAATTTATGTAAATTTCTGATAAGATAATAGTGATCATTAAATAACAATAAATCAATATGTCTTCCTTCAGTAAGGGGAGAAGAAAGGACTGAAATATACATAGGGAAAGGCTGAAATTCTTTTTTTTCAGATTTTAAAAGGCCAAACACATTTACAGTAAGATTATTTTTCTTTTCGAACTTTGGAATTTCACTCAATTTCACAGGAAAACAAAGAAAAGAAAGATTTAATTTTTCTAAAAAAAAATATCGTACGACTTAGCCAAGTTTGCATTGTGAGGAACTTTATGTAATCCTGCTAAAACAGAGTATACGAAGCATTTTTTGCCGCTTCCTTTTATATTAAGAACTGATTTTTTTCTTTGAATAATGCTTTCTTTCCCTTTTTTCTCCCCTCCAAAAGGATTATATTTAAAAACAGAGAGGCGTAACACTTTTATTTCTCTTAAAAACCATCTTGACCCCATGTGCAAAAAAGCATAAAAAAAACCTAATATCACAGAAAAGGAATTTCTTATTAATTCCTCTACGTTATGAGAATCAAAGTTTACTTGAACAGGACTTTGGAACCATGGTTGAATTTCAAAATATTCATTGTCTTCTAGATTATATTTTCCTAACACTGTGCATAACGATAATTGAAATTTAACCCCCCTTCTTTTTTTTTTCTTCAAAATTAATTTTTTAATTTTTTTGGTCTGATTAAGTAAAAATAAATCAGGATCATATTTGTGAAGAGCAGGAGTTAAATCATATTCTACGATTAAATTTCTGAAAGCTTTACTTTTTTCATTTCTTATAGGTCTAAAATGAAGAACTAAAAAAACTGTTCCATATTCAAATTGAACCAAATTTCCCACGTCGTCACATATAGTTATTTCGATTTCTTGTATTTCACTTTTTTTTACCTTTTTATAGTACGGAGAGACAAAAACTTCCTTTATATCGTCTCCGAATTTTTCACTGCAACGAATAGTCCTCAATAAAGGAATTATTATCGCCTACAATTTCATTAGCAACTATATCAGTATAAATATAAATATTAGAAGAAACGTGATGCAAATTAGGTACACCTCCCGCATGAAAATATTTGTAATGTTTGTATCTTAAAGTAGTGCTCATTAAAATCTGAAAATCTAATAAACTATTCAATGGAAGCCCTAAAAAAGTTATAATGTTACTGTTTTCGATCTCAGCTTCGTTGTCTATTTCTTGAGATATATCCAATCTCAGTACGTTACTTAAATATTTAGACATAATAACTTTGTCTCCTCTCCCTACCTTTAAAATGGGTTTTAAATTTTGCAGCTCAGTTTTCACATATGGTTCTCTACTTTTTCGATAAAATTCATCGTCGGGGTATGCGTCTATTTTTTTCAAGGCTGCATTTATGCTTTTTATTAAACTATCTAAAGAAGTATAATTTCCATATGGAATTTTTTGCATGACATATCTTTTTTTAATTTCTATTTGATCTAATGAAGTTATTCTATTTACATCTTGCTTCAACCTGAAATCTTTTCTTTCTACTACCAAAGTCCTATTTTTTCTGGAAATTCTGGGAAATTATACCAGGAAACTGGTATGTTTACTTCTACTAATCCCACTTCCCATTCTCCTTGTAAAATTAAAATAGAAGGTAATTTAACCCAAAATTTGCTTGTTTTATTTTTTCGGGAGGGATGAATAGTATTAGAAGGTAAATTAATGTAAAAAGGAGAAGAAACATTCATTTTAAAAATATATCTTATTTTTAAACAATAAAATCTTTTTTTGATAACTTTAAAAGTATTTCTTATCTCAGGGGAAAAAAAAGACCACTGATGGCTCATATAAACAGGATATTTTCTGTAAACTGAAGACCTCTAGTGAGCATTCCTAAAACTATCTTAAACTATACCATATTTAGCACTCTATAGACCTCTAGAGGCTAGGACTGACATTACTTTACTAGATCAGTGGAGACCTCTAGTGTGAGTCACTAAAACTATGTGCATGGTTTTACACTGAAGACCTCTGGTCGCTGATATAAATTATGTGCATGGTTTTACACTGAAGACCTCTGGTGGCTTATAGAAGGGATTTTCTGCTTACTGAAGACCTCTAGTGAGCATTCCTAAAACTATCTTAAACTATACCATATTTAGCACTCTATAGACCTCTAGAGGCTAGGACTGACATTACTTTACTAGATCAGCGGAGACCTCTAGTGTGAGTCACTAAAACTATGTTCATGGTTTTACACTGAAGACCTCTGGTGGCTGATATAAATTATGTGCATGGTTTTACACTGAAGACCTCTGGTGGCTTATAGAAGGGATTTTCTGCTTACTGAAGACCTCTAGTGAGCATTCCTAAAACTATCTTAAACTATACCATATTTAGCACTCTATAGACCTCTAGAGGCTAGGACTGACATTACTTTACTAGATCAGCGGAGACCTCTAGTGTGAGTCACTAAAACTATGTGCATGGTTTTACACTGAAGACCTCTGGTCGCTGATATAAATTATGTGCATGGTTTTACACTGAAGACCTCTGGTGGCTTATAGAAGGCATTTTCTGCTTACTGAAGACCTCTAGTGAGCATTCCTAAAACTATCTTAAACTATACCATATTTAGCACTCTATAGACCTCTAGAGGCTAGGACTGACATTACTTTACTAGATCAGCGGAGACCTCTAGTGGGAGTCACTAAAACTATGTGCATGGTTTTACACTGAAGACCTCTGGTCGCTGATATAAATTATGTGCATGGTTTTACACTGAAGACCTCTGGTGGCTTATAGAAGGCATTTTCTGCTTACTGAAGACCTCTAGTGAGCATTCCTAAAACTATCTTAAACTATACCATATTTAGCACTCTATAGACCTCTAGAGGCTAGGACTGACATTACTTTACTAGATCAGCGGAGACCTCTAGTGTGAGTCACTAAAACTATGTGCATGGTTTTACACTGAAGACCTCTGGTGGCTGATATAAATTATGTGCATGGTTTTACACTGAAGACCTCTGCTGGCTTACAGAAGGCATTTTCTGCTTACTGAAGACCTCTAGTGAGCATTCCTAAAACTATCTTAAACAATACCATATTTAGCACTCTATAGACCTCTAGAGGCTAGGACTGACATTACTTTACTAGATCAGCGGAGACCTCTAGTGTGAGTTACTAAAACTATGTGCATGGTTTTACACTGAAGACCTCTGGTGGCTAATATAAACAAGGCATTTTCTGCTTACTGAAGACCTCTAGTGAGCATTTCTAAAACTATCTTAAACTATACCATACTTAGCACACAGAAGACCTCTAGAGGCTATGACTAATATTTCTTTACTAGATTAGCGAAAAGCTACTTTTTTACTTTTGTGAGTTTGTTGCGAATCGTTCCCATACAAGCATTGTTACAATTAATTTTACCACAAATTGTATGTATGTAACAGGAATTAATTATGTGAAAATGAAACAAATTTAATTTTTAGCTCTCAGTGAACAGTTGACTCAACAGCAATTTTTAATGAACTCACAAAAGCAAATCTTTAGCTTTACCTTTAAAGCATTAATCGCAATGCTTTTCCTGCAAAGAATTCCCTGTAGTCTGCGTCAGAAAAGTTAATCTGATTTCGCTGCCTCCTTATTTACTTCGTTACCTTATTCGTTGTCATATAACTTTGCTGCCTTATTGGTTAACTTCGTTTCCTTATTCGTTATACTATATTACCTTAAGTTATTGTAGTTTTGTTTCTTTATTCTCAGAGACTTTTTGTAAGCTACTGCTGTATATGTTATGAAATATTTCATTTTTAAAATGTAACATAAGACAAAAATATTTGTTTCTAACTTTTTATTTCTTATCAAATAAACAAACTTTTGGTTTTTTTTCTTGATTCAAAAGAGAAGTGTCAAACGAATTTCGCATCAACCATAATAAACATTCATGACCAATCCATGGTTTTTCATGTACCCATTTAAAAGAACAATAAGGACATTTTACTATTTCAGTGCTATGGTACAAATTTGATTTTTGAACAAAATAATCGAAACATTTTCTATGGACAGGCTTATTGCAACAAAACATATAAGCAATATTTTTAGATGTTTTAGAAATAATCATTTCAGTGCTACATAATTTACATAACATGTATTCCAGTGACATTTTATGCAATTTTTGCCTTGTTTTATTTCTTAGTTCTTTTGATATTTGTGATAATACATAATCGCTAGGATCTAAAGAGTGATCATATTTTCTTTTCTTAGGTTTCATTAACATTTCTACATCATAAATATATCTGACGTCAAGTAAGTCGCAAGCAAGATCCATCATAGTGAAATAAAAAGTTTGATATGGCATTAATATACAGCACATTTTAAGGACTCGTGGCAAAAGCATGATATCACACAAAACTAAATTGCCTATTTCTTCCTGTAAATAAAAAGACAAGAAATAGTCGGCAAAATATACAAGCGCTTCTACTTTAATTTTTTTTTAACCATGGTAAAGAATTAAAATTAGACAAAGCCAAAAAAATTTGTCCTGCTTCCTTCACTGACATGTAAGGCTGGGAAGGAAAACTCACATCTATTATATCCTTTTCTTTGTCTTTGAAATGTACCTTACCTTCAAAATAAGCGATCCTGCTTTTCAATAAATCGTAATTAATTTTCATTTTTTCCACACTTATGAACAATACAGCAGTGATAACTGTTATAAGCTATTTTTTCTGCTCTTATATATGCACCTTAAACTATATAACAGCTTTACTATGCTGTTGCTATACTTTCATTACACGGACATGTTCAACAGGCTTGTAAGTATGCTTAACCAGTTGATACAACAGATGTCATATAATTGTTGTAATGTGATCAATTCCAATTTCAGTCACATTAAACTATAACATTGACTGTTCTCAAATAAATCATCTATGATCTCACTTAATCAAGGCAGACATTAACATTTGTCAGTGAGTGAAGAACTGTCACCGTCCTTTGATTTGTGTTGATGCGCAAAAGATATATGCTGACCTTTCTTATTTTCAATATAACAATCAATACATAGCATATACCATTGTCATCTTAAAGATATTTTGATTCAAAAGTGCAACAAAATAAAATGCAGTTCCTTTTCAGCTATATCAGTAAGTCAATCGACATGAGGAAAACAAACAAAGCATAGTAGATATAGATCCTCTTTATCTGTCTCCGCATGACAGTCTTTGCATAAAATATATGTCCATTGATATATTATCTCAAGGACATTTTGATTCAACTCTACGAATATAGCATATAAGATATATTCGAAGGGACTTCATCAGTGTCAGCGAAAGAATAAAAGCATAAAATATTTCAGCATAAGTAAAAGAATTAATGCATAGCAGATATTTTCAAAGCCAACTTAAAATAAAGCAGGCACATCCAAACTTATAGCAAAGATTCTTCATGAAAGGATATTTTTTTCTCATAATATTTTTTTCTCATAGCGACATATTTTTTTCTTTGCCACTTCAAAAATTTTGGCTTCCAGATGGATCTCCGTTTAACCATTTTGTTTTACAATCGAAACATTTTATACGTTTTTTCTCAGATCTCGTGAACGATTTAAATCTGAACTTCGAGAAACATCTATTATTGCTTGGACATCCACAACAAATCAATCGTTTTTAACGTAACGACGTTTAGAACATTTATGTTGCCGTCCACAAGCCCCGCAGAAATAGAAAAAGGCCTTTTCATATTTCATTTTTTTCGAGGCACTTCTTATTTTTTTCTTTAATTTTCTTTCATAGTAACAATCATAACTATAATATTGACTGATACGATGATCCTGACAATGTATTTTTAATAAAATATCATGAACAGAATATTTTTCTTTCATTAAAAAAAACCAAAAATGTATCAACGAAGCACAAGTAGAATGGCATAAAATACCCTGGTACGCAAACATTTTTAAAATTTTACTTATTTCCTTCAAATTTTCTTGAACTCTTGAATATAAATAATTCAACAAAAAATCACTTTGAAAGAAACAAGCAAAAAAAGCTATTGATTCTACATTTTCTTCTAGATCAAAAAAGGAAAAACAATTTTCCTGTTCTTCTATATTTAAATATTCTATGAAAGAAAAACATTTTTTAGGAGTCATGAAAGAAAAAAACGGATTCTGAATTTCTAAAATATCTCTATTTTTCCCTGTCTTCTCATAAAACCTAAAATATGATCTGAAATATTCACTTCGAAAACATAAAAGATCAGTGTCCACATAAACTATGCTTTCCATTTCTTATAGCTCGGATAAAACAAAAATGAACGTCTGAGGACCTAGTAGACTCAAGGTGACTGAAAATTTATGTGGATGGGTACCATTTGTTTTCAATGGAGCCCCCCTTCGTGCACGTTTATCAAGTGAGCTGTGGCCTCCTTTTCTGTCTCGAACATAATGTCACAATATCTGCAGGCAATGATGGCTTTTTTCTTCGAAGACAACAAGAAAGAACCTGCTAAGTTATATCTGGTTTTGCAGGTACCACAGAACCTGTGCCTTGCAAGATGATCTCTTTGGGTAGGCGTTACGTCTCGGCACAAGCGTTTCAGACAAAAGTCCTCATAATAATACTGCCTTGCTGCATTGTAATTAAACAAGGTATTAATATAGATCGGTGGAATAACCTGCGGATAGACAGGCTGGGCAGGGACACCTGCTGCAAGATGTGAGACTGAAGGTCGTGGAGGATATACATGCTGGGCAGGGACACCAGCTGCAGAAGGCATTCGAAATGAAGCAGAAGCTGGAAAATTAACATGCTGCAAAGGGGGGTGAGCACACGAAGCCGAAAGGCTCACAGATGCCATTTGTTGCTGTCGATAAGTGACAGGAATGGACTGAACAAGTCGAGAGTTAGGAACAGTTGTCGTATGATGGACGGAAGCAAGAGAAGGTGAGTGGATAGGCTGAAAAAATTGAGAGTCAGTGACATTTGCAGTTCTTCGAGTTAGAGAAGCAGAAGCTGTTGGACGTAAAGGCTGGAGAACAGAATCAGGGTAACCTTCTGTCAAAAAAGCTGACTGAAGAAGGCGTGGATCAGAATACCCTGTTGTCATGCAAGTTCGAGAATTACCATTCACAGAAACTGTAGGCAAAGAAGACGAAGCAGTGCTACCTTCACCTGACCAGGAACCGTGATGTCTTCTGTCTGCAGCTGAATCAAACCAACTATAACTCGAGTCACGTGCTTTTTGAAGTGGTCCTCCAGCTGCTGCTGCTGGTCGTTTTCGCCCTCGTCCAGTTGCTGTTGTTGATGGTTTCTGACCTCGTCCAGCTGCTGCCGGTCGTTTTTGCCCTCGTCCAGTTGCTGCTGGTCGTTTTTGCCCTCATCCAGCTCCTGCTTCTGATGGTTTTTGTCCTCGTCCAGCTGCTGCTGCTGGTTGTTTCTGCTTTCGAGAACCAGGACCGGTCACTGCTGCCGTGTCTACTCTGCTGCAGGTTTTAGGATCTTGGGCCGAAAAAGAAACCCGAGTAGAGGAGGAAGCAGAGAGGGGCTTAGGCTCTGCTGTTTTTAATTTGTTTCTTTCTTCTAAATACACTGCCACAGCAGCTAAGTTGTGAAGGCCAGCGCATGAATTTATTTGCTCGGCAGAACGATCCAGAGGAACATCTGACTTGCCCCCCGAGATAGCATCTGAAGAAGATGTCTGAGGAAATTGTATGCTAGGCCTTTCCCTCAAAGAAGTTGTTAGAAGAGGGAAAGGCTGAGTATTTATTTCTTCTACTTCTGAGTCTTCCTTCTCTTTTTTTATAGGGCAAGAGCAGAAAAAAGAGGAATCCAGCAAAGAAGTAAGAGCAGGATATTTCTGGGAGAGAGAAGAGGGAGGAGAGTCAGGCTTTTCTTTCTTGATAGCATAAGGAGGAATCAATCTGTGAGGAACAAGCGGGTCAGAAGAAGAGGAAGAGGGAGGAGGATCAAGGTTAGAGGAAGTTAGAGGAGATAGCCTGACGTAGGGGTTAGGCAGCGAAGCGTTTGCGTTGGAGTCCTCATAGCACAGGGTTTCTTGTGAAGTACAAGAATCGTCTGAGAACTCCGTCATAGCAGACGGAAAGTCCGTCGTAGTTAAGCGACCAAGCTCAGGCAAATAAGTAGAAGAAGGAACTGACTCAGAATTTGTTTCGTTCAAATTTGATTTTTTCTTTTCTAGGTTTCTTTTCTTAGGCATCTGTAGAAAAATAAAATAAGATTAAGTAACAGTTTAATCGTGAAAAAAACTTCATTTTCTTTGCTCTAGACACTTTTGGTCCTCTTTTGTCTTTTGTGGCTTTCAGTAAAGAAGTAGAGCAATGCTGTGGGCATCTTAAACATTTTTCCAAGTTTTCAGGTAAACAATTATTTTCCATTACTTTTGCATGTTTATTCATGCGATCCGTAACTGCAAAAAAATTTCTTAAATTTATTTTTGCTGTTTCAATGTCATCTTTGAATAAATATGCTAAAGATGGAAATTCTCTTAGACAAGAAATGTTGTTGTCAATTTCTATTTCTTTTTCAGGAATTAATTTTTTGCATTTTTTTTTAATGGAATCTTTTGAAAGTTTTTCCTTTTCATCTTCACTTTCTGATAAATGAAGATCCTCTTTCAAAAAAGAATATTCTCCTTCCAATGAGCTGTCTTCTGATTTACTTCTTAATAATTTTTGTGAAAAAGTTTCATCTTTTTTTTCCTCTTCTTCTTCGCCATCAGTTCCCTGATTTGAAATTGATTTTTCTTTATATTTATTTGAATTAACTTTCTTATTTTTTTCTTTACTTTCATCTTCACTGCTATCAGTTAAATTTTCTGTTTTATAAAAATCTTCATCTTCTAAACTTTTTTTTGCCTTTCATTCGGCTCTCAGGAGGAGAAAATTCTTTCACTTGATTTAGATCTTCATCGAAATATATACATACAGGTTCGCTTCGTAAACTTTTTATAGGACAAAATTCAGTGCTCTGATTCTTATTCCCATAAAATATATTTATTTTCAGAACTTCAGAAATGCATTCTACTAACACGCTATGAGAAGACAATAAATCCTCTAAAATTTTTTCTTGTTTTCATGCATGCAATACCCATAACATGCTCTGTAAATTTCATCCTTTTTCATGTGAAATAAAAGAGAAGACCAAGCTTCATCTTTCAACAAGGCAATCACTTTATCTCTTGGAACAGCTTTGTCTCTTTGTTTTTTCTTTATGAATTCAGAAACATAATATAAGCTGTGTCCTTCTTCTTTTGTTACATTTTTCCAGTATTCTTGATTTTCATTTTTACTTTGACACAAAATATTTAATATAATCAAAAGAAACTGGCAAATCAACTTATTTTCTTTCATTTTGGAGAATTTTCTTTTTTATCTTCTGATATTTCAATCAAAGCATCTTTTATCTCTGAGCACAAATCTAAAAATAATTTAGTATCTTTTGTTATACAATTTCCCTTAAAGTTGTGACCTAAAGTTAAAGTGATATTTTTATTGCAAATTCTGAAAGAAGAAAAATAAGATAGTTCCTTTGAAACTGCAGTTTTATGATCGTATAAAAGCCAAGAACTTTCAAAACAATTTGATTCCCTTATCTTAAAAAAATATTTCTCAGACAACTTTAAATTTAATTTTAAAAAAAGTTCAGATATTTTAACTTTTTTTCCGTTCAAAAGAATTTCTACGCTCAGTTGAATATTCAACAACTTAACACGTATCTTAGCAAAGTTTATAAGAGAGTACTTAGAAAAAAAATTGATGCAATGCAAAGTAACAAATTGTTCTATATCATGCAAAATTTGAGAAAAGTTATTTCTTATAAAAATATAACAATATCCGTTTTTGGTGAATTTTAAAGAAAACTCTTTCTTGGAAACAACTATAGATCCTCGGTACTTGCTTATATTTCTACGAGAATTTCGAAAGCTTTCTATGTCTAATTTTGCACAAGGATCAGTGTTTACTATATTATTCAAAATATAATATATAGACATGAATCATTTTAAATCATAATGACCTTAAAGGTTGGATGAGGCTAGTTTGCTGAGGATGCTTAGCTGGACAAGGTCAGTCTGTTGAGAATCCTCAGCTGGAAGAGGGTCAGGTAGTGAGGGTGCTCTGCCAAGTAAGATAAGCTGCACACTTCTTGTATAGCAGTAAAATCTGAAAAAAATATATCTTATTTAATTGATAAGATCAAAGAAAATCTTGGAATCTGAAACATTAAAAAATTATACTTTTTTGTTCTATAAAATTTTAGCTTGTAATGTCTCATTGAAATAAAACATTTCACAGCCTTCTTTTACTCTGATCCCGGTAACTTCAATTACTGCTATCAATATCCCTACAGTAATGATTCTCTCTGAAATTACAGTGATCAATGTCTGCATGGAAATTTAAGCTGCTTGTATTAATTTGTTCACTTACCAGGAAGCTGCTCTGTGCTGTTTTGTATGACTGTAGCCGTTTAAATATGGTTCACTACTAGGATCTACTGCTTCAGCTGTCTGTATGCCGTCAAAATATGATTTGTCGAGCTAAAGGGAAACTTCCAGCTGAAGTAGCTCTGTAACAAATAAATTTTTAACTTGTAATGTCTCATGAAAATAAAATCATGCAAATGAAACATTTCACAGCCTTCTTTTACTCTGATCCCGGTAACTTCAATTACTACTATTAATAAATTTACAGAAATGATTCTCTCTGAATTACAGTGTCTGCTTAGAAATTTAAGCTGCTTGTGTGAATTAATTCACTCACCAAGAGGCTGCCCTATGCTATATTATCAGAAATCCAATGCCAATGCCAAATTTAAAAGCTGATGTGAAAATTCAATGCCAATGCCGCTTTTGAAAATGCAGATAACAGAAATCTAATGCCGAATTTAATGCTGTTGCTTCAAATAAATGTCAGCACTAATGCTAAAATTCAATACTTATCCTACTTTTAAAAATGTCAAGGCCAAAAATTCAATGCCAGTGCTAAAAATGTCAATTCCAAGACAGCAGGAAGATTATAGGTTGTACTTTATTATGTTAGAGGCTGAGCCCTCAAACCCCTTCTAATATTTCCTTTTAATTTTGGTCTGCCCTATCTTCAAGTATCATCAGAGATTACTTTTTATCTACCTCTCTCTACAGGATTGCACACGGCAATTCGTCTGCAGCTGGAGTGCGAGGGCGTTCAAGTCCAGGCGTGCGCCGATTGCCGGGCATGCAGCCTAATGAATACCTCTCTGGATTCATCGACCTCACGCACCAACAGCAGAGCTTGGTGCCCGTGAAACTCAGATCATAAAAGGTCTGGACTTGTCATGCAATCATATAATAAATGTATCAGTTCAACCGGCAACATCCACCTCATATTTCCAACTTCTACTGCCTCCTACAGTACTTTAACCTATGCCGCCTGACCATATGGCTTGTTTAGGTCAGATTGTTAGTACCTGATCTTATGTCCAGATGGCGCCTCTGCTCCAAAGACTTGATGCCTCAAACTTATTCAATCAGGCACCGTACCCGTTGTTTTCATAGCAGTGAACAACTGTAGTGTCCTTTTCCAACCGATCAAGAGGATTTGCATGGAAATCTAGTCTGAAAGGGAATAAAAATATGCAAAGTGAAGCTTCATGTAAATCATTTCGATATCTATGCAGTCATTAAGGAACAAACAGGAAAAAAATAGTGAAACAATTCGTCGTAGTCAGCTGAAGCAGGAAAACAAAAGCGTCAACGTCTGGGAGCGGCAGGATTCGAACCCGCGTGCTCACCATAGACAGACGAGCGCCCTAACCCCTCGGTCATCCCGTCTTATGATCGGTGCACACACTCTTTGGTATATTTAACCCTTACTTTTCAAGGCAGGCATCTGATATGAAGTCTGGTCTCGAGGAACAGTCAAGCAAAAACGTCATAGACATGAGTCAGGTTCACCGCTGAGCGAGCTCCTTATCTGTATGTTTCCTGTCTTCCTCTATGTCTATTTTACTCTGTAATCTAGCTCTAGGAATTTAATCTCACAGCAAAAACAACGTTGAACGAAAACTATCTTTCTAGGACATGCATGCTTTGCTAGATATTCTCATTTAAGATGAGAACCTTGTGGGTGTTGGCTGCTTTGTTGCATGTTTGCTACATGCAAGACAACTGTCGATGCATTTTTGAAGCATCTTCTTTGACTTGTGAGCCAAAAGTGGGATGCATTCTTTCTATTCTACCTACGTATCAATCCTTTGTGACCACTGAGATATACATCAAGCAAAATAAAGGATCTACAAGGATGCTGATAGCTTACAACCAAAACGTTTTTCCTTTCTTGGCAAAATTGACAACCGAGCATGGAATATACGAATGCGATGCTGGGTATTGCAGGTAAATAAGAATTCTTTTCTTTCTATGCCTTTCAAGGCTGCTGAAGGATTTAAACTTTATACTCGTAACTGAGCATGAAATAGGCATAAAGGTCTAAAGAAGTGCTTGCTAAGGATTCATTGAAGCATCATAACAACCCTCAAAAAAATTGTATTTAAATCTAAAAGGACTGATGCTATGCTGTATAGTAACTCTAACGAACACTGAACTATAACAAAGGAGCATTAAGCATAAATACAGTGATCACCCTTAAAAGGTAAAATAAATATTTCAAAGAATTCTCTTCTTTTTTTTTTGCAGAATAAAGGAGATCGTATCTACTAGATCTTATCCTACCACGTCCTATCCTACTATTCTAACAGCAACTTCTTCAAAGCCAAGCTCAACTGCACAGTCAATTACAATTAACCAATTTAATTCAACTACTTCTTGGAAGCCTAGCTCAACTCCTCTGCCTTCTACCACTTCTTTTTGGAAACCGAGCTCAACTGTCCTGCTTCCAAGAACTACTTCATTGAAACTCACTTCCAGTACACAGTCTCCTGTGACTACTTTCTTGAAGCCTTATTCTAAAACTACACCTGTCTACTTTCTGTCTACCTGCCTCCCACTTCAATATTCTCTGAAACATTAGGCCTACCTAGGAACGTCATTACCCCAGCTTCCATGGTCCCATCCAAAGGCTCTACCTCTACAGCTACAAGCCTGCTTGGGAACGTTATGAGTAGGTCTCAAACCAAGTCATCTAGCCTATATCCTGTGTCTCCTACCGCTCAGCCTTCTAAATCTACCACAAGGACAACACCCGTGGCCTTATCCCTTCCTGCCTTTACCTTCCCCCCCAAACCAATGTCTACCAGCCAAGTAAACTTTCCTAAGACGACCAAGTAAGTGTCTTTTTCAATGTCCAAGCCAAAACTAAAACAATTATACTACGATTTTTATAATCAATAGCAATGGGATCTAAAAGGGATAACAGCACTTAACATTAAAATTTATCGTCACCATTGGATATTTGAAATAAACGTTAGCACTAAATGCTAGCATAGTAGACCTTGTATGTTCAAAACTTACAAATAAAAGTCTTTGATCTGTGTTTTTATCAAAAAATAAAATAAAAGCAAAAAAATAAACATTGTTTAGAATATTCAAGAAACATAATCATTTTATGACAGAGCTATCTCAGAAACATTTAAACAGCTAACTAAAATAAAATCTTTTTACGTTATGAGAGGCTGGTGCTCTAATGCCAATATAAAATGTCGATATATTTTCTTTAGTCCTTGCACAAAGGAAAGCTGGTACACCAATGCCAAATCCTAATGCCAATTTTAAATGCTAATGCTGAAACTGAGAAGTTAATGTCAAAAATAAAATTTCCAAAGTCCTCAAAATTTTGGAAATTAGCATTGGAGTTGGCATTTATTTCTGGCATCGGCTTTAAAATTTAGGATTAACATTGGATTTCTGGCATTACCATTTAAAAAATGATATTTAATTTCTGCATCAGCATTAGCATTTATTTGTTATATAAGGATTTAAATTTTGCATTGGATTTCTGGCATAAACATTTCCAAAAATGGCATAAGCGTTCTATTTGTCTTCAGCACTGATATTTGTTTGTAGAATTAGAATTTACATTTAGGATTTCCAAGACTGGAATTAAATTTTATCATAAGCATCGGCATTAGTTTTTAACGTTGGTATTGGTGCAACAGCTTTCCATGCTTCATATCCTCAACTAAAATGGCATTATTTTGTTTTGGGATTTCAGGAAAACATTTACCTATGAAAAAGGCTTCCAGAAGAAAATCTCTCCGCCTGATTTGAGCTTCTCTTCAACGTCAAAAATAGGCTTGAGATCTCCGCTGCCAAACCTGGACTTGAATTCCTCTCCTCCTGACTTGGGCTTAAAATCTGCTCTGCCTAACTTAAACTTTGAGACAAAATCTGCTTCGCCTAAGTTAGACACAAGTTCTAAGAGAGCTAAAACAATTGTTCCCGTCTCTCCAGGTCCTCAAGATTATATAAGTCCCTTGAGCAAAGGGGAGGAGCTCGTCTCTACCATCAGGAGTCAAACCCCCTCCTCCCCCTCTCTTAACCCTTATGTGAAAACATGGCATATTATTACAGGAGCTACTATCGGAAGTGTATTTACTGTCTTAATTATTTTGACGTGTGTGATCCTAATTCTCAAAAGAAAAAAAAATCAAAGGTCAGTGATATATAGGCCTAGCCAAGCTGATCCCAACATAACAAGGGATATAGTAGAGCTTCATCCTTTGAGATCTTTTCATGTTGGATCTTTGTTTGTGTGTGCTATGCCTTTCAGGTTTAAAGCCATTTTAATACGCAAAAGACCAAATATGGTAAAGTAAATCAGCATAATATATGCATAACGTCATGGAACTTTCCTAAACATTTTTAAGACGTAGAAAGCCAAATATGGAAGCATAGCAACATTTCTAAGACGCAAAAAGCCATATATGGAAGCCTAATATATGCATGACGTCATGGAATTTTCCCAAACATTTTCAAGACGTACAAAGCCAAATATGGAAGCATAGTGGTATTTCTAAGATGCAAAAAGCCATATATGGAAGCCTAATATATGCATGACGTCATGGAATTTTTCTGAAAGGATTTTCAAGAAAAATGCCAAACACATGAACCATCTAAATTTCTCATGGAGGCACTAAGTCTATACTAGTTATCTTAACTATAGCCACACCCTCTATTTCGCAGTAACTTTAAAATCTGATCACTCTACCTAAACGGATTAACTCTCTATTTCCCATAATCCTAAGCTTCCTTCTCATTATTTAGCGTCATATGTTATAACATTTCTTGCCCTCACATTTATAATATATCAAAAAGCTTATATCAAGCATTAGTTTGAGCCTACATTACGACGCAGAAAGGATATATTATATGGTACAGATCCATCCTAAGGGAACAAAAAAAGAAAATTTATAGGTGTTCTTGTCTACTCTGTTACCCATTACCTAGTACAGAATAGCAGCAAACTTTTAACCCTTTCAGCATAGTCTCTCAACGTTTATCTCATTTTACGTTGAAATAGCATGATAACTGATGTAAGATTTAACAAACTGCTAATTGATATACGTACCTATCACTAAAACAGGAATATTTATTCTATTGTTACATGCAAGCCTGCTTCTTTCATAAAAGTCAAAGCCAAGCTAACAAACCTTAATAATCCGTCCTTAAGATCCAACACATACAGGATCGTTATACTCTGAGGACAATGATTATACATTAAAATTCATTTACGGCTATATAACCCGTCACTTTCAACATCATATTGTTGGCAAGAACAAAAAACAGGCTAAGACAGTCTCTATATACTTATAAGCCTCTACAAATATATGAAACAAAATTGCATGTAAGTCTAACCCTTCATAGCTTATAGTTTTTAAATAAACATTATAAACTTGCTCTTGTTGTTTTGTCCTTTGCTATATTATCCTGAGCAACAGTATAGCAAACCATAAGAAAACATGTACACCAAACAACAAGTGGTCATAAGTAAGGCATAAAAAGTAGTCACTACGCCCAAAGTTTTTACTACGTCTTAGCCATCCTACAACTACTGTAACATCTAACCATCCTTAGGGCTCTGAACCAGGAGGTCTCATATCCCTTGTTAATCTTGTCCCTTTTTTCTCCACTTTAATACCTCTGAACTAACGCTGCTGCTTCAGAGCAGCTTCACTCTATGTCTATTGAAGCATAGTTAAATAGCATGAGATCACCTCTATATGAACTAAATATACATTCCATTTTATTGTTTTATTGCCTCCTTTGATCTAAATATAAATCACATTGAAATTAAAAGTGTATCACTCTCCAACTGATATTAAATGGTACTTATCAGTACTGCCTAGGCTGGGAGAATTAGCTCACCGGCTGGGCGGCGAAGTCAAGTTAAATAAAGGGACATGGTCAGCTCATAGTGTGTGAAGGGCTGGACAGGGCAGGTCAGCTTTAGGGCAGCGTCAGTAAAGCCTCAGACAGGTAAAATCGATAGGGGGACAAAGCTGTTTCTTAAAATCGACAAGGGACATGGGACCCTCCTGTCTAGAGCCCTACCAGCGAGCTGCTCAAGGGCAGGACTACCCTTCTTCATAAAATTATCATATAATTGTACTCATATAAAAGCATTTCTACATCAATATACATGTTTCCTTGTTAAAAGAGTACAATATCCCATAGGCATTCATTTTTTTTCGTCCTCCTTAGATGCTAATTTAGAGCAGCATAATATACCCATTCTACTGCCTAAGGGCATTGAGCCAGCAGTTAAGCCTCAAATAACATTTTTTAGCATTAGTATTGATTCTGGAACAGTAATGAAGGACGAGTAGCTGCGGTCTGGGCTAAACTGAGTCCAAATGACCCCGGCCCTATTTATTAACAGGCTGCAGTAGTGGGTCACTGCCCACAGGTATGTTCAGGCAAGCAGCAGCAGTGTGTGTGTGTGTGTGTGTGTGTGTGTGTGTGTGTGTGTGTGTGTGTGTGTGTGTAGGAGTAGCAGGTGGGTGAGTAGTGGTACTGACCGTATCAATACATAGACCAATAAGGATTGGTCTCACCCATTGATTCTGGAACAGTAATGAAGGACGAGTAGCTGCGGTCTGGGCTAAACTGAGTCCAAATGACCCGGCAACACCAGAACAATGATATAGTCCTGATACTCTACACATTAGTATGTCTAAAAAGTAGCTTTCAGTGCCTTGGCGACTATATTGTCTATTTCTATCCTGGTACCAAGTGGTTTGGCTAAGTACAAAAGAGCAGACAAGCTTGTCCAGTCACCGGTGTATCTGATGTCCTCTAGTGGGATACCACACAGGTGCATAAAGGCAGCGCCTGAACGTCTCAGAGAATGTATTCCGGCTCTGTTTGTATCTATCCCAATAGAACTTAGTAGGTGTTTCAGGAACTTAAGTAGTGCTGAGTATTGTAATGGGACCAGTGAATTTCCTTTGCGCACTAGGAAGGCAGGTGCTTCAGGGTCTGTAGTTGGGGTATTGTCAGAGTGTCTCTTGAGTAAAGATACTGCACAAAGTGGTGAGTTAGGGACTCCTACCACCGGGATGTGGTGGACTCTCTGTCCAAATTGGATTGTTTTTGAGCTTGAAACCGTGACAATCATTCCCCAGCTAGTGAATGATACCGACTTTCTTCTTAGAAAGTGTGGTGATAGTTTTGCTGCGTTGTCTACTACTAGGTTGCTCTTCCTGAGAAGGGTCCTGAAGCTAGTAACGATGCACGCCCACATAGCTAAATGGTCAGGTACTGCTAGATTCACATTTGTAAACATGTTCAAGAGTTGCAAAACTGACAGTGTGACTCTAGTGGGTATAGGGTCACCGAGGATCCTGCGTAGGCCTGACATAGTACACTTAAACATAAAATTTGTCCTTATCCAAGCCACGTCGTAGCCATAATGTGCATTTAAACTTATCACTGCACTCACGTAATTGTCTATAGTGCTATACTTCAAGTCCGAAGACAGGTACACTGAATATAGAGGCAGAGATGGTACAGAACACAATAAATCTTTTCCATTGGCTGCATTTAGTTTTCCAGGTGGAAACGCTCCAAGCATGCGCTCTCGCTATTGCCGCTTTCATGTCCAAATCTTCGCATAGCTTAGCCGCCGCTACAACATAGATACATAGGAAGGTTATGCGGGTAATATAACACTCTTGACAAAGCATCTGCAAGGACATTAAGTCGTCCTGGGATATGTAATGCTACAATATGGCAGTTATAAAGAGCTGTAAGCCAGAACAGTTCTCTCAGGAAGTCCATCGCTCTTGTATTTGTACTTTTGCCCTTATTCAGTGCGCTTACTACATTGGTGTTATCCGTGTAACAGACAATTTTCCTATTGCGCCATAAAGGTCCCCACCTATTAATTGCCATTAAGATGGGGTATAGCTCCCTGATGTTTATGTTTTCAGGCACGAATTGACTAGGTGGTGGGAGGCAGTGTCCATGACTGTCTATGTTCATACTGATCCTGCATCCCCAACCTGCACATATCCAGTCTTTGCCGTACCTGACACCATAGCCCCTGTCTGATGCGTCCATGTATAAGTCACTTTTTGTGGACGGTAGAGTGCTCACAATTTTTGCTTCGCCATTAAACCACTTTGCGAATCTTAACCACCAGTCTAGGTCCTTGAAGAACCCGGTAGAGAGGGTTATGTACCTTTTAGTGCTCGTGAACGCAGATAACATGCCTATGACTCTGTGCGAGAATGTCCTTCCCCCCCTGACTAAAGTTGAGCAGTGTGCTGAGATCCCGCATAAACGGCGCAGCTGTTTCTTGGTTGCCCTTCGGCGACCTACAAAGAAACGTAGCTCACTGTGCAATTTATTGATCTTACTCTCCGGTAGTCTGAGGCACATTTGTAGTGAGTCAATTTCTATCCCTAGGTAAGTTTGAACTTGCGCAGGTGAAAGAACCTTCTTATAGGATAAGAAAAAGCCCAACGTATAACGAGCTATGCTGTCAGTAATCCTATTAAAGAGGAATGCAGCCATTCTAGTGCCGAATGACACAAAGTTGTCCACTAAATACACTTTCTGTGAGTCAAATATCCACTGTAGGCCCTGGAATTGCCTATCACTTGGCCTAATCATAATAGAACGGTACGCTGCAGATATGTCTGTGACTGCCATGAACATACCGGGTCGGAGCACCTTAGTTACATCATCGATGCTAGTGTAACTAAAGTGGTGGAAGGTCTCGTTCATATGTGAATTAATAGATAGACCTTCTGGTCTACTGGCGTCCGTTACCGGTCTGTAACCGCCATCTCTTTTCTCAACTGCACCTAAGGCGTGGATGCAAGTAGGTGCTGCTGTGACTATAGACAATTTGCCTTGGTCTACTTCTGTCTTTAGCAGGTTATCAATGAAGTTCCTTGCTTCTTGGGATACATAGTTCTTAGTACTATACTCACTGATATGTGTGTTTGGGTCTACTACTTTAAACCCGTGCATTATGCCGTCCATTAGGAAGGCAGCGTCATAATCCCAACCATTTGTACCATAAACTGAATTAGGACCTCCACTAAGCATTGATAACCAGCCTGCGGGTTTCATTTGAGATCTGACCCCTTTTAGAATATGGGTGGAGTTAATATCCCACAATGGAGCATAGTTTCCATAAATTGACAATAATTCTGATATGTCCGAAGTACACACAAGCGAGTCTCTATCACAATAAATGTCTGGTAAATTATTGGTTGTTACATTGACCGCGGGACTGTAGGAATCCGGAATATCATGGGCACCGTCAATATTATTTGTAAATCAAGATACGCGGGAGTGGATCGGCGGCGCGAAAAAAGGTTGACCCCCCTCCCGCATTATTGTTTGCTCCACTGCTTGTGGTTGCTGGTTGATTTTTGCACCCCCCTTTTGCTGGGTGGGGGCCCTTACATACAGCGCATACGTGTTGCCTGTTACATGGGTTATACCAACATCTAGTGAAATTGAACAACGCACAAACATCCATGGGGCAATGGATTCTGTTTTGAGTAGAAGGGCCTTTACCTTTAGTGCCTTGTTTGTTACCTGCTTTTAATCTGGCTAATTCAGCCTTCAAATCCTGTACCACCTGAAGGTTATCGGAGCCCAAATTATCAGAGACTGATGCGTGCTCAGCTGTCTGAAATCCGGGTAACTCCCCTGAAATCACTCTAGTAGTGAGATCATGCTCATATTTAGCTAGTGCACTCGAGGTATATGTGGCATTGAGACCCTTCCTAGCTACGAATCTCATATGGTCACCGTAACTTTTTGCAGACCACTGTGGTAAATTAGCAATAGGTAACTTCTCCTGAACACATGTCATACCGTATATTAGCTCTCTGTATGTCATATCAGAGTAGACTTTGTCAGTGGGAATGTGGTAATCTGGCCTTAACCAGTGTTGTGACCTCTTTTTCTTAGAAGCTTCACCTATCTTAAATAAAGTGGATAACAAGTCACCTTGGTCCTTTGCATCCAGGTAGCCGGCAAGGTCACCCTCCACGCCCATATTCTCAGCTGTCAGGCCTGCATTTGATAATCCAGCCTGAATGGTAGCAGAGGGGGGAAGCTTGGGTGGTGTAACCCTGTGTTGTTGATGTTGTGTGTCAGGCAAAGACCCAGTGTAGGGTGTCCCATCCAAGTAATACAGCTGTGGTACCTCCTGTGCTGCTGTGGTTGGGACTGTAGCACTGCCTACTGGGTTCTGGTTAGCCTGATTGAGCAATTTTTGCTGTTTTCCAGCAAGAAAATGCATAAACTCCTGCTGTAAATTGTCTCCCTCGGCGAAAGCGGAAGGAACGCCATCTTGCACTCCCGAACGTTCACGGACATTGCCGGACTTGCCCGAGCCGACGTAATCCGAAAGTTTCCGACCCAGGCTGTCGGCAGCGCTCGGTATATCCTCGTTGGTTAATATGCTACTTGCGTTTGCTCTCCGGTGCATATCGTAATCCAAGCCGTGACCGCTCTTTTTCAATCCGCTGTCGAAGTTTACGTCTCCGAAGAAACCCGAGGTGGCGTTCGGTATTCTCCATACATCTGCCGACCGTCCCCGACTCTCTCCGAGCCCGTTTTCGGCGGCATTCGGGTATCTCCGTATGTGTCCGGCCGTGTTCGGGTTGGATATACCTTCGGAGGTGCTCGGCAAGGTCCGTGCGTCTTCGGTATTCCTGGCGCTGCTGGCTGCATTAGTAAATGCGGTGTAATCCGATCGGTCGTCAGCGTATTTGCTGCTGCTCCTGGGTGCGTTCGTAAATGCGGTGTACTCTGCTCGGTCGTCGGCGTATCTGCTGCTGCTCCTGAGTGCGTTCGTAAACGCGTCTCCCTGGTGAAAGCTGCTGTTAGGTGCAGCCAAATCATCAAAATTTACGAATGCACCCCTCCTCTTGTGTGCAGCACTCTGCTGCTTCTGCTGTATGTCTTTGAGAGATTTTTTGTAATCCTCCTCTAGTTCTGCATTCTCTAAGTCAATTAAGGCTAGCCTCTCTTCTAACGCTAAAAGGTCACCTTTTTTCCTTAGTAGTCCTGCCTTTTCTTCTGCTATAGCAATCTTCTCCTGGAGGATAGCTTCTGGTGACTTGGGGGGCTGTGTGTTACTCTGCCTTCTCTCTCCCAGGGGGGTGGCCATATTAGAAGTTCCTTGGTCTCCCCCCTCTTCCTCATGAAAAACTGCATTACTCCTGGTCTCCTCCGTAAGTTTGTGGTTTAGCACCCCACAGTTGGGACAGTGCTTTTTGTTGCCATGGTATGACTGTTGGCATACCAAACAAACCACCATGATGCATAAAAAAAAAAAAAAATTGAAGCAGTGGAAGAGTCCCATGTGTGTGCCCTTAGGCTAGCAGGCTGCAGTAGTGGGTCACTGCCCACAGGTATGTTCAGGCAAGCAGCAGCAGTGTGTGTGTGTGTGTGTGTGTGTGTGTGTGTGTGTGTGTGTGTGTGTGTGTGTAGGAGTAGCAGGTGGGTGAGTAGTGGTACTGACCGTATCAACACATAGACCAATCAGGATTGGTCTCACCCATTTAAAGGGTTAAAATATACAATACAAAAAAAACTTCCACCCTATTTCAACTACGCAATAGCATGAAAAATTCCATGCTATTTAAACTGCGCAATACCATGGAAATTTGCGTTCTATTCAAACTACGCAATAACAATGGAATTTTCCACCTTTTTCACCAGAGATAAAAAGGCAAGCTATAAATAACTATTCAAACCTAACTGCGCAATAACTATGGAATTTTCCATCTTTTTATCCAAAGCTGCAGGGATTGGCTGATATTAGCTCCGCCCTTTCATTTAAAAAGCCTAACTGCACTGTGTATGTGAACCCGGATGAGGATCCAGAAGTGAGACAAGTTAAAGGGTACATGAGACGTATTGCAAAATACTGTAGGGAAAACAGGCTAGCTGATGCATGGGCCAAGGGTACAAGAATCTTGATAGATAATGTACTATATGATGGATATAAACCCAACACCATCCCCCAAAGGTACATACCAGTAGAAGACTTCAGAAGAAGGACACCTGAGACAGAGCCAATGTCAGTGAAGAACAGGGTCACAGACTCAGGAACAACGAGAGGCAACCAAGATACAGTAAACAGTAAGACTGTTCCTCGACCACAGAGAGATGATGTCCAAGAAAAAAGTGGATGGAATACAAGAGCATCTCCTGAAATGACGCCCATTAATGTGAGACTACAGAGAATGTCCGGGTATAAGGGCAATATGACAGTACTGAAGAAGACACCCCCAAGGAATGGTTCTACATCAAGTACAGACACAACACCAGTGACAAAGAAAAAATCTTTGAACAAGGACACAACCAATAGTGACATTACCAAAGACCCCATTGAGTCTGAGAGACCAGGTTATGTGATAGGGAAACTCTATATGAGACAAACCGATACAAGTATCGTATTCTGTGGAGAGAAATGCTATCTCAGTAACCTATATAAGATCAAGATTGAGCACCAAGGTTTAACCTTTGGATCTGCAGAGCACATGTTTCAATGGGTGGGTTGTGTTGAGATGGGTGATTTTGAGGCTGCTGAGAAGGTAATGAAGGCAAATGATGCAGCAGATGCTCGTAAAGAAGGTGAAGGTTGTAAGAGAGGAATGAAATGGAGAAAGATGAGACTTAAAATCATGAAACTGTGTTTAAGTAAGAAATTCTACCAGAACAGATTCCTACGAGAACTACTGAAGAAAACAAATCAACTGAACCTAGTTCAAAGTGAGACTGAAATGTTCTGGAGTGCAGGTGTGGGGTATAATGATAGTAGCCTGGACAATGACACATACAAAGGAGAAAACATGCTAGGCATTCTCCTTGAAGAGCTGAGGTCTAGATTCCAAGAGGAACACGACCTAAAAAGCTCTGAGAGTATGGACAAACCCAAAGAAAATGAAGGAGGTGATTAGCCAAATGTTTAACCTTGAACTATAATATTAACCAAGTGGTATATTATACAGAAAAATGGACGGTCCAAACATGTCCTTAGGACCGTCCCTTTTGGTAAAATATACGTATATCTTTTCTATGTATATTATACAGAAAAATAGACGGTACAAACAGTCTCTCAGGACCGTCCTTTTCCGGGTGCATTGTAAACGAATGAGTGTATGTTGTAGTAGTTTCCTATGTATAGAGAAATTAAATATATATAGGACATAATAAAGAAAAGTCCTGACCGTACTAAACTTACAGGTGTAGGGAATACTTAAACTAGTACTACTGATTGTTTGTGTTATTGGTGTAGGTTTACCGATGCATTAATTCTTTGTTCAAATTATCATGTCTTTCACCACGTGGACCATTGCCTTGCATTTTTGTGGTTCAGTTATACCACTGCTGGGTGATACGGATCCACTGTATAGGGTAGCAACCACCACCGTTATCCTGAGATTAGACCCTAATAATTGTAGTGTCTATATCTACTTAGCACTTGTAAATATGTTACAAATATGCCCGTCGTTGGTTGGTAGTGGCAGATGGAACAGTTGTATACTAGAATATGGGTAAGAGCCCGCAGGAGGTAGTCTCCGAGACAGGTTTAAAATACCTAGCAATGAATGCTCAGAGTCTAAGAGACAAATACAACTTTATTAGTACAGATCTGCAAGGCTTTGATTTAATAGGTATCAATGAAACATGGCTGAAGGCATCAATTTCAAGTAACCATCTTCATTTGAATAATATGACATTGATTAGAAATGATCGTCATAGAGGTAAAAGAGGTGGAGTAGCATGTTATGTTAGGAACGAATTTGTTCCATATATGGAAGTTATACAGGAATTCACAACAGTAAATAAACACATTGAATGTCTATGCATAAAATTGAAATATCCAAGTCATAAGAGTAAAATTTTCTGTATTGTGTACCGCCCTCCCAAAGGGAAAGTTCTGGAGTGTTACAACTTTTTAACAGCATGTATGGGACATACTATTGTCCGCCATAGTGAATGTTGGATCATGGGAGATTTCAATGTTAACAGTAGAGCCAGAAATTGCATAAAATTTAAAAGGATGTCAAATTTTTTAAGACATACTGGGCTCAAATATTTACATACCCCTTCAACCTACTACCATCCGTTTGGGAAATCCACCCTGGACCACTTTTATACAAACTGTGAATATGTAAAAACATATGGTGTTCTTGATAATTTGTGTGGCGATCACGTTCCTATATATGTAATAAGAAAGAAACAAAGAACTACTAAGCCTAAAGCTTTGGTGTTACGTAATAGAGATATGAGACAATTCTCTGAACGAGACTTTTTGGATGCAATGGAGAATGTAGACTGGGATTTACTGGCACGGAACGACATGAATGTAAATGACAAGTATGAATGTATAATAAACAATATAAATGGATACTTAAATATAAATCACCGTGTAAAAACTCGTGTTGTAAGAGAGAATGATATGTTTTTTGATGAAGACATACGCCGTATGATAATTGTAAAAAAGAGATTTTTTAATAAAGCGAAAAAATGTAGACCAAATACAGTAAACCGAGCCTTAGCCAGAGCCAGACAGATCCAAAAGAATATTAATAAAAAACTGGTCATTAAAAAGAAAAATGTAATCACAAATCTTCTTGTCAGGTTTAAGAAGGACCCAAGGCGGTTCTGGAAGGTCTTGAATGGAGTCTGGAAGGGACAAAGCTCTAAGTCAACAATGTGTTTGAAGGATTCTGATGGAAATGTTATTGAAGAGCAATTTACTGCCAACTTTGTAAATGATTATTATATTGATATAGGTGCAGACCTGGCTAGTCAAATAGTTGGTATGGAATACATCCCAAACAGATTAATAAATGATAGCGTTATGAAGCTGGAAGAAGTAACTGTACAACAATGTAAGATGATAGCTCAGGCTATAAAGGGACATAAAAGTTGATGTATCAAAGATATACCCTGTATTGTTATAAAAAGTCTACTATGTCACAAACCGTATCTACTACAGAATCTGGTAAATGACTCTATTGGTACTGGAGTGTTGCCAGATATTATGAAACTGGGACAAATAGTACCATTACCCAAAACTGGGAACTTATCAGATGTATCTAACTGGAGACCCATAACGATGACAAATATTTTCTCTAAGTTGACAGAGAAGCTGATACATACCCAGTTGATGAATTATATTATTGATAAGAATATAATTAGTGAGAGACAATACGGTTTTATACCTAACAGATCAACTGTAGATGCAACTTTTGGGTTAATACAATATCTAATAGAAGCTAGAAATAGAGGTGACTACTCCCTTGTATTGTTCCTGGATTTAAAAAAAGCTTTTAATACTGTGAATTTAGAAATAATTATGAGGAAACTTCAGTGCATTGGTTGTGACAATAACTGTCTAAATTGGTTGGAATGTTTTTTATATAATAGAAAACAAGTAACCGTAGCAAATGGTATCACCTCAGATGAAAAAGTATTGGACTGCGGGGTAGCACAGGGGACGGTATTGGGCCCTTTGCTTTTCAACATATATATTAATAGCATAACTGAAGTAATAACCAATTGTGAATTCTTTCTTTATGCAGACGACGTAGCGCTAGTACTGAATGGTAGGAATACTGAGATTATGAGTAAATTAATGCAGAATGATGTGGATAATATTGAAAAGTGGTGTAGACAAAATATTCTTACTATGAATGTCAAGAAAACCAAGGTCCTTTGGTGCCATTCAAACATGCAACGTATTACTAAATAGGATATTACCATGAACAATACAAAATTGGCTTGTGTCGAACATTTCAATTACTTAGGTGTTGTAATTGATTTTGATTTAAACTTCAAACAACATTGTAAAAAGATGGATTCAATGGGTATTGCCAAAATGAAACAATTAAGAAATATTGCTAAATACCTGGATACAGATACAAGCCTTAAAATATATAAGACTATGATTATTCCTTTGTTAGAATACTGTAGTTATATTTTGGAGAGTGGACCTGTTACCCTAGTAGACCACTTAGATGTCATACAAAATCATTGTCTGAGAGCCTGTAAAAAGATTCTACAACCTCAGGATATACATGTCGTTGACCTATTATTATCTTGCAATGCGAAAAGTCTGGTAACTAGAAGGAATGTAGTACTTGCATGCATGATGTATAAATATATACAAAAACCGGAGAATATAATAACCCCAGTAAGACCTCTTAGGGGCAATGATAGAATAAAAATTAGAGTAAATCGACCTAGAATAGAATTATATAGATCGAGTCCATTGTATAGAGGTAACATCATTTGGGATGATCTACCGGTGCATGTTCAATCTGCAGAAAACCTGCAAAAGTTTAAAAAGTACTTATGGGAAATGTTAATATGACTCTGAATTGTGATTGTCCTGAACTATAGTATAGGTGAATATTATGTGATATGTGACTGTTTCATGGAAACCATCTGATTAATATCAACCGACTGTATCTTCCTATGGCTGATAATTGTAAAAGCTTCAATATGTTAAGATATTGTTGGCCAATAAACACTTTTCAAACTCAATAACAATGGAATTTTCCACCTTTTTCACCAGAAATAAAAAGGCAAGCAATAAATAACTGTTCAAACCTAACTGCGCAATAACTATGGAATTTTTCATCTTTTTATCCAGAGCTACAGGGATTGGCTAATTCTAGCTCCACCCTTTTCTTTTAAAAAGCCTAATTGCGCAAAAACTATGGAATTTTCCACCTTTTTATCCAGAGCTTCAGGGATTGGCTGAAATAGGCTCCTCCCTATTTCATAAAAAATGCTTCTGCCTTTTAAATACTCAAACTAAATGGGAAAATAACAAAGAACTAGAAGAATGGGGAAGGCTTACTCCATGCAAGATATTTTATTTCTATTTGCTCACATTTTGAGCATTAAACTCCCTGACTTTAATATGGTAAGTATTCCAACAGGATTTAAAAGAAGGAAACAAAATTTATACTCTTTGTGTGATTGCTTAGATGGGAAACGTGATAAATGTGGAAAGATATCAACAAGAAACTACTGGACAGGGCAAAGCTATATCAAAATGTGTCCTTACCACAATTCTGTGTGTCATTATTCACATGAAATGTACAAAGAAGCCAGCCGTAAAAGTTGTATTTTCAAACAGCAGCCCTCAAAAAAGTCATTGTACATAGCAATAGAAAGTGCTTTGCGTATTTTTCAGGCTATTTTTTTATTCAATTGCAAAATAGACAAAGGGCACAGCTTCTATCTAGCTCAATTGCTAAGTCAAATAATAAGTGAAAATGAAATGCTGACATGCTTTAAATCCAAAGAAATCACAAAATTAACTACAAAAAAATCATTTTCCAAAAAAAATTTCATCTTTTTCTTAACTCAAATGTTTGTAAAAGGGACCTATTTTTCTCACAAAAAGAAATGTGTAGGAAATTCATACTACATCAGAGATTTAGACTTTACAATGCTCGTAATAAAAAATATAGAAAAAAAGGGTTAAACCAAGCAATCAAGAATTTTTCCTTCTTTCAGATCATCAGAAACACCATAGAAAAAGAAAGCCTTCTCCAACTTCATTTAAAATAACTACAAAAGCAATGTGTTTGCCTGTCTCTACATATAAAGCATGTAGGTATATATACATTCAAATAGGGAAGCTGTATTTTTATGCTTGATCCAGATCTGGTAAAAGATCTGCTTCTCAAATAACTAGGCTTCATGTTATCACTTGATCCAGATCGGGTGAAAACAAAAGCTAAAACAAGGCTTTCAATATCTTCATTTTATTCGACGTAGGTTAGGTAAAATGAAATATACAAAATAAGCCATTCATATATATCTATATATCTACTTAGCTCATAGAGAGATAGGAATCATTGTTTTTTATTCCAAAATTTTCACTTTAGGCCTTTATTTTTTCGAAATTAAGTCAGTCATGTAGATCTACCTCCGCGTGGTGACTGATGGATGTATATTTATGCATACTAAATATGTGTAAAAATATAACGAAAGATCTACTTGTTGGTTAAAAAGTAAACAGCATGCTATAGTTAACCTACAAAGATCAGCACAAATTCTGTTTAAGCTGCTCACTGTGTCTATACATAAACAGCAAACTATAGCTAGCCTTTTACAGTGAGCAGCTAAAACTCTGTATAAGCTGCTCACTGCAACTATATAGCGAGCACTTCATTTTGATACATGTATGGCCACAACCCATATCTAAAAAGTCAAGAGAGTAACTCATGCCGCTCCTCTCCTTCTCACACAAACATACTAACACCCCTGCACAGCAGGCTTGGAGACAAGTAACTAAGTAACACAGTCAACATAGAAAGCTAGATGAGAAACATAAATGGGACCGTTATGTCAAATACTCATGTATAGGTCAGGCTCTGTATGTAAGCCTGTTCCATGCATAGGTCTGGGTAAAAAGGTTCTCAATGTTATATAAACCGATCAACCTTAAGTAAAAGCTCTACCCATCTCTCTCTTAGGCTTTACCTGACTCTCTTAGTCTTCGCGAGTCTCCCTCTCAAGCTTTGCCCTTAGGGGAAACAGCCTCCACAGTGTGTATCAATATTTAATATAATTCACATTTTAGATTGTAACATGTACTTTTCCCTTTTGCTCATGGCTTTATTATAAGCTGCTCTAAACACTTCATTTTAAAACAGAGCATCGTGACAACACTGATTACATAGCGAGCAGCTTAAATCCCTTCTGCTCATAACATTATTATAAGCTGCTCACTGTGACTGCGCTTCATTTTAGATCAGAGCATCATGATGACACTGGTACTGCACGTCCTCCCATCTGGAGGGATCTATAAGAACTATAACTACATAGATCTATAGGTCATGTGGAACTAATTCCATTTCCTCTATGTTTCTATATAGCAAAACACACAAAAACAACCCCCTATAATGTTCGTTGGAAATATTTTCGACACACACACAATATGTTCAAATATAGGATAGGCTTAACCCTGAAAATCTTAACTTACATTTTCTCAAAAATACAGGTCTTTTCTGGATATTCCTAAACATACGGTCTTCTGTAGATATCTTAAAACACCGGTCTTCTCTGGATAATCCAAATTATCCAGAGAATACCGTATTCTATAGATATCTTAAAACACCGGTCTTCTCTGCATAATCCAAATATGGTGGTCTTTTCTGGATAATATCCAGAAAAGACCATCTATTATACTACTTATATTGTTACCGGTATTGATACCCAGGTGGAGCCACTGCTACCACTAGACCCCCTACAGGTGTGTTACCTGTCAGGTGCTGACCTACATTGCTGCTACCAACCCTCATGCTGGAGGGTCTGGTGCTTGGTCACAGCTGGGAAAATTGTACCTGACTAAACCCTATCACACACGTATTGAAACGGACATGGTAGTGTCAAGCTGTTTGGGGAAAGAGTGGTCTATTTAGGATATGACTATCGAATAGGCATAATATATTTGCCATGTTTACTTTTTCATGATGTTTAATTATAATTATGTTATATTCCTTTACTTAGAGTTGCCGGTAGTTCTGTTAAACTGGCCCAAGTCCATCACTGCGTTATTCCCTTGTCCCTCTCACCGTAAAGGATTAATGTAAGGAAACGATTATATTGTTACCGGTATTGATACCCAGGTGGAGCCACTGCTACCACTACAGGTGTGTTACCTGTCAGGTGCTGACCTACATTGCTGCTACCAACCCTCATGCTGGAGGGTCTGGTGCTTGGTCACAGCTGGGAAAATTCTTTCTTTTTCTTTCTTTTGTTTTTTCAATAAATAGGCCGGTAGTTCTGTTAAACTGGACCAAGTCCATCACTGCGTTATTCCCTTGTCCCTCTCACCGTAAAGGATTAATAGGGACACTCATACTACGCTGTCTTGTTGAAAATCACGGCTTGAGAAATAGGCCAGAAGAATTCAGGACAGGTGTGGCATGCAAAATCTGGTCCATGCAAAATCTGGTCGCCGAAATTCAATTATTTCTAAAATCCCACTTTGCCCAAATCCTAGTTCTACGAATAGGGACAGTATCCTTTAATAGGGTTGTTGTGCATTCAAATTCTAGATCTTGGAGGATGTAATCATGGTTCTTTCCCTTAAAAAAATAAATGTGATTCGTTTTGAGGCTATGAAAGATGTATCACTCTCCAAACAGATAACTAGATTGCATACATGCCAACACTCCCGGATTGGCCGGGAGTCTCCCGGATTTTGGCAATTTTTTATGGTGTCTCCCGGATTGAAGTTCTCCCCTTAAATCTCCCGGATTTTCACACTTCTCCCGGATTTTGACAGATTTATGCACTTTAAACATGTAAAATCTCCCGGATTTTGGCATCACTTGACCTTTTTTACCCTGAGAAAAGCATTCATAGAATACCAAAAATTGTGAAATACTTGACTTTGTATCTAACTTTAACTGCTCGATAAAGTCTGTATAGGGCATTTTGGAAAGGTTACTACAAATATCTGGAGGTCTCCCGGTTTCGTCCCCCGAAATGTTGGCATGTATGAGATTGGTTGGTATTCGTTGAGACGAAAAGTCCCGTAGCCAAGGTGACGCTCCGACGTCCGCACCGAGGGTGCGGGGGACAAAGTGTTTCTGGGTGCTCGGCTCTCCCCGTTACATACCAAGATGAAACTGCTACACTGGAGCCCTGCACATATTTAAAAAGGCTATGATAGTCATATTACGTTCCTGATCTTTTCATAATTCAGTGATAATCATCTTCTCTGTGATTTCATTCTATTCAGCTGTTGTCATAGCCATAGGTTTTTAGTTATATTATAGAGTATTTGGGCCTTGATTACTACGCGCAGTGCTGAAGCATACAAATCTGTCCCCCTGACAGAATGGTGCGGTCCGTGTGCACGTGACACGTTTCCTTGGAGAATTGCTACGCATCGTGGTTACCGTCCGCATGAATTAGATTCTACCGTAAGGAGTCTGTTAGAAGAGTGAGCGACCATATTTCTCACGGACCAGTTTTCGCAGGTGACACCGGGAATTCAGCACAAAACGGTGCGCCATAACCAGTAAAGCCAGACAGAAAGGAGGTGGGGTGGCAGCCATCGAATGAGTTGTTGCTGAGTTGTTCAGGAAGCTCGTGAAAGAAGTTTCAAGCTAAGGAATCTCCCAAGAAGTATCCGTCAGGAGATTAACCAATACAAATAGATCTAAAGATTGCCTAGTCTTCACCAAATCAAAGATAAGAGGTGTGTATCAACTAGCTTCAAAAGGGTGGATGTATTGCATTGAAAACATTATCTTTACTGTTTACACAATAAGTGATATATGTTTGGATAGATCTTTGTCTCACCTTTTGGGATTACATCAAATTAGAACTGAATATCACTTTACGAAAGTGTAATTATCACAATTCTGATGATACCTGCATGTCCAACCCGTGACCCCGGCCCGGGCCCGTGACACAGACCATAGAGGTATACAAGCAAAACGAGGATATATACGTCTACGCACAGACGAAACTCAGTCTATGTCAGTATCAACTCGCAATTTGACTTGAAATTTGAATGCCAACATGTTGTAAAGCTTCTGGGGCTTTTATATTAATAGAGACTCAGACAAGTAAAGTCAACTTATTTTAGGGAGTGGTCAATTTTTAACAACGGGGGGGGTGTTGGTGGGTTTGGGGGGGACAAAATAATTTCAGACCCCTCTAATTACTCACATTTAAAACTCAGCAGCCATGTGTCTTTCACATCAGATGTCCGTGTTCCCGCCTCTCCAGGCCACTACTAAATCGAAGTTGTCCTCACTTCCGGTCCCCTTCTGCGCTATAGAGAGAGAGGGCACCACCAGGGCCATTCCCGGTTTCCCGCGTTGATCCGCGGACATTACATCACCCCTCTCTCTAGTAAACTTATCCAAAAATTATGTTCCATGATAATACAGTCTTATTGGTAACTTTTCAAAAAATATGTTCCATGATGATACAGTCTTATAGCTAGTGTTTAAACTCTAAGTCATAACAGTGTGGGTAAAACAAACTTGATCATAATGAAAAAAAAATCAAACTGGGCCACCGAAACGTGAGCACTGGGCTGGGTGGAGTTCAGCCACACAGTAGGATTTGGTCAGTGTGACTCAGCTCGTCCTAGGGGTAGGACCTACAACCCCTACACCTAGGACCAGCAGTAGGTACACGGTCGGATGGCCCTCACGGCCACCACAAGCCCAGCCTCCGGCTGGTAGACACGGTATTGGGAAGGGTCAGTCGGACCGAGCCCATACCTATAGCTCATTTGCATATGAGCCTATCACCGCCTGGAAACAGGAGGGCGCTGCCCCCGTGTCTCCAGGCGAGACAGTCTTAGTGGCATCCCAACTCAGCCCTCCAGGTAATTGGGTCATACCCCTACCTGGAGGGCGAGCACGCACCTATACATGTGCACAACATGCATGCAGCATGCATGGGATCCGCGTTACCATGCACTGAGCATGCATTGACCCCGCTGCTCCAGGGTGACTGACCAATAGATGAACAGGACACACGTACACAGTGTATGCATGTCATGCCTGAGTGGTCCTCATGAGTACTCGCCGCACTGGAGCAGCATCATTTCGCAGCAGTCCTCTGGAAGATTAAGACGTGGTTAACATGGAGCACTCACAACCAGCTTCCTCAAGCACATCTCAGAGTGTTCTCTCTAACTTCGTGCAAACAGCAGAACAACATAGAGAAAATAATAGAGCTAGAGGGACACATACTATCTCCCCTGAGATGGCTCTATTCTCTCCACAGCCTAATCAGGAAGCAGACAGTGCTACTATACGTAATGTGCTGTATGAGAACATTTCAGACGACGAGGAAGTCGCAGCCATCAATGCCACTGCACAACCGGATCAGTTATCTGATAAACCCCGGGCAGAGACAGGCACTGTGTTCAGGCCCTTACCGCTAAGGTCAGGCCTCACTCCTCCACCGGTTGTCAAAGTATCACACGCTCAGGTAGAGACGTCTGATACCATGACACAGGACGAATTTAGAGCAACTGCCATTCCAGTAATAGTGCCACCAGACCAACTAAACGGCCTGCTTCCCCAGCAGGTCAGGAGGAGCCGTCTAAAGCACCCAGGACCTCCTGGAGGAGGCCAGAGGTGATAGACTTAATGCCAATGAGGCTATCTAGTCAGCCCATCCACCCAGCATTGGGTTTCCCAGCCTCACTCACTCCACCGGAATGTGTCTTAGCTGGGCCAGATAGGCCCCAGCAGCTACCGGATAGGTCTCCGACACAGGGAGAGTGGCCAGGCCGTACACAGGAGACCCCAGGCAGCATGCTAGGGACCCGCCAGGTAGAGCTACAGCCCCCCTGAATCAGCTGCGCCTCACCCCTGCTAATATCCCGCTGTATAATCAAAACCCTGGTGTACACATCGTGTATAATCACTCCATGGCGCCACCTACCACCCCAGCCGCTCCCCCTGCTCCTGCACCCCCTCCCCCTGAGGGAGGAGCAGGTGTAGGTCAAACAACACTCGGTGCGCGAGGTGGGAGGCAGCTCCCTACGGGGTTACGTCTTTTGGGGAGAAGCGCTAACGTGGCGCCATTTTGAATAGTTCTTCGCTTGTAAAATATGAGCACTATACTTTACCCTACTCACCACGGGAACCAGCTCAGGCTAATTAACATATTCAAATTAGCTTTGCCTTTTCTCCCGGCCACACCCGGCCTGTATCCTCACGCAAGGTGTCCAATCATGGTCCTCCTTTCATTTGTCAACAACTTGTTCCGGAAGTAGTTCCGTGAATCCCACCGTAGTCCCCCGCATCTGGTTTACGCGTAGCCCGTCTTTCCACAAATGATTATCCTATTCTCGTAAGTATTTTATTCTTGTAATTTGTTTTTATGTATAAGCCAGGGCATGTTCCCCCCTCTGTTCCCTACCTCCCCATTTTGAATCCTTTACAAATCTTCTTACCTCCCTTTGGTTTTGTTTAGTGTGGGCGATAATCGAGTAATTCTTGCACAAAGAACTCAAACCCTTCTTTAAAAACTTAATTCTATATACTTTATTCTCCTTCCGTACTTTTTAAACTCCCTCTCTTCTTTACAAATATCAATGTCTTAACTCTAGGTGTCTTCTCTCCCACTCTTTCTTTTCTTTCTCTCCGTTCTGTCTGTTCCTACGGGTTAGCATTCGCCCACCTGAAACAGAAAGGACGTAAAAGAGTTAGTAATTTCTCCCCCTTGACTCTGGCAAAATTTGAACGTTCACTTAGCTCTCTCTCTCTTCATTCGGAAATTCCAAAGTACTCACCATTCCATCACGCAATCCATCCACTCCTGCCATCTCTGTCCCAACACGATGAGCGCCTCAGACAGCGCCATTTCGTTCATTATCCACTGGAACACTGAAAAAAAAAGATCACAAAAATCGATATCTTTCCTCCCCACCTTTTTTGTCTGTAACTTAGTATTCCTAGGGGAGGCCACCGCCCACCACATCGCTCTGTGCTGTGTAGGGTGCCTATAGAACTGCTGGCCTTAATTATCCACCAATATCTTTAAAATGGACATGTACATACATATCATACTCCTTTTCTACTCCTGAAAATTTGGCCGGTCTCTACTTCATATGCATATTCTCACCGCTGTCGACCCCTGCATAGTTATTGAGGCGGTCAGTGGTCCGAGTGGATGCAGTTGTTTTGACAGGAAGTGGACTATAATACATTTCACCAAAACTATGTTCTAAACTGTTCTTAAACTATGTTCTAGTTATTCCTCTGCTCTTGTTCACTCAATATCCATTTAGACTCCAACTCAAACCTACCTCAAATCTCCTGTCCACAACTGTATCACTCCCTTAGTTTTGGATATTTTGTAGTGAAGCTTCCTTACTGTCTCCTCTCTCCTCCTCTCTCCTGCAACTAGGGTTGCCTCTGCAGTAACTAAATGTTGTTGTTACCTCCTTTGCACAGATGATTTCCAATTTCAAAATCTCAATGAAAATTCCTTATTCCTTTTCTAAAATTACTAATAAATTTGTACAATGTTATGTAGGGTACTCCAAATCAAATATTTCCCTTTTTTATTTTAGGGATTGAAATTTGTTAACAAGGGGGGGGGGGGTTCAGTGGGGGGAGAGACAAATAACCCTTCTTGTATTTAACACGCATTGTTTGCCATTTTATCCCACTTTACCGGCCGCGCATTTTGGCGAGTTACTCGCCGATTTTTCGCCGATTTTTTCCGAATTTTACGCTCTCTAGCTTACTGGTGTTTCCCCGAAGGCTTGATACTATCAGACTGATGGCCCCAACGAAATTGTCCTATTCTATAGTTTAATAGGCGTAGTATGGGTTATCCAGAACGTCTGCCACCCCAACATGGCCCCACTATAAAATTGGATTCCCTGAGTCTAGGCCTACACCGCTAACAAGGGGGGGGGGTTCAGGGGGGGGGAGAGACAAATAACCCTCTTTAAGTCTTCTTGTACCTAACACGCATTGGTTCCCATTTTATCCTCCTTTACCGGCCGCGCATTTCGGCGAGTTACTCGCCGATTTTTCGCCGATTTTTCCCGAATTTTCCGCCTCTCTAGCTTACTGGTGTTTCCCCCAAACCTCCATACTATCAGACTGATGGCCCCAACGAAATTGTCCTATTGTACAGTTTAATAGGCCTAGTATGGGTTATCCCCACTAGGCCTATTAACCACAACGTCTGCCACCCCAACATGGCCCCACTATAAAATTGGATTCCCTGAGTCTAGGCCTACACTGCGGTTCGGGTGACCTGTAACAGGAGGCACAGGAGACAAATTGGGCCAACACTCTTCTTTTTACCAAACACGCATTTTTGCAACTTTATCCTCCTTTACCGGAGGCGCCTTTTGGCGAGTTACTCCCCAATTTTTCCCCGTTTTTCCCGATTTTTCAGCCTCTCTAGCTCACTGGTGTTTCCCTGAAGGCTAGATAATATGAGACTCATGGCCCCAATGAAATTTTTCCTATTCTAAAGTTTAATAGGCCTAGTATGGGTAATCCACAACGTCTGCCACTGCAACATGGCTCCACTAAAAAATTGGATTCCCTGAAGCTAGGCCTACACTGCGGTTGGGTGACCTGTAATAGGAGGCACAGGAGACAAATTGTGCCAAGACTTATGGCCCCATTTTAAATATCAGATTCACTAAAGCTAGGTCTTGGGCAGTATGCACATGATCTAGGGGGGTCAGCAGCAATGCGCGAGTGAACTAGGAGGACCAGTGTCAGATTGGGAGTGACCTAGGGGGTCTTGGGGCAGGTTAGGATTGTCCTACGGGTGCGGTAGGAGTTTGTGAATGGTCTATGGGTGCCTGCAGCAGGTTGGGAGTGATCTAGTGGGTGTCCCAGCAGTGTATGAGTAATCTAGGGGCACCAGCAGCAGTGCGAGTATCCCAGTGGGGCCGGCGGCAGTGTGCGAATGTCCTAGGGGGGGGGGGGCAGCAGGTTGCAAGTGATCTAGGGGGCCGCGGCAGTGTGCGAGTGATGCTTTGGGTCTGCTGGCAGTATGCAAGTGCCCAAGGTGGTCAGGTGGGATATCCCAAGTCATCCACAACGTCTTGTGGAAGGTTGCAAGTGGTCTAGGAGCTAAACACAGGGATGAAAAAATTCTTACCCCCCTCAAACCCACCTGCCCCCCCCCTGTTGATAAATAATGACCACTCCCTTAGGGTTTAAATAGGCCTAGAAATAAAAGTCAATAGTGTATCTTGTGGGGAATTGTCTGAAGATGCCAAAAAATATGGTCTCAATGTCATAGGATTAAGGGGAAATAACGTAGCATGCCATCCATCCGACCCTCCCCTTCTAACCCCTACATCCATCTGACCCTCCCACCCGGTAGGGCTAAATCCACCAAACACTCCCCGCCTGACCTGAACATCCACCCAACACTCCCTGCCTAACCCCAACATCCACCCAACACTCCCCGCCTAACCCGAACATCCACCCAACACTCCCCGCCTAATCCGAACATCCACCCAACACTCCCCGCCTAACCCGAACATCCACCCAACAGTCCCCGCCTAACCCGAACATCCACCCAACACTCCCCACCTAACCCGAACAATCACCCAACACTCCCCGCCTAACCCGGACATCCACCCAACACTCCCCGCCTACCCTGAACATCCACCCAACAGTCCCCGCCTAACTCAAACATCCCCCCAACATTCCCCGCCTAACCCGAACCATCACCCACCACTCCCCGCCTAACGCGGACATCCACTCAACACTCTCCGCCTAACCCGAACATCTGGTACTTCTATTTAGATTTTGCATGGATATAATCCTATCTTACCCATACATCCTATCTACCCTCCCCGTCTAACCCCTACATTCATCCGACCCTCCCAGCCAGTAGGCCTACATCCACCAAACACTTCCCGCCTAGCCTGAACATCCACCCAACACTCCCCGCCTTACCTGAACATCCACCCAACACTCCCCGCCTAACCCGAACATCCACCCAACACTCCCCGCCTAACCTGAACATCCACCCAACAGTCCCCGCCTAACCCAAACATCCCCCCAACATTCCCCGCCTAACCCGAACCATCACCCACCACTCCCCGCCTAACGCGGACATCCACTCAACACTCTCCGCCTAACCCGAACATCTACCCAACACTCCCCGCCTAACCTGAACATCCAACCATCACTCCCCGCCTAACCTGAACATCCACCCAACACTCCCCGCCTAACCTGAACATCCACCCAACACTCTCTGCCTAACCAGAACATCCCCCGACTACTTTTGCAGTATTGATGTCAAAGTGTTTTCTTCTAGTATTTGGTATTTAGGGTTTAAATAGGCCTAGAAATAAAAGTCAATAGTGTATCTTGTAGGGAATTGTCTGAAGATGCCAAAAAATATGGTCTCAATGTCATAGGATTAAGGGGAAATAACGTAGAATGCTGTCAAAAAGTCGCGGAAATGCATTTTTTTTTCTCTGGCTGTAGATTTTGGCAGTATTGCTGTCAAAGTGTTTACTGGTACTTCTATTTAGATTTTGCATGGATATAATCCTATCTTACCCATACATCCTATCTACCCTCCCCGTCTAACCCCTACATTCATCCGACCCTCCCAGCCAGTAGGCCTACATCCACCAAACACTTCCCGCCTAGCCTGAACATCCACCCAACACTCCCCGCCTTACCTGAACATCCACCCAACACTCCCCGCCTAACCCGAACATCCACCCAACACTCCCCGCCTAACCCGAACATCCACCCAACAGTCCCCGCCTAACCCAAACATCCCCCCAACATTCCCCGCCTAACCCGAACCATCACCCACCACTCCCCGCCTAACGCAGACATCCACTCAACACTCTCCGCCTAACCCGAACATCTACCCAACACTCCCCGCCTAACCTGAACATCCAACCATCACTCCCCGCCTAACCTGAACATCCACCCAACACTCCCCACCTAACCTGAACATCCACCCAACACTCTCCGCCTAACCAGAACATCCCCCCACTACTTTTGCAGTATTGATGTCAAAGTGTTTTCTTCTAGTATTTGGTATTTAGGGTTTAAATAGGCCTAGAAATAAAAGTCAATAGTGTATCTTGTAGGGAATTGTCTGAAGATGCCAAAAAATATGGTCTCAATGTCATAGGATTAAGGGGAAATAACGTAGAATGCTGTCAAAAAGTCGCGGAAATGCATTTTTTTTTCTCTGGCTGTAGATTTTGGCAGTATTGCTGTCAAAGTGTTTACTGGTACTTCTATTTAGATTTTGCATGGATATAATCCTATCTTACCCATACATCCTATCTACCCTCCCCGTCTAACCCCTACATTCATCCGACCCTCCCAGCCAGTAGGCCTACATCCACCAAACACTTCCCGCCTAGCCTGAACATCCACCCAACACTCCCCGCCTTACCTGAACATCCACCCAACACTCCCCGCCTAACCCGAACATCCACCCAACACTCCCCGCCTAACCCGAACATCCACCCAACACTCTCCGCCTAACCAGAACATCCACCCAACACTCCCCGCCTTACCCGAACATCCACCCAACACTCCCCGCCTAACCCGAACATCCACCCAACACTCTCCGCCTAACCCGAACATCTACCCAACACTCCCCGCCTAACCTGAACATCCAACCATCACTCCCCGCCTAACCTGAACATCCACCCAACACTCCCCGCCTAACCTGAACATCCACCCAACACTCTCCGCCTAACCAGAACATCCCCCCACTACTTTTGCAGTATTGATGTCAAAGTGTTTTCTTCTAGTATTTGGTATTTAGGGTTTAAATAGGCCTAGAAATAAAAGTCAATAGTGTATCTTGTAGGGAATTGTCTGAAGATGCCAAAAAATATGGTCTCAATGTCATAGGATTAAGGGGAAATAACGTAGAATGCTGTCAAAAAGTCGCGGAAATGCATTTTTTTTTCTCTGGCTGTAGATTTTGGCAGTATTGCTGTCAAAGTGTTTACTGGTACTTCTATTTAGATTTTGCATGGATATAATCCTATCTTACCCATACATCCTATCTACCCTCCCCGTCTAACCCCTACATTCATCCGACCCTCCCAGCCAGTAGGCCTACATCCACCAAACACTTCCCGCCTAGCCTGAACATCCACCCAACACTCCCCGCCTTACCTGAACATCCACCCAACACTCCCCGCCTAACCCGAACATCCACCCAACACTCCCCGCCTAACCCGAACATCCACCCAACAGTCCCCGCCTAACCCAAACATCCCCCCAACATTCCCCGCCTAACCCGAACCATCACCCACCACTCCCCGCCTAACGCGGACATCCACTCAACACTCTCCGCCTAACCCGAACATCTACCCAACACTCCCCGCCTAACCTGAACATCCAACCATCACTCCCCGCCTAACCTGAACATCCACCCAACACTCCCCGCCTAACCTGAACATCCACCCAACACTCTCCGCCTAACCAGAACATCCCCCCACTACTTTTGCAGTATTGATGTCAAAGTGTTTTCTTCTAGTATTTGGTATTTAGGGTTTAAATAGGCCTAGAAATAAAAGTCAATAGTGTATCTTGTAGGGAATTGTCTGAAGATGCCAAAAAATATGGTCTCAATGTCATAGGATTAAGGGGAAATAACGTAGAATGCTGTCAAAAAGTCGCGGAAATGCATTTTTTTTTCTCTGGCTGTAGATTTTGGCAGTATTGCTGTCAAAGTGTTTACTGGTACTTCTATTTAGATTTTGCATGGATATAATCCTATCTTACCCATACATCCTATCTACCCTCCCCGTCTAACCCCTACATTCATCCGACCCTCCCAGCCAGTAGGCCTACATCCACCAAACACTTCCCGCCTAGCCTGAACATCCACCCAACACTCCCCGCCTTACCTGAACATCCACCCAACACTCCCCGCCTAACCCGAACATCCACCCAACACTCCCCGCCTAACCCGAACATCCACCCAACACTCTCTGCCTAACCAGAACATCCACCCAACACTCCCCGCCTTACCCGAACATCCACCCAACACTCTCCGCCTAACCCGAACATCTACCCAACACTCCCGCCTACCCTGAACATCCACCCAACAGTCCCCGCCTAACCCAAACATCCCCCCAACATTCCCAGCCTAACCCGAACAATCATCCACCACTCCCCGCCTAACGCGGACATCCACTCAACACTCTCCGCCTAACTTGAACATCTACCCAACACTCTCCGCCTAACCCGAACATCCACCCAACACTCTCCACCTAACCCGAACAATCACCCAACACTCCCCGCCTAACCCGGACATCCACCCAACACTCCCCGCCTAACCTGAACATCCACCCAACAGTCCCCGCCTAACCCAAACATCCCCCCAACATTCCCCGCCTAACCCGAACAATCACCCACCACTCCCCGCCTAACGCGGACATCCACTCAACACTCTCCGCCTAACCCGAACATCTACCCAACACTCCCCGCCTAACCTGAACATCCAACCATCACTCCCCGCCTAACCTGAACATCCACCCAACACTCCCCGCCTGACACTCAAAAAAGGTGTGCTGACCTAGTTAGTGCTTCCCCTGCACGCTGCAGGCCTCCTGGTAGCTCCATGTTGCTCACTAATTGCTGATGAATTCTGAGTAAATACTTACATGTATTGACCAATTGCTGATATATATTGAGTAATGACTGACATATATGGACTAATTGCTGACAAATAGTGAGAATTACTGATATATTTTGAATAATTGCTGACAAATAGTGAGTAATTACTCACTTTTATCAGTGATTAGTCAAAATATATCACTGTATGTTAGTACTTAGTCACTATATAACAGCAATTAGTCATATATGTCAGTAATTGTCAGGATAAGTCAGTACTTAGTCACCATATATAAAACATTAGTCAACACATGTCAGTATTTACATACAATTTGTCAGCACTTAGTCAATATATGTCAGTATTTACTCACATTTTGTCAGCAGTAAGTAAATATATGTCAGTACTTTGTCAATATTTGTCAACAATTAGTCAGAATATATCAGTAACTATGCAACAGGGAACCTATTCGAATATTCTGGTCATCAACCTTGGCAAAATAATTCATCACAGCTATGCTGTGCTTAACTCAACGTTTTCCTCAAGTCATCAAAAATATCCCTCCTCGTTGTAAACTGTCCCTTTTCATATTGCCTCTTTAAACCAATTTAGTTACTTTTAACTGCACTCTTCACCTGGCCCACATCTCATTACTGTCTTCCCCTCTGACCAAGTTAGTATATTCATTTGTACCTCCAACAATCTGTTTTCTTAACCATACATGTCTCCATCTAATTTACTCATTTTATCTTTCAGTTACTTATGGACATTTCCGCAGAGCTTGCTGCTTACCTCCATGAATATGATGAATCTTCTAACACGTCCACTGTCTCCTACAACCGGGGTGAAGCTAATGACCCAGACAAAAATGACAGCAACTGTCTTCCTGGTGGTCCCTACCATGCTCCTAATGATGGCACTCCTCGAAAAACTATTCTTACACAGGTAATTCTCTATGTGTGTCACATAGGACGTGAAGGTCACCTCTTTCCGCAACTAAAGCCTGTTCACTTTGTTCACCTTCACCTCAATGTTGCGGCTGTAATCTCGTACATTTAAAACCTTGTTCCACCATTACAGACGAACAATTCCACATGAAGTTCTAACTGTCTTGTCTTCTTTCCACCCTTGACCTCAACTGGGCCTCCCTCCCCAATTCCCTATTGCCAAATATACCCCCGATGGGAATGGGACCGAATAGTTCTACATCCTACAACACGCAGTGCTGTTCCTTTTTAGTTGTTTCACGAGTTTTTCCTTGTAGTGGTAGTAGTGCACCATCTCAATAAAATGTCATAGGGCCCTGCTACTCAGGGAACATGAACAAGTTATGTCGGTGCGAAGCACAAGGTATGGGTATTCTCTAAATTTTTTATGAACTACTGTATATATTTTTCTTCTCAAAATCTTTAGAGTCATACTCTCTTTTCAGACCTACACGTCAGAGCGTCCTATCATCTCTTCTCTCCAACCTGACCCAAATAAAGTTGAGACTACAAATCCTTCGCTTTCGTCCATTCCTGAAACATCACACCATCGGGATCACGAATCTCTTCCTCTTCGGGTCCGCATTCAATCAGTTTTACCTCCAGGCTTTCTTTTGTCGGGTGGTAACAGCTTGGTAAGTATCCCATTATACCTATGAGTGGAGGAGTCAAACTTCTCTGAACTGGCATATGACAACCAGAAGGTGCCTAGAATGAAATATCTCCTTGGATAAATGTGCTAATGTGAACTGGCCATTCTATATAAATCTCACCAAAACAAATCCCTCACAATTATTATATCAGTTATTCAAATGCACCTACTTCTGTAAATGGACCTTTGCAAGTGTTGAAGTGATTAGACACGGAATCCAGAGAAGTTCATTTGATCCGGATATTGCGTAGCTTACATGAGTGTTTCACAAAGATGGTAACAATTATACCACTCGCCAATATCTAAGCTCTGCCCCGGATCCTATAGCTCAACCTGTCGTAGGTTCTAGATATAGGTGTAAGGTATATGTTGGGAGAGATGATTGGGAGCTGCTCAAGCTCCTTTTTATATTAGGGGCTTGAGCAGCTCACAGTATTTTGAAATATTCTATACACGTGGTTCAATAAAATAGAAACACGTGTCTTGTAGAGAGATTGCCACCTGTGGGTGAGTGATGTTGATGAGAAATCCGGGGAGTTTGTGTAATATCCTCCCATTCCTAAATGGCACCACGGGTGTCCGCAGTTCCTTCAGTAGGGCTGTGTGGGTGCAGATAAGGTTGGAATGTTATTACATCCATGTACCTTATGTCACAGAGTCTTCTGCAGGAAGTGTAATTGTGATAACTTAGGAGGTAGTCGAGTGTGGATTGTAAACAGAGCTTAGGTTTAATATGCCGAAGAAATTAGTTAATAAATAATTATAATACCCAGAATGTTCCTTTGACACTTCTGTTAATACTTTTACTCTTACACTCTTCCAGAATATATCAAATGTATTTGGCTCCTCCGTGCATTCCAACAACAGGTCTCATCAGCTTTCGACCGAGGAAATCTTCTCTCCATCTCCTCCAGTGATTCAACCCCTGGTGTCCACTCCCTCCCCCCCCACACTCTCTACTTCTTTCCTACTTCCGACCCAACAAGAGAACCCTCTTTCACACACACACCTCGACCATCCATATTGTTCCACCTCTACCGACGAAATCTTCTCTCCATCTCCTCCACCGATTCAACCCCTGGTGTCCACTCCCTCCCCCCTCACACTCTCTCCTTCTCTCCTACTTCCGACCCAACAAGAGAACCCTCTTTCACACACACACCTCGACCATCCATATTGTTCCACCTCTACCGCCTCTTTAAACCAATCAAAGTTGTCCCCTCCCCAATACCATGCTTCCTCTCCCCCTCCCTCCGACACCAACCAATCTCAACTTTCGTCCCCTCGCACTGAACCATTTGAACCAACGGTTAGTTTTTTTTATTAATAGTTTTTTCAGTCATAATTTTTTTAACTAACCCTTTTTTTTCTGTACCTACAGTCGATAAACATTCAGAAACCTCAACTCCTCTCTTTTAGGTAAGAAAGTATCTCCATCCACCAATAACACCTTTATTTTCTTAGGAGCTTCCTGTATTCTGTACCCCAACACTTCTTCAATCTGAGAACCTACTACAGTTCTTCGAGTATCAACAACACACACAGTATGTACGTACTTCTTCGACCCACAGTAAACAGTGCGTGTTCGACAACACTTCTCTGAAAGGTATTTCCAACCATGAACAAGTCCAGTGAAACTAATGCAGGTCCACAGTGAGCAGATGCGGTACGAACAGACGCAGTCCTAGCAGACAGAGGATATAATTTCCCTTTTATTCCCTTAAGATGCTCACATAGTTTAACGTCTGGGTAACGTATGGTAAAGTCCATTAAGTGCTGGCACCAAACTTATCAAATCCTTAATTTTACCTTTGTGCTGTCCAGAAACAGCGAATTTAGTCTGATGTCCCGTGTCTGCTCATTTCCTTTGAAGGTCTCTCCTCATTTATTTTTTCTTTCCCTTTAGGCTCATAGTTAAACAATTTATTTGGCTTAATTCTTCCCCAAACATATGTCTTCAGGGGGTGCATGTTCTTTAGGGGGACGAAACAACCCAAATATCCATTATCTTGGTAATTTTTCCATTTAAATGTATGTGTGTTATTCCTCCCTCCTAGAAGTCATATTGTTGCAAGTCTAAACTACTGACAAGTATTTGTGGTTTAGTAATTGCTCACTATTTGTCAGCAATTTTTCAATAACAAAATTTGATGTGCCTGGCTGAAGATGTCGGCGCGTATAAGACCCACCCCAAACTCAGGAAATGCCCTCTTACTGCACACCCTTGTGAAATCAGTACTGTTCTATATTAAGATTACCCCCTCAGACGCTTCCCCCCATTTCACAGTAAGCTATAAGAGGTTACCCCCTTTTGTTTTGGGTATAATACGCCAAAGATTATAGTACCCACACTAGTAACTCCCAATTTTACACCTATATTAGTTCTTATTATTAGATAAAATATCTCAAGAAACAATAAATATTTATTAGTAATTACTCATTTTTTTTCAGCAATTCCGGTATTCAATCCATAACATTGTTTACTCAAATTTTGCATCCAATCTCAATGTATGTGATTAATTAGTGATAATATGTAATCTATAATTATCCATTCATTGAATAGTCAATCCTGCCTTAAATATGCCTGAATGTTTACAGAAAACAGTGTGTTTCTCACAACATCTATCCACTGTTTTTGAGGAATTTCATAATCAGTGTATTAAGTACAATACATTTTAACCGACGAAGTGTCGGTTCACCACACCATCTGAGGGCATATGCAAGAGGAGAAACAGACCCTTTTAAGTGGGCGAGGCAAGCCCAGTTTAGTACCGGTTTAGCCCTAATTTACCCCTCTGAAGCCGTGGCTGCCATCATGTATTGATACACAGTCAATCCGTTATAGATGGCATGATCCATTAACGCACATTTAACCCTTCATGAATGGCATCATCCGTCGCTGCACTTTCAGCATATTTTTTTAGTGCCTGATGGATTCATACTCAGTTAAACCCATATATGACTGCCGTTGACCTGGTTAAGTCCGGTATCCACCCAAACAGCAAGCTGACTGGAACTCTTTTTTTCTTACCTCAATAATGTTACAAAAAATTCTTGTCCCGAAATGTCTGTGTGCCTACACCTTTCTTGTAGAATGACTTATGTTTTTTTCGGTCTTTCAGATGTGCTCTCTTTCGATAAATTACCTCCTATATGGTGGAAAGATAACAACCCTGCGAAAGCTATTAATCCTATTCCGGAATTGGGACATCCCTTTATGGTGATTGGCTCTCGGACCTATCACTGCCATCAAGGCCCTGACAAACACATTCGTCGTACGGAGCGCAACGCCCAGGCCAGGCTGGTTAAGGTACGATTTCAACGAATATATAGTTGTTCAGTACAATTATCCTGGGATCCTTACTTTCTTTTGACTACGTGGATAAACACTACGAGTTCATGAGAGGCTCATCCGACACCGACTTCCATATACCCTTTTGGAAATGCAGCTAACTCTTATCATTTATAATGACCTTCCTCCTTCAAGCTATCTCTCTGTGTAGGTTTTCTTTATTTTTTTATCACAGAGAGAAGCTGCTGAAAAACAAAACCTATACTCAGATGAAGATGGTGTTACCTCCACTACCAAAGCTGAAGATATCCCATTCACAGAACTTCTTCCCCCTGAACCTAAAAGTAGGTCACTCTGGTCCCGCAGACAACGGGGTAAGAAGCGTAAATCCTACCACAAATCAACGCCTAAAATTGGTCATCCCCAGAAGAAGATCCTCAAATTTAAGAGTCGCTTGCAGCCCTCAAAGAAAGCACAATGTCCTGCTAAGGTCAATATCCGGCAGATCATTGTCTTCACTGATGTCACGGTCAGTTCTTCCATATCTAGGAAGTTTTTCTGTCAACAACAAACTCGTTTAATCTATTCGCTTTCCACTCTCTAGAATTTCATATAAACTAGTAATCCCCATATACTTTGTGCATTTCACGAAAAGTAGCCGAATCTTTTTCTGATATATTATTAATTCAGACATAATCTTTGAGCTATCTACAATTCTTCTCCTCCCTCTCCTAACTATTTTCAGGCTCCTGACATAAGCTCAGCCCGTACTGCTGCTCTCTCCCAGTTGAAGCTACGCTTGTCCAATGGTGAAATTGTTCCCCATGAGAATCGTTTTTACCTTAAGTTGCCGTCTCCGTCTCAACACAAGAACCATGTCCAGGGCCAGGTGCGCTTTCAACTTATTTCCCCCCCCCCCACAAATTTGTCTTTGGTGTGATTGGTTTCCACCTCAATTTATCTTTTCCTTTAGGGAATGATTGCTGTATACATCAATCTATGTGTCGTAATTTTTTTTTCACCTAAGTAACTGAAGCCGTTTGGGTCTTCATAACGGGTTAACTCATAAACCCCTTGTCGACCAATGGCCCAACTAGTGGAAATAATTTTTTTAACAAATGGACTGTAAAGATGCACACCTCATTGGAAACGTCCACTCATACTTAATGTTACCCTTTTCATCACATACACTATTGCCCTTCTATGAGAATTCCTTTCACCTTACTCCACACACTTCTGTCCTATGTTTCAACTGGTTGGTAATATTGTGTACCCAGGGAACTGCCCTTCCCCACCCCTTTCCACTTCTTCATTACCTGGTATCTTTCACAGATATAGCTACCATAATCCAACACCCCCCACACACTATAGCCCTGTGTCTTTACATCGAGATGGATTAATTTTCTTATTCTTTTTTACCCACGTAAAGCTTGCAGGGTATGGACTTTTGTGCAAGAAGCCCATCCGTGACCGCATTCGTTCTTTAACCATTGATGGAAAACTGGACTTTGAACAAATAGTGGAATTGGTTCCAATACAAGTGCACAATGAAATGTTTCAAAACCTTACTGCTCCCCTTCACTGTGACCGCTCGTACTACCCTAAACGGAAGACCATCTACAACGTCCACTATGCGTAGGTTGCACCCATGATCATTTATAATATTCTTTCTATTAATTTCCTATTCTGACAATTCCTTAAATTTGTCTAATAATCAATTTTCATGATATATATTTGAATTCACCTTGTTAATCCGGTCGTCCAGTCTCTTTGTCTTACGCCTTCAATCTACTTATCCCTGTCTCTAAAACAGGTTTCTATGTAAAATTTCTTCGTAGTCGGCCGTGTCGCCTCTCATTTCTATTGTTATCTTCATAATACCTAATTTTTATATCCCATTCTCTTCCACAGGGCAGACAGAGTGGTCAAAACTACCAAGAACGATGTTGACAACTTGGCGAAGGACCTTGCCGCATGGAAGGCTCAGTGTCCTGACCATCGTAATTACCTACTTCGGCTTGATGCAAAAGACCTTAATAAAGGCCAGGCTCGTCTCCTAATCTTTCAAACAGAACACCAAAAATACCTCATGGCTAGGTATGGTAACATACTGACCATGATGGATGGTACTTACAAGTCGTCAAGGTACAACATGCCACTGTACTTCCTCACAGTACCCACAAACAGCCGGTACATGGTAGTGGCCACCATTTTCACTGATTCGGAGACAGCCCTTACTCTAGCTGAAGCTCTTGAAGTCATCCGGGGTTGGAATCCAAACTGGAAGCCGGAGCACGTCATGACCGACTGCCAGGAGGCAGAATTAGTTGCGCTTCATTCTGTTTTCCCAAGTTAGTACCTTCAGCCTTTAGAATTGGTTTCTTTCTCCATTCTCTTATACCCAGCTGTATCTCACTTATATGCTTTAAATTGTTTCTATCCCCCCCCCCTTGGTTTAAAAGTGTTTGTCCATTTCATTTAGTGACACCACTTTTCTTCACATGACACCCAGTGAAACTACTGATTAATGTTGGGACTGCTATAAACTCACATATTGCAGTACTATCCGGACGTTTGAAGTTGATGTGTCCTTACTATGGCGCCGAAGTACTTAAATTTTTCGGGTATTCAGTCAAAGTTATTGGAGATGCCCTTAGCATCTCCATTGGATTCACATGGGAGGTAGATTGCACACAAAATCGGACAGTCCAACTACCCTTGAGTAGACCTGTGCAATTGTGAATTACCTTATTTGATAATTTCTGTATAGAAATTAAGCTGAATTGAAACTGTTTTATATTGCTTATATGAATTAAGTATTAATCTTGATTTTTAAAAATGTATACAAAGCCTCATTCCACTATTTTGTCATGTTTAAGGCTGGTCATAACAGGGTGATACTACCCTCCAAACGTCATGGCAGGTAGACTGTATTCCCTTGGCAGAGGCACCCCTAGCCTTACTCACCCATGCACCCATAATTGGGGTGAATGTGAACGACTTGTTGATGGTATTTACACTGGTACAGGTGTCCCTAGTCCTACTGACCAATGCAGCCATAATTAGGGTGAATGTGAACGACTTGTTGATGGTATTTACACTGGTACAGGTGTCCCTAGTCCTACTGACCAATGCAGCCATAATTAGGGTGAATGTGATCGACTTGACTTGTTGATGGTATTCACACTGGTACAGGTGACCCTAGCCTTACTTACCAATGCAGCTATAACTAGGGTGAATGTGAAGGACTTGTTGATGGTATTTAAGGGCTGATAGTGCATCAATGCATTATGCCCATTGGATGTCATGATGCATGAATACAGCCCCTATGTGTAGCTCGTCATTGCAATGGTGTATCAAGTACATGGGGTCACATCACAATGATGTATAAATGTAGCATGTTCCTACATACACCAAAGCAGTACTGGTGAGTAGACTCATCAGCATTGCATTGGTGCACCATTGAATATGTGCACCATCCATGAAGCATGACTATAGTCCATTCCTGACTAATTGTTGACACCTGAATGTGACATGACTACAAACTGTATTCCGTCACTGACTAGTTGGCACATGAATGTGACATGACCACAAGCTATAGTTCCTTCCCGTCTAGTTGGCACCTGAATATGAATTGACTACAAACTATAGGCCATCCCTGACTAGTTAGCACCTGAATGTGACATGACTAAAAACTATAGTTCATCCATGAATAGTTGGCACTTGAATGTGAATTGACTACAAATTATAGTCCAACCCTGACTAGTTGGCACCTGAATGTGAATGACCACAAACTATAGTCAATCCCTGACCAGTCGTCTATATACTTTTTTGTTTTGTTGTCATTGAAAACATCAGTAGCTTTTGACAATTCATCATGATTTCTTGCTGAATAATTTCACATTGAGGGGCATCTCCTTAGGACTGAGTCCTTCACCTGTGACATTTTTATAGTTTTCTAGGTTTTTTTTTTCTTTTTCAAGTATTTCACTTTTTTAGGTTATTTGTAAGCACAAATTACATACCGTAATCTCCCGCGTATAAGACCTGTCCTCTACGCCAACCAAATGCCTGGTGCGTCTTATAGGATATTTTCAAGTTGGGGTGGCGGTTTATACGAGGGGTAATTTCACTATAGAATAGTACCATTTAAAAAATTGAGCCCTAAGATGTTCATCTTATACGCCAAATAACCATTCACATGTTAGGTGTGCGTATGAGCACCGTGACCTCTTGTCGGTATATTACGGTACTTGTATTATCTGTAAATTTCAGCCGTCTGTAGTTGATGTTTATTTGTTCTTCATTAGGTGCTCATCGCCATCTGTGTAAGTTCCACTACAAGGGGGCCTGGTATGATTGGATATATAACCCTGCAAATGGTATACCGATGGAATCTCGTAAAGAAGTCTATGAATCCATGTGTGCTGTGGCGGCGGCGCCGACGGAACAATTGATGATGTCTGCCCTTCACGATTTGCGTTCCCTACCGGCATACAACAATGTCGTTCGTGAATATTTCGATGGTTACTGGATGAAGAAAAAGAAGGTGACTTCTCTTGCTGTTTTAATGTGCTTCCCTTCCAAAAGTGACTATTTCTCCGAAAAAGTGTCCTTGTCCACTCTATCATCAAACCCATTCTTCCAGTCCTTGCGTGATACTTCCTTGTGTACCTTGGTGTCCCTCCCGAGTTACATATGTTACCTCCAATGTAGTGCCATCACCAATAAAATGTATTTTCTTTAAAAAACTTAGCGGCTTCCACCTACCCATTAACTTTTATACTCTTTGCAGAATTTACTGTCACTTTGCTGTTCATTTTGTAGGTATTTTCTGTGTATATGCCTTATTCACCCGGCAATTATATGATCATAACCATGAAAGTCACTGTCCTTTCAATTGTTTCATTTTCGTTCTACCCGGAGTGTTTCTTATTATGCTCAAATGAAGGGCATCACAGATGAATACTTTATGTACATGTGTTTTACACACCAATATTTACATCAGACAAACATTAGCAGGCTCTAAAGGCTCTACAAGCTTCCATGCAGGTACGTTTCCCACTCACAAGGAAACAGAATGTCTTCAACCTTTTACCTTATGTGTTGCTTGGGAAGTATAGATCATGTGTTGGTCTCCTTCATTGGCCCTCGTTCGCAAAATAAAACTTTTTTCTAGTCGTTATCCTTAAATTTCCTATTATTCACGACATGTAGTACCGGTCGTTCCATAGAAATATACAACAACAACTTTCATTTTTTTATCACTCACAGATGTGGTGTGCTTGCTTCCATGGTGACTTTGAGAAGAAAATCGAGACCAACAATGGAATGGAGCGTTTGAATCGTTTGCTTAAGGACACCCATCTCCATGGAAAAACCTCCCGATCCAATATGGTTCACATCGTCCGTGTTCTCCTCCTGCACATGTTTGAATTTCTTCTTCGAGAGTAAGTTACTGTGGTATTTTTAATCTAACGAATACTCATACCCATCATTGAATGAGCCAACGTGTGCTTAATATATATGGGCCTTAGTCACCTACATTTCAAAGACGATACCGTTAACGAATTGACCCCTCCCATGTCCATAAACACCTTCCCTCTACTTGTGCCGGGCCCTCTTCGGCTACCTACTTTTGTTGCTCGGCATACGAAGTATACCCTTCTTTCATATCAACCTTTTTGGAAACCAACGTTTTTTACACCTCCTTTTCAGTCAACAGGTGTTTATCTGGGGGGGAAGGTTCAAAATTGTGCTTAACCAAGTGGGGGTCAGTGTCGCCTATAGTTCACACAATTGTCAACGAGTCCGTAAATGATGAATGAGGATGAATACAGATGAATCAGGAATCCAGTTTAATATCCACTTTATTCATTGAAGTCCACGAGGTATAGTTGGTGATACAGTATAAAGGTCCCCAACAGTGTCCAAGCCTAGCCCTTGAGCCAAGGGCCTTGGTCTCACGTGAGTGTGTGAGGTATGAAGTATGGAGGTGGAAAGTTGAGTGAGCTGCTCCCTCCACAGGTATTTGTAGTAGGAGCCGCTCACCCAGCTCATCCTAAAAATAGTATCAGGTGAGCTAAATATAGTAACTGGGGAACTCCAGTGCAGGTATGTAGGGGGGATCCCAAACATAGCACTGGGGTTCACAGAGTTCAGTGTGGTTCTAAATATAGCTGCTGGGAACTCCCGGTATGCTGTGAGCTGCTCATGATCAATGGGCATGTCATCCAGCAGGGGGAGTTGTTTCTAAACATTGTCTCCTAGGAATTTCCAGCATGCAGTGGGCTGCTTGTGATTGACGGCGTATCCTCCAGTGGGAGGAGGCGGGGTCACTGAGTGCAGTTGACACCGCCAGCCTTTGGTCTATGGGTATGGCTTGGCTTGTGGGTAGACTCGGACACTGGGTTACATGGTAGAGTCAAAGGTGAAAAATAAATATGATAAGTACAATACCTCTAACGGTCTACTGACACAATGGTAGGCCTGGCGTTGATTCTTGGGAGTGAAAGTCTTCCTGGATTTCCCTTCTTTCAGCGTTTGGGAAGGTCCAGGGATCTATACATTCCTATAGACAGCGGGTTTTTTGGGGCGAATATTGGAAAATTTCTGGGATTGTGTGCTTGGTCCCTTTCATCCCTGTAGACTGTTCTGCGTAAGCGGATTCTTTAGGGGGTTATCCCTGCTCAGGGTCATACCTTGTGGGATAAGAGGACACCCATAATAGGATTTGAAAATAGGCTCGTCCTATAGGAACTATAGTTTCTTACGAGGGCGTCCCCACTGCCCGGATTAGCCATTTTCCTCCCCTCTTAAAGGGTGGATTATCTTTCATGTATGTCAGTTAACCTATGGGCCAAACTTGAAGTTTAGGGGTATATTATAATGTGTTTACTTAACAACTCCTTCTCTAATTTTTCTTTTATCTGCTTCAGGTACGTAGAGGAGAACGTTCGTTGTCTCTCGACCTTTAAACCTTACGGTCCAGATGTTCCGAAATTCCTTCACGACACTCCCCGTCACTTTGCTTCGCATGTTTATGATCGGTATGTTGCAATCACTGTCTCTTTCTGGGTTTGTCTTCCTTTTTTCCCCGTGACTTGTAATATGTATGCTCGCGCGAGGACGGGATGTCCAGTCTTTCAAACTTTTTTGAGTAATGCCAGTGTGAATTCATTTTGTATGTAAGTCTAGTTCCGATGTCAGTATCATGAATTTCTGGCATTAAAAGGGACGCATCACTTTGGAAAGTATTTCAGCAAATTGAATAAACTCCATTGATTTATCTAATTCAAGGCTCTTTTATTAGAGCTGAATAAGTTCAAGTCATTACCAACACCCTGTACCCAGGGTATTAGTTATAGTCTAGCATCATGCAGGGGCGTATGTAAAGGGGTAGCGTGGCCCCCCCCCCTCCAATACATGGGGTCCGAGTTACCCTTGTCTTACTTGTGAGCTGGTTGCTAGTCGGGCAGCAGGAGGATGGTGGGTCTCCCTACTAGGCCACACTGCGGTGTCCATGTGAGAAAAATTAAAAGTCATTTAATGGGTAATTCTAGGAGTTTTGCATTAATAAATTTAGATAGTGTGGGTTTAGGCAACTTGTTGGCTCGTGTTAAAAATAAACTCATTATTAATTATACAAACAGGAGAAATTGGGCGGTGTATGGTACAGACACTGACCTTCATAGCTGAGACAGTGAGTGCATGGTATGTTGTCCACTACTCAACCCTTACCTCCCATGTAGTCAAGGAGTGTGCCAGCTGTGGGGGGAAAGCACCCACCATGGCTTCGTGTGGACTCCCAACTAGCGGACAATTCTGGGGCTTTAGGGGCGTGCTTTATAACTCGGACCTCATGTACAATGTGGAGGTTCTCTATATATGCCTATATAATTAGATAGCAGGCCCCCCAAACCCAAACCCCTGGGCCCCCCCCCCCCCAATTAACCCTTTAAGGGCAGAGCAAAAATTGTTGCCCTGGCCATGGGGACGGCCTCTGAAAAAAGTATAGTTCCTAGAGGACGAGCCTATTTTCAATTCCTATACTAATCCTATATAATGGGCGTCGACTATAGTCGACGCTAGGCCTGCCATGGTGTCAACTATAGTTGACGCTAGGCCTGCCATGGTATCGACTATAGTCGATGCTAGCCCTCAATGGGTTAAATATTGCCTTCCTATGCCCCTGTTTGCGATTGACTATGTACCCCGAACGTGTCGGGAAAGGGGCTAACGTCTGGTATCCTGTAATGCAATATCGAACAGAAAATTTATCACCTACCCCTGACGACATATAGGCCTCTCTACACTGTAAAAATTGGGGATAGCATGATGCAATGTTCCACAGTTATCCATTTAAGGATGGGACGATGCATTGAGGCACAGTTAAACCTTTGTTGATGTTAACCCTTTACGGATGGCCTTAAGTTTTGAGACCTTTATTGATTGCCTTATGGATTGATGCACACCAACCGTTCAATGAGTGATGCACACCTAGACCTTTCTCAATGGTATTATGAAATCATGGACACTCAACCCTTTACCTATGACATCTGGGATTGATGCATACTTTGTGGATGCCATGTTTGCACTCATGGCCCTTATTTCTTCATTTTATCAATATCTGTACTACTTTATATTCGTATTATAGTAATAACTACCCATCTCTACGTTTATGCAGGTGGTTGTCAGCTCTTCGTATGCTCCGGAAGGGGAAGTTGTGTACTCTCCTCCAAGATGGAAAATCCTTTCATGTAGACAGTGAGTCCTCAAACTCTCGTTCATACTTTGTGTGCCTCGGGGATCCTTCCAATAACCCTTTCTGCACATGTTTGGACTGGGAAAGAAACAACCTACCGTGCAAGCATATGTGTCTCATACTTGCCAGGTAACTACCCTTTCTTTATAAAAATATTAACGCACAGACATATAGAGTATTCTCATTGTCTTTAACATGTCTTTATTTTCAAACCTATCTGTACGTTGCCAGTGACGTGAAACAAAATGTATTACTACGGCGTGACTTGTTTCGCCTTACTTGTTTTAACTTCAAAGGCCTGTTCGATTTTCTTAACCTACTTGCGCCTTCCTGCATATCTTGTACTTTAATCTTATTAAATACTTTCATAAACGCTTGTTTCATGACTTGCTTAGGACACAGGAGCCAAAGAACTTCACCTGGGAAGACTTCTCTGAACGTTATCGCAGCAGCAAGTTCTTTTGTCTTGACTTGTTTATGGCAAATTCGGAAACATACGGGATTTTCAAACCTCCATACACTGCCCCCGCAACCATTTCAGTTCCGCCACGACTGACGGAATTCTCCATCAACAGTTCTGTTCCTCATAGAGATCACTCGCTTCAGCAACTGGAGAAGCTGAAAGAAGTAATTAGAAATGGTCCTGAGGATGTTATGCACGAGTTAGCTCGCCAGCTGGATCGTTTGGTGGCCTGCTTTGTTTCTGAAGACATCGAAGACAGTCATACTTCTGCATCCATTCTTGAGGAGGGTCTGTCGCCAGCAAATGAAAAGCCCTGTTCTCCACTTGGCACAGTCCCTGTTGATGAATTTCTGAAACTGGAAACGCCCAGTTCTTCTATTTGTTCTGCAGAGGTTGGTTCTTCCAACCGTCCTACTTCTTCCCTCCGGTCTCATCTCGAAAATCACCCGAAACCAGGTCCATCCTTCGAAACCTCAGCTCCTAATTGTATCAATGTGGAAAGTAAACTGCACGGAAGGCAAACTGTCTCGCCTGTTGCCAGCACCAAGTCGGATTCTCATACAAAGAAATCCAAAAAACTTGGAATTGCTACATCTTCTGTAAACACAGTTGAAAAAATTGTCCATGAACCGAATCGTCCTTCTAATCTTCAAGGTGAGTCTTTATCTCCCTTTCACCGTACGTTTCTTTCACTCTCCATATCATTTTGTCTATGGCCTTCTACACACAGGCACAAATTATTTTTTTTTTTTTATTGTTTGATTTTCATCTATAAAAGAAGTTTTATTACTTCTTTAGCCAGGGGTTTGAATTTTGACCCATAAATGATTTATGGAAAACTTCGTACCTGCCTAAAAGGTGATATTATTAATCGACCTCTGTTATTTTGGGTGATTTTTCTGGATATTCCCATTCTGATACCTTTTGATATTGCACACCATGATCCATCCATCATGACTTTGTAAGGTGGACTCATATCCATGGATATCCGGCACCCAGGGCCTGTTATCCATGGCACAGGGATTTACTCTTTTCCTGACTGTCGATATTCCACACCATGATGCATGCATCAGGAATTTTCTTAGCGAAGTCCGCCACAAATCAGAAACTCAACCCAAATAAACGAACAATATATCAAATGAAAGGGCTTAAAAATTGAAATTTATAGCTTCATGGAATCTAAATTTTAAGTTGAAATCAGATTTTTCTATGATTTATTGTAAAACATGTTGGTAGTCTGCAATTATTAGATCCCAAATCGCCGAAAATCGCTGCTCTATACCTGTATTAACTCACATTCTTTTCAGTAAAAACATATTGTAGAATAACCCTGTTGGTTCTGTTAGCTTCTGTAACACTTATTTGTTTAGGCAAATTGGTCCAAAGTTGCGGAAGTTAGTACTACCGCCCTGATTTAAATATTCAGTCAATATTTCCACAAATCCCCTTAAAAAGTAGGTCTATAGGTTAGATACACATACTTGATTTCATATCTCAGGTAACTTTTAATAGGAAAGCTAATGTCTAGGCATTTTTGCAATAAGTGCATTGCCACTCATGGGACTCAAACAGGGTGTCTGACAGAATCACCCAATTCACCTAAATTGCCACTGTCAGAATTGTTGGAAAAACATATGAATAAAGCAATGTATTATGTCAGTGATGCAGAGCTATGTTTTACCTTTCGTTTGATACTAATATGAAGTTCTTCTGACCTGTTCATCCCTCACAATCAATGTTTTACCAAGCCATGTTTAACACAGATACAGTCAGGGCACAGCCAAATTCGGCTGACCTTGCTAATTTTGTAAGGTGTGCTGATATCCATGGATATCATGCACCCAGTCCTCTTATGCATAACGAGCCCTCTCTTGTTACCATGGTTCTTTGCTGCAACTTAAACCTTGTGGGGACAGCATGATGGATGGATGTATACTTAGCCCTTTGTACATGGTATCATACATTAATGCATTCGAAATTTCTTTGGGCTGGCATGTTTTGTCATGGACAGTCAACCCTCTATGGGTTATTTGCTACTTTATGTACACATCAACTTTTTGATCTACCGTAATTTCCCGCAAATTTCGAGTTTTTGGTTTCATTAGGTATTTCCTATTGTAATTTCCGAAAATAAGGAGGATTTCCGAATTTTCGGCGATCAGTGAGTGGCATCACTCATGATTTATCCAAACTCAAACCACTTATTGCCTAAACCTACTTCCTCATTGTTTGTAATATGACCCTTCAATCTTTCTTTTCCAGCTCGTGTTCCTATCGGATTTACAAACCTAGGTCAAACCTGCTTCATAAACTCCCTTTGTCAAGTCATCCGGGCTACCAATGAATTTTGTCGAGCCGTACTTGAAGCACATCCCCAGCAGTGTATGTTTGATTTTTGAACTATTTTTTTGGTAGTTTTCGCGAAACATTCCATTTACTTTTATATGTACATATCTCTCTTATTTTAACCCATTTTTCCTCAAATATACCATTCCCCCTATTTCTTGAGTAGCATTCTTTTTCTTTAACTCAATGTTTGTGCCCCAGTTTACTGTTTACATTTTCACACGTGAATTAGGCTCTGTTCTTCGTATGCCTCTGCTTGTTTGTACATAATAATTTAACCTCATGCCTCCCAGGTGATCTGACTTGTATCCTGTGTGACACTCGTACATTTCTTCAAGATGATTGGCAGGACCCTTCCCTGTTGCTTCCCCATATTCTCAGTGAGTACACTTACAGAAAACTACACTCTCGCCCTACCCTTCCTCCTGGTAGTCTTACCTTATGGTCTTCAAACCACTGGCAAAGAGGCTTCTACGCTCGGGGTTTAGGGCAAACTGGTACAGATATTGAAATTGATCTCGAATTACTTATTCGGCACAGACAGGCCAGTAGTTTGTATCTGCACCCAAGGTGCCTAGAGGCAGGTTAAATTGATTGATTGCTATTGCTAGAACCTTATTCCATGGTTGCATGTTTTAAGAGAAGGTGACATCATACTTTGTCAATGGTCTGTGTCAAATTGGCCAACTGAAATGCACAGCATGTCCAAATTATCTCCTGCACTATCCGTAGTGGTATTTTTTAATTTCCCTAAACACCTGCTTTGCACGAGGAAATAATCGTTTTCCTCTGTCATAACTATTATGAGAATTGATGAGTTGGTATACAACTTGTGAAATTCAACCCATCGTCCGTCACAATTAACCTTCTCCAATTTTGGTCCTCAGGTAATTAGGCTTAGGGTGGGAAAATAGGCTTTGAACGCTGCATGACCCGCCTAAGTCGTAAACTATTTTAGTCCTCATCAAGTTTCTTATCTCTCAAGAAGATAAAATTTCTATTCGATTCAATCTTAACCCTGTTTTAGGCAACTAATGGGATTCAGTCCTCTTTAAAAATTCAACTGTAGATTTCTGGCCAGAGTACGCTGCGCGACCGGGTACACAACAAGATGCCCATGAACTGATGTTGAAACTCTCTCATGCTGTCGACTGTTGGTTAGTCTACAGATTTATTATATCCTGTTCCCAGTTTTCTTAATACTGTTCTGATTTCAATTTCTCACTCACTTGCTTTTGTTATGTTCCTTAATATTTTCACAACATTTTATAGTTCTAGGTGATAAATTTTCTGTTCGTTATTGCATTACAGGATACCCGATGTTAGCCCCTTTCGCGACACGTTCGGGCTACATAGTCAATCGCAAAGTAGGACAATTTTTTGGCTGTCTTTTAATTTCTTTACGGCCTTAGTGCTTGATCTTCCACCATGTAGATTTTAAGATAATGCAGGACACATGTTTTAGCCGGAGATTTTGTGGATATGGGTAAATCCAAAGGTGTTTTTTTGGTCTACAGTTGCCTTCCAAGAGATGGCTCTCAGAACTAGCTATTTATTTCATGTTGATATGCCCGAAATACTGACAGCCCATAGCTCTCGCACTCGAGGGCCGTATCTCACACCCCCTGTGCGATAACCCGCGAAAATATCACACGCCGAGGTCACGTGACAATTTAGGAAGTCATAGCTCCAAGATGGCGATGTAAACAATGCGCACGGGGAGTCATTCTCGTAATTTCTATTGTAATTCAGCAGTTTTAGATCAAAATAACATGAAATAAATGCAAATGAACACTCGTGGGTCGAATTTTCAAGGGTTATCTCACTTGCCGATCAGGTGCCGCATCGCACTCCGCCCGGCGGGCGTCGTTCGATACGGCACCTGATCGGCGCGTGAGATAACCCTCGGAAATTCTCCCCACTCGTGAACATTTGCGTATATAGTTCCACACGATATCCTATTTAGGCCAAGGGTTTCTTCTTGGAATTAGACAATAAGTCAAAAATATTAAGTAATAATTATGTTATAATAGCGCCAATCTCAATTGGATTAGTTCCTCCATGTGTCATTGGGTTCACAGTGTTAAATTCAACTGCATCTCTTACTCCACGTACTTAACATCCACCTGTCCCCCTTAGTTTTCCATTGGTAACAACCCTTCATTTGAAACTACCTGCATTAAAACAATACCTTGATAGACTAACGGAATTTCCCGTGTATAAGGCGAACCTAGCGTATAAGACGCACTTAGAGTAAAAGTCTAATGTCCAAAATATTAAAAATTCTTACTTGTTTTTGTAATGATTTTATTTCAGAATTTTAAGAAACTATGTGTTGTTAGTGCACCAGTCATCTCCTTCGACCCCCCCAAGTAAGATTGTCAGTTAGTGGGAGTGTAAGATATCAAAAGAAACCCCTTGGTCAATCTCGGAAGTAATTAAACCCCTCGTAAAGAAGCGCCTTTTACGCGGGAGAGTAAGGTAGCTATATCCATGAGCGCGGAATCAAGGTCTATCATATATGCTCTTCTTTGTTTTGAGCCAAGCTTCTCTTTTCTTTTTCCCTTAGTCATACGTGGTTGCGGGCATGCTGGTGATTGGAGGGATAATATCTGCACTGCTTTACCTCTTCAAGTGGTAAGAATCTCTGAACCCATTTCCTACCTACAGGCCCAAACACCTTGTTTCCACAATCGTTCCATAGGTCCTTTCTTCTCAGGATCACCCTTTCCAAGTTCCTCCACAGTAGGAATTGCCGACTTAGATCCATCACTAGCTTTCCCTGGGCGAACGCATGCCTGAAGTAATACTCCCCATTTTTCAATGTAATATCCTATCCCATTGCATTTTGCCTGTTAGGTTCATCAAATCATTTTTATGGTTATTCTTTCGTACTGTTCTGTCGACATATGACAATGGTTTCTCACTTTTCATAATTTATAAATATGTGTCAGTTTTTACTACCCAGGGGTCCACTACTACCGTAAACTCAGGCGAGGGGTAATTTTACTATAGAAAATACTTTTCTTATAAATTTCCGCCTTAACATGTGCGTCTTCTATGCAGAAATGCATGTCCCAACTTTGATTTGCGTGTTATATGCGCAGCGTGTATTCTACGCGGGAGATTAAGGCAGTAAATTTGAGTTATACTCGCTCTGTTACACTGTATAAAGGGGCAAAAAACATTCCCTTATGTCATACAAGTCTCTCTTAAACAATGGTACTTTCAGCGTGATGGGGAGGTGCAGCGAGCTTTATCGAAAGCATTCCAGGATGAACCAATTTATGGATTCCACTGTGATGTGTAAGTCTTATTTTTGCTGGTAAAATTCCGGTTGTGAACTGCTTAAATTATTCAGTTGGTTTTCTGTTAGTTCGTTGGCCAATTAATTGGTCACTCATGTCTCATAATTCTTTGCCCTTCCTACTTAACCAATTTCTGTGTCCTAATTTTTACAGTGGGTTTACTATATTTAACAGGTAATTGGGTTTATAACAGTTACGCTCTCCTACCATACTTTTAAGCTAACGAAATAATTTTTGTTGTCCAGTTGTAGGACAGAAGTTAATGCTTTCATAACACACAAAGTACTGAAAGTTCCAGACTGCCTCATACTTCATGTCTGCAGGTATGAGACCTTAAACAAATATGTAATTTCCTTCTCAGTTTTGGGCTTTCTTCAGACATGGCCACATTAATTCATTGATATTTAATACTCGCTCTTCACTGTCTCCTATCCCCTTATCACTTCTTTAAACCCATCAACTTTAGTTTCCCAGCCAATAACATGATCCAAAATGCCCGTTTAAATTTTATTCCCTTTCATTAACTTTCCAAGTACCTTAAAAACAGGAACCCGGAAAAAAGTAATTTTATTATTCAGCTAATGCCTTATGACGTTACTTTTAAATAGTTTTCGTATTTTATCTTACAGGTACCTTCCTGGTAACGAAAAGGACACTGGTCTTCTGTCATTCACTACCCAATTAAGGTTTCCACACGTAGTCCCCCCCTGTCAGTACGAGCTCTATGGGATAGTCGACCACTATGGTGTTTCACTGAACTCGGGCCACTACACTGCCACGGTCTCCAAGTATGGCCTCTGGTACAAATGCGATGACAACAAGGTCTGTTTTCCCCTCTTTCAAATACACTTCTTTGTTGGTACTTGCTTATGCCATAACCTTTTTCTCTATTTAATTGTTTTTTGTGTGTTGATGGGAACTCATATACTGTAATACCATCCGTCCGCGCGTCTCTATTGTCGTGAAACTTGACTTTTTTATTAGCTGAGAGTTCCACACTCACACCTATAGTACAGGGTTCTAGAACAGGGATAAACTGTTCTACATTTGTCGACCCAAAACTGTAACAACTACTACTCGACTGAAATCATCAGTGCATTTCCTACAACGCTTAGGCCTTGCTAAGGAAGGGTCTTTCAGTTATTACTTTTGTGGTGGTCCCGCGTCATCTTCGAGGTACCTTCGTGGTCCTCGTGGGCGACGTCGAGAGCACCTCTATTACCCGACGCCTGGGGGCGCTGGAGTCCAGTGCCACGTCACCACTTGGTCACGTGGCCCTCGACTCCGGTGTATATAAGGCCGTTGTACGGCCTTCCTCAGGGTCAGTCCAGCCCCGACTGACTATTGTGAGCAATGGTCGGCGGCTGCCCGGCTACCATATTCTAATACTCCTCTGTGCTCCTGCACAGAGGGGGTTCATGTGGAATATTAACTCTAGACACTAGAAGGCCTAGTGTCGAACCTGCAATAGAGTTCAAAACTCTGCCACCTGTAACTGTGATCGAGAACGGCTGATGCCTATGTGTTATTAGACAATAAAGTTTTAACTGGAACCTGAATAGTTGTTCTTCGTTGTTTATCGAAAGATTCGATATAACATCGAGGGGTAGAACGCTACACTTTTTTTTCGGTCTCTGGCAAGGTCTAACATTTAAGACAGGCCTCAGACTAAAAAGGCAATAACAAAACGGACTTATATAAGACCTTTGTAAGTCTGTGTTTGTCACAGGTAGTTCTGGGCCACCTAGTCGTTTCTGTTATGATATAGAAATTTGACACAGAAGGGCAAAATTTATAATTTGGATAAATATGTTTGATTAAAAAATGTAACAATTTAAATAAAGAACTACGTTTTCGCCCTCTCGTTAAATCGCATCACAAAGCCATGGTTATGCAAATTGTCCCAAATATCCTGGCAAATTGGGTCTGGTATGCCGAATAGAACGTCAATCCAGGAATTCGATTCATTTGTGGGCCTGTATCAGTTACATTCAGGGGATTCTTTCTTTCAATTTAATAGCTATTGCAACCGAGGCATGCATTATGTCCGAAAAGCTATTAATTTCAACTTAAATCAATAAAATATATCATTTCTCAGTCGAAAAGGCGATTCCGGCAAGCAGGGATGCGCACGGCATATGAAAATACAAAATGGCAAACAGTGAGACGAGTGCCTTACTGGCCTATCAAAAAAGCTGGATTATAACAAAATGGACGAGCATTACAACGTTTTAGGCGTATGGTTTATATGTATCCTACCTGAAGAGTTCCTGCTGTTGTGCAAGGCTTAACTCGTGAAGAGAGGAGTTATTTGCCAAGGAAAAGTACGAGGGATAATGGGGGCTTTCTTCATATTCTTAACTATCGACATTGATATTGATTGGAGAAAACATGAGGTTAGTATCAGAAGGGGCCTGAAAGAAGATGAGAATAAATGATCTTTGAGTGACTTGCATTGCAGAATGCTGTTCTGTTTTTTTTCGGATAGATTGATTTTCCCAGCCCTTGGAGTTTACTTGCTTTTCTTATTTAAATCTCTTGCAGGTTACTCCTTTCGAATCCTGGGGTCAGGGCCAATCTTCTGCATACCTACTTTTTTATCGGAAGAAAGGTTTGTATTCAGCCTGAACCACTGGGGGAGATAACCCTCTTTCACGTTATAATGCACATGGCTTTTCAATTGTTCCTTTTCAAAATTCCTGTGCTTTTGTAAGTAAGTTTGCATTGCAATCACAGCCAACGTGTTGTGCTCTTTCACCCCCCTTCATCATAAGAAATGTACCAACTAGGTTGTTTAGTTTCCCGTCATGTCTCTTAAGGGCCAGGGCCTTCAATTCGCCCCTGCCTGTAATAGGCCCTGGTGTTGGAGGTCTTTTAATTCATAACAGGGGCCTTGCACATGGCCTGTGTGTGGTTTGGCTTTTTGAGGTAGGAAAATGCCGAAAAATTAGGGATAACTGCACAGAGCAGCTAAGTCTTATCTCTTTTTGGAAAGTGCAGTAGGTGTCATTTTTCCAAGGTCCTGTGGGTGTCTTTGGTAGGATTGACTTGGTAGGACCCATGTTTTTTATACGAACATGCCCACATCTGCAATTATATTTGGTGGGATAACAAGGCAATTATTCACATCCATCCCTCTTTTGTCTTTTTAAAACCGAATACCGAAGTGAGAATACCTTGAGTTTTAAGTAGAGCCTCCCTATAACATGGGCGTGTTTAAATTCAACTTCTGAAGATAAATGCAACTTTCTGCTGTTTTAAACATAACGGTAATCCTTACTTCTTCCCCTCACTGTTAAACTACATAAAACTCCTATTTCAGTATGTATATCAGACCCGGTGTCTGTGGTCTCCAAAGGCCCGGAGAAGGATGATTTGGCCGCAAGTGAAAGGGCTCGGGACGTGGAGCTGCCACACCAATCCCAAACTTTGGTCGGTGTCCAAACTGGATTCAGGTACCTTAAACCTTCTTTTCCCTTCAGCTTCTTTCTTCCATTCCTCCTTCGTTAACCATTAGAACGTTTTTCCTGAAATGGACAGCTTCATAGCAACCATGAGGGATAACTAAGTTATGGGGTTAATGATGACAACACATCGAAGAAGCCAGTCTACCCAAATTTAGGGCTTACCGTGGGTTATTAGCACTTCTCAGGCGGATCTTGGAGGGCATACTCCTCCACCCAGACCCACTTTGAATTGTGGGACCGTTGCCGTATCAAACCGCCATTTACCGGGTTGGTAGTATACTTCGGAAAAGCATTACGGAGCCCACTTCCAGCCCCAAAGTCCAGGTTGATATCCCTTACGGTACAATTTGAAACCATGTGCCAAATTATAGGTTTCTAGAAAAGGAATTTACCTGACCAGTTTATGCCACAAGAACCGACAAGTCTGAAGGCCAAATTGGGTGGTGTGTGGTCTAAATTACGTACAGTAACACAATTGGGTTTTGTGTTTTGTAACTTACCTACAGTAACATCTACGGTGTACCTTCTTTAATTAAAACCAGCCTTCTCACCTCGACAGGTCTGTAATATAAGGGAGACAGGTGTGGACAAATAACTTCACTTCCAATTCCTATGGGCCACTGAACTCCTCACCAATATTGTTAGGTTCAATATCATGAAAGCTTCTTTAAAGTTACTTTATTTCTTCCTTTACTTTTCCAGTCCTTCATCGCTCAAGCTTTGTGAAGGGATAAATGGCTCCCGAGCGGGTGGGCCGCCAGTCACTGACCTTGAAGACTGTGCCTTTGTGCCTCAAACAAATCAGTCTTCCTCATCAAACCTAGGGTAAGGAGCTGTGCCCGTATTCTTCCTATTCCTCGAGTTCTTGGGTATTAAATAGCTTTATTGTCGTTCTAGTTCATTGGGAGAGGGTTTGTCCGCAATATATTGCATTACATGGTAGTTGGAAAGGACACCATATCGGACAGTGTAACTACTCTTGAGTAGACCATTGCCGTGTAGAATGATATAGTATATTACAATACATACAGTCATCTCGGTTATGTAATTATTACATTAATATAATTAGTCCTGATTATTATGGTGTCTGTGACATGGAGATGATTGAGATATGATAAGTCATTATGGAAACAAGATATAGGTCAATTGGATATCATAACAGGTGGAGGTGCACTATGGCCATGGCCTAGTTATGTAATGCTGATTGATAGTGTGATCTATGACCAGGTGAGGTAACCACCATCCAGGGTGGCCTTATGAATATTATTGAGATACTGTTTGCTATGTTCTGATATAATGTGTGTCTCAAATAAAGATAAGGTTACATTGGTTTGAATCAAGTTGGAGTGTGTCTCGGTTCTTCCCATTTATATAAACTATACTTAGTTTACAATGGCGACCATGACGAGTTCAAATTAGGAGCGAACACCCAAGGAGGGACCCACACGGGTGATTAAGTACCGTCTTTAGTCAGTGATTGTGGAGTTATACCAGAAGTTATTGTGGAGAAGTGAACATTATAAGATGGCGAATGCAAATGTAGCACAGCAACAGCTTCAGCTGGCGGCAGCAGCCGAATTACGAGGACATTGAAGAACTTTTCTGACTACCTCATTTCAATTGATGGATCAGACAGGGAGCAACTCAGAAATTGGTTACTTGACATTGACAACATTGCACTATGCACGGGTGCACCAGATGCCTTCGTTATAGATCTAGCGGGACAGAAATCCAATGGCCCAGTCAGAGCATCCCTGCTAGCGGCCAAAAACGTACAGGGAGCCCAACGCACGTGGTTTGGAGTGAGGGGAGCCGTGGTCGATGAATTTCTGGAGAGGGATGAGGCGCAATTCTTACAGAGGAAATTAGACTTTTTAATACAGGAACCCTTTGAGTAATTACGAGCATATGCCAGGTGGTTTATGGATCTGATGAACAAGCCATACCCTGCGGCGGATCTGGTGGTACCTTCAGTAAGACATAGACTAGTAGGCCTGTTTCTGGGGGGTATTTATGATGGCAATGTGAAACAACAGGCATCGCGGGTTGGAAACGATAGGCGTATCCTTGATGTGAGGAGGGAAGCATTTGACATTGAGAACTCATTTGGGATTCCCAAACGGGGTACAAGGGAGGCATCCCCAACCAGCAAACCGTTGTGCTTGGAGGAGCCACTGGACATATCAGCGATGGTAGCGGATACAGTGGGGGCACAGTTGGATAAAGCCATAGAAAGAATGGAACAGAAATTCAAGACAGAGCAGGGGGAAATGAAGGCCTTACATAATAAAGGGCCTGTGCATCAGCACAATGCTGAGGGGGAAGGGATGGTTACAGTAGCAGCGGTCAAGACAGAAGGCGCAGCCAAGTCTCAGGTACCCACACAAGCTCAACCAATGCAACAACAACAACAATGGGCATACCCAGTGCCAGTAGGGATGACACCACAATGGCCCCCAGTTGTGTTGTATTCAAAAACCATGCAGTAGCACCAGATCATAGAGTGAGTATAGATTTAAATCTGGATGGGGGGGCTCTATATCTTATCTCTCGTTGATACTGGTGCAGCAAGATCGATGATGAAGCAGAGGTGTGGAGGCAACTAAGTTATGCTAGGGGAAGGCCTGCTATTGGGAGGCCAGGCCTCAGATTAAGAGCGTTGTCTGGACATGAACTGTAAACGAAAGGGGTAGCTAAATTGAATATCCATGGAGTGTCAGTGGAATTTTATATTGTTGATACCCTGTCTCATGATGCACTGATTGGAGATGATGTGCTTACTGCACTGAGGGCACATATTTCATATGTGAACAGAACACTTAATGTAATGAACATAGATTATATGGCAGTATCTCCACAACCAGACACTGCTACAATGGGGGGTGTGTATACTGATGTTGTTTATTGGGTGTCGCATACCCCGAGGTATTCACACCCTTCTACCTCCACTATGGACGCCACCCTTTAATGACCTACTTCAATTTATTGGATAGGCCATTGGGGGTGTGAAATGGTCAAATGGCACAAAGGGTGGATCAGACAGTAAGAGATCTACAGGTGGCCACAAGGAACGCTTATCTCAACAGAGCCTACAACATGGATAGATTAACTAGGGAGGCAACAGCGGGCCCCCTTGATGTGGGGGATATGGTACTCCTGTTATGACATGAAGGGACCAAGCTGGACCCAATATGGGAACATGGGTTTATGGTCACACGGATAAGGGGAAATGTTATCAGCGTCAGCGGGCCGGGTGGCCAGATAAAATACATGTCCAGGGACCAGGTGAAGAAGGTACCGACAGATATTGAGTGGGCGGATTTGAGGAGGAAGCAAACAAGGACCCAAAGGAGCCAAGCCGAACGGCGTGGTGTCGAGGTTAAACCCCCTGTAATTCCCTCACCGGCCTTGGACGCTCACGTTGAAGATAGAGGATCACGGCGAACACGTTGAAGATAGAGGATCACGGCGAACAGCGTCCCCGATTGACGCGACCACTGATACCTGGACCCCACCCCCCCCACCCACCGGCGCAACACAAGGTGGCCAAGACACACACAGCGCCCCCAAAAAGACAGGCCGCATGGATTATTCATCAGTCAGTGAGGTGCATGCAGAACGGACAGTCTACAGACTGTTATTACCTAGCTGCAGTTGAGAGTTTAGGTTGAATTTGTTCTATATGCTGCCAAAGCCCAGATCTTAGTATGCCCTATTTTTCTCACCAACTCGAAATAGACACAATTTTACATGTAGCCGCGCCATGTCTCACAGCACAATTATTTACTATTGTATTAAAATCTATAACACTATGGTTTTATTACCAACTATTTAGGACCAGTTTTTGAGTTAACATATGTGAATAGTTACTCTCTCTTTGTCAACATTATTTATTATATCTCAGTAATTAGTCGCTAGTTGTCATGAAATAATTAATATAAGTCCATACTATTAATCCTCACTTCTCAATTGACAGTTGACATTGGAAACAGAAGCCTGTTCCTTTAGGACTGACTCCTTAACCTGTCACTTTTTATCCCTTTGAAAACACTTTTTAAATGAACAAAACATTGTGAACTCGGATCGCACTTCACATTGGTCTTTTGTCAAACTGTTGATTGGCCAACTTCACATCTTTCTGTTTCTTGTAGGATACTGGGTGTGGACTGCCACCCGTCTTTGCTCATGCCGAAAGCAAAATTAGGTTTGGAGGATCGTAAGCTTCACTCTGATGCCATAACAGTGGCCTACGTTGAGTCCATGGTTGGTGATTTAACACAGTTTGGGTTTCAACTAAAAATTAGTGATTAATGTTTTGTTCTTATCCGGTTTTGAAGGCAACATCATGCACGGATGTACCCATATCTTGGCCTAAACTTGTGCCTTGGCCTTTCTGCGTTCAGATAGGATTGATATCTATCGCGGAATTAACTTTATGTCCAAGCTGGGAAAGGGTGGTCGCGGTCTTTATGAATAAGATACAAGGTGGGTTTACTTTGTATGTCGATCACAGTAGTACATACAGGGTGGGAGGTTCTTCGTTTACCTTTCAGGGTTTGTATGGTGGGGATAGGCGCATCTTAACGGTCTCTTGCCCTATATGGTGCTTTCTCACCTTTAACTTTCTTTTCAGATTCCTGATATTGGTCAACATCTTCTGTACATTATGAGAATGTCGTCGCGGTGCGTAGTTATTTTCATTGTCCGTGTCTGGATTTAAATACCTCACCCTGCTAGTCCAATTGGCTCCAATAGCTTAGTTCTCCCTTCAATTATGTACTTATCTCCCTAGATATTACTGCAATGAATTGCACTTCCTAATTTCAGGTATGTTTATAGCTTCCATGATGCTTTTGTTGCTTCCCCGCTGAGTGAGACGTATCGGGAGTATGTGCACCTTCCATCTCACTTCCTTCTGGCCAATGTAAGTGAGACTTTAAATCATCCAACAACCTCCATTTCACCGATATTGAACCGTAAATCAAACATCATTCAAAACTCATATAGGATTAGAGAAACAATTTATCCCCCCTCACTTTCATCTTATATGAACCCTGTTCTATTTTTATACGCAGGAAAGAAATGTTAGTTACCATGCTATAATATCTTTTTTATTTCATCCTCACATAGGCTGTGACCTACCTAGTTCATATCATCCGTGTACTCTTCTATGAGAAGGCACCTGAGTGAGTAATCCAGTTAAACAAGTTGCTTTTCACCGGTTGTTACTTTCCCTTTGTGTACCTTTCACTTCTAGTATTTTTTTGGGCCGCCTACATTTTTAAAGGAATAAGGCATACCTTTTTGTTGGCACTACTACATTCTCTTTTCTCTAGACAAAATCAAAGATTAAGGAATGAATCTATTCAGCCCAGACATGTTTTGGAATATCACGATTGATCTATTTTTTCAGTTACCCTTTATTTTTGTGTCATTTTTAAACAAGTCCTGAACCATATGTTGAGATGATTATTCTTTTTGGGATTTTAAGGTTGGATTCTGACCCGCAAGCCCTCCGGCCGTTCCTGCTCAAAAAATTGCCAGGGACGGAGCGTCTTCAATGTGTCCTTGGAGATCGTACTCACTACCAGTAAGTACAGTATGATGTAGGTTTTGATTTATGGCCTTATACTTTGTCCATAGTACTGTTATCTCCCGCGTATAAGACGCAGTGAGCGTATAAGACGCACCTAGAGTTTTGGAAAATTCTCAAAAAAATAAAAAATTCATAAATTTGGTTCTAATGAGTGAATTTTTAAAATTTAAAAACCTGTGTGTAGCTTGGTCCCCCTGGACCCCCCCCTGGGCCCCCTTATGCCCTATTATGACCATTATGGCATGTAACATATCAAAAGAAAGGTCTTGGTGTCCCCCTTGTGGATCCAAGGAGAACTAAAACCCCTCGTATAAGACGCGTCTTATACGCGGGAGATAACGGTACTGGTTTTTATCCTTACATCGAGGCCTCCATTTGCACATTTAATTTTTTTTAAATCCAGAAGTGTATGCTATATGTTAACTGTATGGGAGTACTTCAATTGAAATCAACCGTATAAGGCACACCTCGCATATAAGGCTGAGTTCAGTAAAATACTAAAAGGCCCACCTCGGTGTGGAATTTTTGTTGGTTTTGTTCTCTTCTACAGCAAAATTAAACGGCCTATAAGACGCACCCTCTCTTTGGGGAGCTTCTATAAGGTCCAGTACGGCTTTGATTCATGTATAAGACTCGCCTTATACACGTGAGATTAGCATATGTGCCTTAGTCTATATATCTTGAACGATATTTAACCCAAAGGGTTAAAAACGCCGGGTAAAAAATATGTCATTTGCAGTGGCTGCTTCCTTCTGAAAAAAACAAGCTCTCCAATTTATATCTGGCAAATTATGGGTAAAACCAAAGATTTGTTTTATAATCTTGCTAATACAACAACATTTCAATATGTTAGGCATACTTTGATACAGAGTTTGTTTTCTTATGTGCACCAGATTAGCTAGAAACGTTAGGAACAAATTTTCTGTTTTTCTAGTGAACACAGCATCTATGCCAATGTCCTTCTTCTGGAGGCCGTTGTCTTCCTTATGGAGATGAAGTGCGGCTTTAGCTACTACAATGCGGTCAAAGAATGCCTTCGTCGAATGGGACTTTTCAACAATAACAGTCGTCCACGCCGTCGAAGGTTCCTTCGCCATCATCCAGTTTGATTTCCGACTTTTTCTTTCATGAGAGACCTCTCTTGCCATGCAATTGACCTTGTCGTAGGGTAGCCAAAGTAAATGGAGTCTAAAAGGGCTGTGCTATGTTTTCATGTACAATCCATTTTTTGTAAGTACACCAAAGAGGGTTCACTTATTGTCCATTTTTTAGACGTTGTACAATACGGGCAGTTGCTCAAAAAACAATCATCGAGAGACCAAGGAAATCGCAAATGGTGCTAGTTGACGTGTAAGTGTAAAGATAACTTGTGGGCATAGAGAATTTAACTTCCACCTGGAATTTATTATTTGAAGCCAAGGATTTGCCCTTGTCGTAGTGTTAAGTAGAAAACCGATCCAAAAGGCCGGTGCTATGTATCCATGTACATTCAATTGTTGTAAGGACACCAAAGAGGGCTCACTTATTGTCCTTTTTTGGGACAGTGTTAAACACGGGCAGTTGTTGAATTACAAATGTTTAAGTCACCAAGGAAATCTCATATGGTGCTATTTCAAGTGTTAGTGTAAACATACCTTGTCGGCATAGAGACATTAACTTCCACCTTGACTTAATTTAGTAAAGCTAAGAAATTGCCCTCTTAGTTGGGTTGAAACAGTAAAATGAGTCAAAAAGGCCGGTGCTATGTATCCAATCATTCAATTGTTGTAAGGACACCAAACAGGTTTCAATTATTGTCCTTTTCTTAGACAGTGTACAACACGGGCAGTTGTTAAGATACAAATGATTGATTTATGAAAGGATTTCTCCGAAGGTGCTTGTTCACTTGTAAGTGTAAGTGAAAATCTTATTTGACATCATATAGAATTTCACTTTCACCTGGACTTAATTCTGTGAAGCTATGGTATTGCCCTTGTCGGAGGGTTGAACAAGTAAAATGAGTCAAAGAGAGCTGTGCTATGTATTATGTACAATGGATTCTTGTAAGTACACAAATGAGGGTTCACCTATTGCCCGTTTGTTACAAAATTTGAGCCCTTTGGTGCTACTTTCTAAGGGAGTGATCTTTTTTAATAAGGGGGGGCGGCCTGTGGGGTTTGAAGGGGGGGGCAGCATTTTGAAGCCCCTTGATCGGGGGGGTCAGAAATTTCTTCACACTTCCTGGGGGGGGTCAAAATAATTTCACCGGTTTCTAATGGAAAACCTCGCGCGTTACTATAGGCCAAAAGGGGAGGTTCGCGCACCTATCTTGTCTCTTATCGGGGGAAGGGGGGCCAAGACATTGTACCCCGCTCCAGAGGGAGGGTGACAATTTTTTCGGGGGTCAGCGCACAAACTCACAAGCCCCCCCCCCACTATTGTTAAAATTCATCACTCCCTAAATGAAAAAATTTCTTATCTTCACGATAATTTGAAACCACAGTGGTTTGAACGTAATCACAATAAACATGATATCAGTCTCTAACCAAAAACTTTCTGAAATAAAATACCATTCCTACATACAAAGACTCTCGTGTCCTAGTCTTAAATTCATGGCCTAGCCTTCCCTACTGGTAATAACCTTCATATCTTATTATGTACAAAAATTCTAGCGCTGGCCTATCAGGTTTTATCAGGATTTCCTGATTTCCGAAAATTTTGAATGATATGTATTTTCCTGATACGAGTGGCAAGGAGGGCTTTTGGGAAAAAATAGAAGGGTTTTATATCAAGAAGTGTATGGCTTCCTGATTTTTGGCCATGCCTGACTTACATCCCTGTATATCCAATAATTCATTCACATGTACCACCAAGCACTCGAATTTTGTCCTCGTCCTTCTCCTAGCCAGTCAGAGACTTGCCATCGCCTTTCATTTAATTTTTTGTTCAGTCCCTGCATGGCCAGGGCTTTTGACAGGGCTGCGCAGTGTGTAATTTACGCATTTAAATGCTAAATGGCGCATTTAAATGGCTAGATGTGCACCAAATGTCGCATAAAAATCTTTTCCTGTTGTCACAGACCTAGGGTTCATACTAGGAATGGCACAGAAATGGCAGACCCCTCATTGTAAAGATAGAAGTCTTTATATTCAGGAAATATTATTTAAATATTTTAAAAATCTTTACTGCAAGGTACAAAATGGCCCATTGATTTACAGAATGGCGCATTGTTCTTGCCAATGAGTGCGCAGTTTGCCCATTGCAAAATATCCTGTCAAAAGCCCTGCATGCCTATAAACTTTAAGACCTCGGCTCACTAAGGGAGTGATCATTTTTTAACAACAGGGGGGGGGGGTTGGGTTTGAGGGGGGGGGTCATAATTTTTTTCCACCCCTTGACCGGGGGGGTAAAAATACCTCTGATGGGGGGTGGGGCAAAATCAGTGGAAAACCCCGGGCATTACCGTAGGGTGTACCCCTGTTGTTAAAAAACGATCACTCTCTAAATTGGCAATAAGAACACGGATTTTTATAAGACATATGCAAGTCTATTTTGTGACAGGTAGTTCTGGAGCACCTGGTCGCCTAATAGCTTTTCTTGCTGATATCATGAAGGCGAGAAAGCATTACATTAAGCCACTGATGGCCAACTACGTATACATATATATACAGGGACACATAATTAGTTTGAACCTTATTATATTAGGAGTACTAGATGGGGTGCCATTGGGCTTGTGACCGTGAACATGCGTGCCATTTTCATATACGTAGCCCCAATAAGGTGTGTTTAGTGTATTTTGGACCATTTTGCGTTGAATCAACTTCTTTACTCTGTGTCCTTGAAATGAATAGGCGTCCAACACGTGCCTGTGGAGCGTCCGGTCGTCTGGCAGCCCTTAAATACTTCACTTAAGGACACTTATGTCACTTATATGTGCCTGGGGTGGGCCTAACAGGGACGGTATTTTCATTCAGAAGAGTACTGAACTGACCAAGTTTTCTCATAACTCATGAAGTGTGCCTTCACTAGGTATCCCCCCCCCCCTACCAAATTTTGATTACCGTAATCTCCCGCTTATAAGCCGCGTCTTATATGCTGGGTTTTAGTTCCGATTGGATCCAGCAGGGGGAAATTAAGACCTTTCTTTTGATCGATATCTTACATACCCCCTTAGTCATAAGATATAAGTGGCTCAGGGGGTCCGGCGGGCTCAACCTACACTCACGGTTTTGGAATTTTGAAAATTCATTCAGTAGAACCAGTTATTAATTGTCTTATTTTTTGAGAATTTTCCCAAACTCTAGGTGCGTGTTATAGGAACCAGTTTTTAATTGTCTTATTTTTTGAGAATTTTGCCAAAGTCTATGTGCGTCGTATAGGCCCCTGGCGTATTATAAGCGGGTGATTACGGTACATATTATACAATTAAGGCCGGGCTAAACACTTAGGGGGATTATTTTCATTAAGAACTATTACCACTATTTTACTAGGTATACTTATCAGTTCAAGTAGCCGATTTCAGTCAAACGTTTTGTATCACTTGCAAAGATAGGCAAAAAGCAAAATGTTTCCTATTATTTTTATTTCCTGCTCTCAAGGTACATACTTCATAGAAATTAAATTCTTGGGCAACTATTTCATCTGCCCTTAGGTTTTAGATGTTACATCTTGCTTGGTGCATTTAATAAATAACAATCCAATTGTAACACACACGTTCATCGAACAGCAATTTGCTATGTCCTCTGTCTTGTACATTTGATGTTAATGTACTTTTTCTGTTACGTTTTGATTTATAAATTTTCATTAAAGTCTGGAACAACTATTCGACAGTGACTCATAAAACTGACAGAAACGGACAGAAATGGAATAGGTTTAACACTTTATCATGTGGTCTTGCTCGTCCTGTACTCTTAAAAGGTGAACCTTTCCTTTTTATCCATTCTAACAGTTACAGGCAGAACATAATTAAAAGCTTTATTGTGTTCCCTATGGTTTGTTTAGGTTGATTTCACGCCAACTGTCGTTGACATGATGGGAACATACGAGATGATGGAACGCATCGATGAGGAGGGTTGAGAGAGTAATCCGCTGCCGGGGCTCATTTCCCCGACTATTCTCGAAGGATAGGAATTGTTCTTTTATATGCCTGGTCCCATAGGCAGGGCCAGATAAACCACGGCCTTTGATCACTCGGACACAACTGAGGGGGAATCCCTTGCCAAAAGACAAGCATGTGAGCGCGGTCCTCCGCATATGGACACCAGCTGCCTGCCCACCCCCTCACCCCAAGCCACAAGAACCCCAAGTTTGTTGCCTTTTACGAATCTGGTTTTGCCACTGGTACAATGTAAGGATAATTCAAGCGTGGACTGCCAAGGAAGTTTTCTGCTCCTCCGTCCGCTCACATGATGGTCCGCACTCCACAGGGGGAATTTTTTTTTGATTCACATTTGAAAATTTGTCATTAATTAGTCTTTTTGGACAAACACCTTCCAGACACACACCTTCCAGCCACTTCCTTTTTCGGTATTTTAAGATCAGATATAGTCTTGTTAAGGGGCCAATACCCTTTGAGGTTTTAAAAACAAACAGTGATACTTGTAGTCTTATTCTACTCGGTGGTAAACACATAGGTGGAATTCAATGTATTTTTCTCTTTTCCTGAGTGTGTTGCAAGATCTTGTCATAACGGCCATGATCTGTGGGTAGGCGCTGTGTAGCAACTGCGTTTCCTGGTATTCTCCATCTGGAAAGAAGGAAAATGTATTAACTCTCCAACTTAGTTGTCTTTATTCAAATGCTCAAGCCTTACAAAGGACGTGGCTTGCGACTAAGAAGGTTAAAATTAAGAGTACAACTGGGAGAAATGACTCTGCTTCATTGAGAGCGTGTTTTGTTATGCTCGATTTCAGTGTACACGTATGAGATAAGAGGACTCAACATTTTCTCTTTCTGCATACAGTCACCCAAACCTCACTGTTGGAGTTTATTTCTGGCCAGATAACCCTTTCAGGTTTCTGTAATCGTTTAATTAAGAGTAGTGAAGGCTCAACCTGTAGCTGTTCCCCCCCTATCTGTCTGTAATCTTTAATAAAACAGGTAAAAATTTTTGACTTGCATTGCCCATTTCCTTTCTTCTGATCAAAGGCTGTCCATTTTTCAAGACATTCGATATACCTTTTCATGTCCTAGTCGGAGTCTGAATCCTCGTCCATTTTTTGTCTCACCCTAATCAACTCGGCTGTTACACGGTTCTCTATGTGAAACGGCAAGGAGCTGGCCCAATCGCTCAATATGGACCATGAAGTGTGCAAGGCGGTCTCCATCTTTTTTGTCTCCTCCTGAAAACAGTTGAAAAAACTTGTATTCTTTCGCACTGCACTCTTTCCCCTTTTTGTGGTAGGCACTTATAGTTTATGACAGAGGTACTCCTGAACACCCTTAGGCTTCCAAAACGGACTTAAAAGGTTTGATTTGTGCTCGTTTCTGTCCTCACCACTTATCCGCTTACCTCTAAACTTTCTGCTCCGGCCTTGTCGTCATTTTCCCTTGCATCGTTTAAGGAGGCATAGTAGTAGTCCATTAATTCCTAAAATTGTCAGAATTAACATTTTTTATTGCATTTTGATCGGAGGTGTACACGGTCATATCGTCTAAAATGTTGGCATATGCTTCTCGCTTCATCAAAGTAATGCAGTCATGAAAATTATTCAAAGAACGTTTCTCCCCTATCCATACACGGTAATTTATCGCTTAAAAGGCGTAACTGAAGTAGAAGCTCCTCCACAAACCGCTGAAAGGCTTCTCCTTACAAAGGCACTACCCTTCAGTGAGTCTAGTTCTGTATTGTAGCGCGTTTCCCCACACTATGAAGGCAATCCCCTAATTAAATGTAGAGTCTTCTTGTGCAGATTACATGCAACTTAAAAAACTAGACCTAGTACTTAAGTACTCATATTCAATGGAAGGTCGTTTCGGTTAAGCCAATTTTAAAAAAACCAAAAGGAAGTAAGTTATAGTTCTATTTTTATTGGTACCTTATAACTTATACCAGAAATGAAAAGGTTGCTCACGTGGTGATAATTGTGGTTTTCCATCAGATAGCTCGTTACCTCCGAATGGTTCCACATCTGGAAGTAAAGAATGGGTTTAGTTTGTGCGACCACCAGTGAGTACTACTCGTGAAAAGAGTAGTCTAGTGTATGGTTCAGTCACAACGGTTTAAAGGGTAGGGAGGCCTTGCAGTTTATTTTTCTTTCTCACTCCTCTGCTATACACTAATCCTTCCCGCTATTCTAAGGTGATAACAACAGTGTGTGTACCGTACTTATCAGTTCAGGTATTTTCAGAATATATCTCATACTTTAGAATATATTTGCACATTTAACTTTTCATCATTTGGATCCCTATGGTAGATTCATAGGGTAGTTTCATAGGGTAGATTATCCATAGAGCATTTTAATATTGAGAAATGCATCTCTGTAGCCTTGGTTTTAGATGTTCTGGTTCTGAAACTCTTATATATATATATGCAGCACATGTTTCATCTAAGTGGGTTATGGTACAATTGGCTCCTAATTTCTGCATTTGAACAAGGTATCACTGTTAAATATCTGTTGGGAGAAATCAGTGCTACAGTCTGTATTGATTGCCATATGTGCATTTTTGAAAATCTGAGGAGGTGAAAGTGTAAGGACATGGTGAAGGTATTTACACTGTGCTACCCCTCTACAGAGAGGTGGAGTGATCTGGCGGGTTTGCCAACCACTGGCCCGTGAAGAGGTACAGACTATTATGAGGTTATTGGCAGTTGGGTGTGTGTATGTGTGTGTGGGAGGGGGACTTTGTAAGGCGTAGCAGGCTCCTTTGAATTCTGAGACAGTGTACACTCAAAAAGACACACCGGTTGACTATGACATTGAACAATGAATAAGAGAGGTCCCTGTGACAGCGGAGTGAGGTGCCTGCAATCTACAGGCTATTAGTACTTAGCTGTAGTGCGTAGTTCGGGTTGAATGTGTGCTATATATTCCCAGATGATAGTATGCCCTATCTATCACTCTCACCAACTGAAACTAAACACAAGATTACAAGTCGCCGTGGCATGTATCACAGCACTATTCTCTACTATTGTCTCCCAATCTACAACGCTATGCTTTATTTAAGGCTACGCTCAATAATTCAACTTGTTCTTCTTTGAACTCGGATATACCCTAATTTTTTTATATCTGTCTTCTTTCTTCTCTCTGAAGTAGTTCGTGAAGACACTTACCTCCTTTGCCGCGAGTGATATCATTGCAAAGCTGCTACTCGGAGGTTGGGCGACGACATGGTGGATTTTCACAGGTCTTATCCGAAGCCCCTGTGAATTCTTTGGGACCTTGTTGGCTGTAAATGTAACATACGTATAAATCCTTTACGTCAGCTACCGGGAGTCTGAGTTGTTTGGTTCAAAATCACGTATGGAAAGTATGTTGTTTGTCCCTAATGTATTCTTTGATATAAACCAGTTCTTTTCCTAGACTTCTTCCTCTATCTACAACTTTTTTCATCGAAAGGAACATAGCTTTCATTTAAAACTTCATTAATGTGTTTCCGAAGTGCTATTTTAGATGCGTTTTTTGTTTTTCAAATTTGCAGAGAATACCTGGCTTAGGTCCTGTCTTCCTCGTCCGACAACTGCATTTTATGTTGGCGTAAATCTCTTTCCCCTCCGATTGAACTGGAAAAAACGAGTTGAATTTTCCAAACTGTAATTATTCTCAATGCTGTCAAGTGACACTCCTTTCAGTTTAACTTATGGGCCCTTTAAAAAATAAGACCGTAACGGTGTAACAAATATCCAAAAAAGAACTGTCAATGCTTTCGGCTTCAATTACCTACCTTCCATTGGTTCCATGTCTTCCCCTGCAACCTTACTTCCTGTTGGTAAGGGACTTTGTCTCGTGCTGTCACTGCATGCACCAGCTGAATCGCCTTCTAACGCTCGTGTGTCACTCGTGGTGTCTACAGCTACAGTATAAGATCATCTTATATATACCAATGAATGCAGGACATAGCAAAGATGCCATAAAAACGATTGAATTTTCCAAACTGTAATTCTTCTCAATGCTGTCAAGGTCATAACGGCTGAATTTCAAAAAGTGACACTCCTTTCAGTTTAACTTATGGGCCCTTTTGAAAAAGTAAGACTGTAACAGAGGAACAAATTTAACCAAAGAACTGTCCTTGCTTTCGGCTTAAATTACCTACCTTCCTTTGGTTCCACGTCTTCACATGGAACCTTTCTTTCCGTTGGTAAGGGACTTTGTCTTTTGCTGTCACTGGATGCACCAGCTGAATCTCCTTCTACCTCTCGCGTGTCACTCATGGTGTCTACAGCTACAGTATAAGATCATCTTATATTTACCAATCAATGGAGGACATAGCAAAGATGCCATAAAACTTATTTTCGAGAGATGGAGGGGTAGTTAATTTACCTTTTTTTGTTTCATTGAATTGCATTGGTGTGAAAACAAAATCATGTGGCCATAACGCTAGGTACATTCTCTCCAGTTATATGACATGTGTGGGTATTCGTTTGTCAAAACATGCCAAACGATTCCTTACTTCCTGTTGGTAAGGGTGGTCCCGCGTCGTCTTCGAGGTACCTTCGTGGTCCTCGTGGGCGACGTCGAGAGCACCTCTGTTACCCGACGCCTGGGGGCGCTGAAGTCCAGCGCCACGTCACCACTTGGTCACGTGGCCCTCGACTCCGGTGTATATAAGGCCGTTGTACGGCCTTCCTCAGGGTCAGTCCAGCCCCGACTGACCATTGTGAGCAATGGTCGGCGGCTGCCCGGCTACCATATTCTAATACTCCTCTGTGCTGCTGCACAGAGGGGGTTCATGTGGAATATTAACTCTAGACACTAGAAGGCCTAGTGTCGAACCTGCAATCGAGTTCAAACTCTGCCACCTGTAACTGTGATGGAGAACGGCTCATGCCTATGTGTTATTAGACAATAAAGTTTTAACTGGAACCTGAATAGTTGTTCTTCGTTGTTTATCGAAAGATTCGATTGAACATCGAGGGGTAGAACGCTACATTTATATCCCTTCCCATCCTGAACGATTTCACATCCCTTACTGGCCTTGGGGATATTGTCTCCTACCCATCAACACCATGTTCTAACCCAAATTATATAGCACTGGCCACAGTTTTTAATTTACCATAACACAGGCAAATACCATATCTAGTCTTTAAGCTATCTACACCGTTTGTTTACCTTTCTTCATTTTTTAAAAGCTGACAGCCACAGGGCAAACAAACATAGTTGGTGTATTCTCCTCTTTCTCGCACCTTTACAACGCTTAACGTAAACGGTCATCTTGTAATAAGGACAGCTCTCTTATTCACCCATGTCCGCAAAGTGTGTGGGATAAAACCATGCAGTAAATATACACAAACAATTGAATTACATCGCCTGACATGTGCGTTTATTATAATCTGGCAGGATTAAAAAGCATTGGACTGTAAAGTGCTTAAAAAAAAATAATGGTTTCAAGTGCCATTCAAAATCACTGTTGTACGAAAAACCTTGTACACGGTTGTATAGCTTATTTCGATTAGTACTTTATGAAGTATGCTTCTCAGTGGCTGATTGGGATTGGGGATAGATGCCACTCAATAGCATTCAAGAAAGGCAACATGGACTTTGCACTCGTCTTACAATGATTTTAAATTGATTCAAGTCCAACTGCAACAGGTACTGCTGTATAGGTTATTTCAATTAGTACTTTATGAAGCGGCTAGACATGTCCTGAGGATAGGAGTGAAAGTGTCTTATCTTGGACTAAAAAACAAAGTTTGGCGCTTTAGTTCAACATTTTTTGGTACCAATGTTTCACTCTCCACCCCACTCGGTTGCCACAGCTTCGTGTAAAGATGTACACACGGGCTTCATTTTTAGGTATGATGCGTTGGTATCACGAGTTGGCGTTTCGAGCATGCCAGTAACTGGGGGGGGTTTACAGATCAAGTCTTCGATGGATTGCCAGAGACTGTCCATGTTATTGTCTTCTTCCAGTTGCCTGAAGTTCGCATCCAAAACCTGCGCGTTCTCCTCATAGTTTGTCAGAATTTCGTCAAGGGAGTTGGGGAACTGGTCGTGGGGGGGAAAGTACGCCTCTTGCACGTGAAAGTTAGTGTCTTCGTATGGTGCAGGTAGAGGCATGGCATGATTCGTTTCCTCTCGGTCTTCAGTGTTCGTTACTGGGTGAGGGTCTGTGTCCTGTTTGTGGAGGGGTGTCCCAGGTTGCCTCTCTGGTTGTGTCATTTCCCTCATTGGTCCTTTTGTTGAAGAGGATGTGAACTCAATGTGATGTTGGGAAATGACTTGAGACTGTTGTAACCACGGTACTTTCTCTACTGGTACCAAGGCTATCAAATGTGGTTTGTCTGTCCTGATCTTGAGAAAGCGTGGAAGTGCATGTCCACGTTCGACTGTGGCCACCCCATCCGGGACAGGCACCATTCTATGCCTTGTTCCTCCTTGATGGTCTGCTGTTGTCCATGACTTACTGTTTCTGGAAGGGCATTTTGAGGAATGACAATTCCGCTCCCTCTTCAAGCGGAAAGCGGCTGGACATTTTCCACACTTGAAACGCTTCTCTGATGTGTGAACCTTTTTGACGTGAGCTGTGACCTGGTTTTTCTTTTTAAATCCTTTCCCACAGATCGGACACATCTCGTTTTTGGCATTGCACTTTGTCTTCAGGTGTACATCTAGTGCTACTTTGGATAACAGCCTTTGGTAGCATACATAGCACTTGAACAGGTTGGAATGTCCTTCTTGTCTTTTTCTGGATCCTTTCATGGTTTTCTTCCTTCCATCTTTTTGAGGGCAGGGGTTTGGCATATTTGCATTCCTTTTTCCCTCTTGGCTTACTGTTGATGCTGTAGGTTGATTCATTATTGGAACCGGGGTAAGGTCCTGTGGAGGAGTAATTTCGATGTGGTTTGTCTCAGCTGGACATGGTGGCAAGACTTGGGAAAATGGAGTACACCTGTGCCTTGCTTTCTCGTCAAAAGACCTGAAATCCTGTTTACAGGTATTGCATCTCCACACTTTTCTGACCTCATGGGTGAAAAGATGTACCTGGAGTTCATTTAATGAGCTAGTGGAGAGTTGACAGACAGGGCATGGATATGTATTCTCTTCCGCTGTGTGGGTGACAGAGTGTAGAAATCGGTCCGTTGGATTCTCAAACTGTAGGTGGCAGATGTCGCATCCAAGTTCGTCTGGGTAGATGTGCGAGTCCAGATGTAATCGCAGCGAGGCAACTGTCTTGTAGATGCATTTACACAAAATGCAAGTAACCGCCATTGTGTACCTAATTTGAGGGAAAGGGAAGACAGTTTTATAACCAAACTAGGTTAGAGATAAAGAAAAAGTTAAAACTTTCCTGTGAATGATAACTTCGCTCATATGTCAGCTAAAAACATTGTTAACCGAGTTGAAAACAGACATCTCTGTTTCTTTTATCAAGTATAAAACCACCCTGACACTGGAAAACCAGTCAATCCACCAGAACGTGTGGTCTAAACTACATTGTGAGGCTGATAGTAGTCACTTTTGGACCTCCAAAAAATTTGAAAAAAGAAAGTCAATTCTATTAAAAAAATTTTGGTTTCAGTTAGATTGAGAGACACAGAGCGAGAGTATAAAATGATGCAAGTTTCCGGGACAAGTCAATACTGTGATTAGTTCATGAAGTTGCCAACATTTCTTTAGCCACGAAATTAACCTTCACTTGACGGGTTATGTGATGGCTATTTCCACAAGTACGTACTGGGTGTCATTTAAAATCTTTTCTTTTACAAGAGTGTTTTGAGTAAGTAAACCGGCTTCACCTAGCGGATAAGTGGAGCTAGTACAGTTATTTCCTTGTTAGTAATTAGGTGGATGATCTTACATCGACTGTATTAGGAACTAGTCTACTTAAATACACTAAAAGTAATAGGGTTAAACAAAAAAGAGATATGTTGTAAACAAGTAAGAATTTTGGAAATGCTTAGCATAATTACCTGTTAAAAGTCCTTTGGTATTTATTCTCCTTTCGTTGTTATGACATCACTCTTGGTGTCATATTCTTGAATAATTTTGGATGTCTTATGTTACAGCCCTCATTAAGGGTCAAATTGCGATCCCCAAGGGGGCTATTCAAGTAAACAAATGGAAGCAGTCAACTACTCGCCTTGACGAATGCACACACAGGGTTTGAAGAACAAGCCTAACGACAAGCCAGGCATTCCCGCGTTACACCCGTCGTAAACTGCTGTTTGGCAGCTTCCTTTCCCCCATGTTATATACTCATTTCTTATAAATTAAGTATCCTCAAAGCTCTGAGCTCATAATATTCAGACACAGGCGGTCTAATAAAAAGGCCAAGGGTAACATAGGTGCTAGAATGTAACGCCAAAATTTCTTAGAAGGGGCCATTCCACAACATAGGTGATAAAATGGATGTTAAATTGTGATGGAAGGGGCCATTCCACTCCTATAAGGGTAACGGTGAACAGGTTCTTGTAGTAGGATCGTTTTCGTTAGATGGAGTCCAGGGACATACCCTTTTCAATTCTGGACTGTGTTTGGGATGGGACGTACCCTAGACAGAGTAGTGCGTTTTGGGCAACCTAAATATCCATAACATTCGGAAAGGGCAGGTTACCTGCATAAGACAAAACGGGCATGCGTGGGTGGTCCAGCAGGGTACTTCATGTCTGTATAGAGGAGGGATATTCCAGGTGTGTGATGGGGTGTGTTACAATGAATAGAGGAGCCGGATAAATTCAGACTAGTAATTGCACTTTAGGATTTAAATGAAACCTTTATTTCAGTGCACCAACATTAATATTACAAAAAAAATCAAGGATTGTATTAAAATGACGGGATACATTGGTGCATACCAAATTGTTCCATAATATTTGAGTGTCTGCATCTTGATTCACCCAATGAAAGTAGGGAGATATATGTACAAACTTTCACAGGAGTGGGTGTGGGCTGATTTGCAACCATTTGGGATCCACAAATAGAAAACTGGTTCAAAGCAACCAGACAACCATAAAACATACGATCTAATGGCTGATTCGCAGATGTTCTTCCTAACCGGTGCTGCGTGTAGGTAAGAACTGAGATATTATTAATTAACTTAAAATGGTCATCAAGCGCACGTTTTTGCTGACTACTGATAAACAGAGTATGAATATTGATACAACAATTAAACACAGGATAACAGGGAACAGTATATCATATAACATACAAGGCAATGACATATTATACCAGTTGCCCGAGAACGGTGGTTCATCACATGTAAATATGAGGTCATAATTTCTATTGCTAGAGTTGCAATCAGGAAACCATGTCTGCGACATAGACACGTTTTTGCATACTACTGATAAACAGAGTATGAATATTGATACAACAATTAAACACAGGATAACAGGGAACAGTATATCATATAACATACAAGGCAATGACATATTATACCAGTTGCCCGAGAACGGTGGTTCATCACATGTAAATATTAGGTCATAATTTCTATTGCTAGAGTTGCAATCAGGAAACCATGTCTGCGACATAGACACGTTTTTGCATACTACTGATAAACAGAGTATGAATATTGATACAACAATTAAACACAGGATAACAGGGAACAGTATATCCTATAACATACAAGGCAATGACATATTATACCAGTTGCCCGAGAACGGTGGCTCATCACATGTAAATATGAGGTCATAATTTCTAGAGTTGCAATCAGGAAACCATGTCTGCGACATAGAAACCTGAAGAGATTGAATCGCGATACAACACTTAGATTTTTGCTAACAGTAACCGGTGCACCGTTGAACACACAACCCATTGCCATATCGTTCTTTTTCTGCAAGAACCGGTGCGGCATGAGATTTAACTTGTAAGGCATAAAGTTTTAATCATACAACAAACAGTAAGCAACCGTGTGAGGTCTTCAAGCAACCGTCGTGGGTGCAGAGTGATAGGGTAGGCCAAAATGCCACCTCTCTAGAATTAATCACTGATTTCCATGCTAATACCCGGGCATCAGGGGAATTTTTTTTAAAAAAAAAGTACAACCTGAAGGCCCAGGTCCTACTTTGATTAGTTAGTTATTTCTTATAGGTTTTGTAAAGAGTATTCTTTGTGACCAAGTAATAATACACATAAAATCAATAAGGAACTGCTTTCCACAGAGGAGTGAGGTGACTGTTAGTCGCAAATGTTTGAGGTACCAAGTTTGACTGTGACTCAAACAGGTAGTCCTTCTCTTTTAATGAAGCATCTTCTTATATGGTCGGGGTGGGCTTTGAAGCTATATACCGTATCACCTCATGTCTGTCCGGTGAAGGCAGTGACAGGTGAGTCAGGTGAATTCAGTTGTGAAGTGGGTCCCGTCGCTCCTTACTTGTACGATGTACCAAGGGAATGACTGGTTTCTAGGCTAACAGTTGCTGTACATAAGCACGGTCCCGGTACTTCTCAGGGGTTGGTAGATCAAGGTCAAGGAGGCTTGGGATTTCCAAGTGTGTATGATATATTTCAGGTGGATGACTTGCAGAGGGACCAGCTCGTTTCCGGTTTGTTTTGTTGATGGGTTTAATGTCGTAGTCTTTATTTTCAAGCCCCAGTTCCATAAGTTGGGTGGGAGAGTGAATTTCCTTAGGTCCAAAGCCAACGGCTGTCATAGCAGTCTCCAGCTTTATTTCCATCAGAGGGATGGGCTCCAAGGGTTGGGAAATTCGGTTGGCGGAAGAGTTTTCAAAATATGTCTCAGAGGGACATTGCGGTGGGCCATCTGTATGGTGGGACTCACTGAACGTTGGGGGAGAGAGAGCAACTTCCATGGCCAAAGGGCATTCCTGATATATATGAGGAGGTGATGTGGGTAGTTCGTGTTGCAGTTCTGTGCTGTGCAGTAACATGGTTTTCCATTTTTCAGATATAGTGTGCGTGTGTGTCGAATGGAGGGCGGCTGTAACTGATTGTAAAAGTAGAGGTTGCAGCAAATTCAACTTTACGGGGTTGGGATTGGGTGGTTCCGACGAGATGGTGGGCATGCCTGAGGCATCATGTGGCAATTCATTGTCATTAGCTAGGGTTTGTGTAGTCGGTGTTACATCTACATCCTTCGTTTCAAGAGAGAGACCAACTACGATTCCACCATTCTGGATGAGCGGCGGGTTTTCCCTGGTTGATTGTTCATGGTGTTCCTGAGGGTTAGAAAGAATGCCTGTGGATGTTTGGCTGTCCACCTCAGGAGAGGGTGGATCTTCATTAGAAAAATCAGACCCTGCATCTAGGATTATGTCCATTGCCTCAGCGGGGTGTTCCAGGTTACTATGAAGGGAATATGGGGCTATCGGTGGTGAATACCTTTCCTGTGAGGGTGTCCACTTTTGGTTCATGTCCATTGTTTCGTCTGGGTCAGCAAGGGTGCTATCTTCTTTGGGTAAAATGACACTTGGTCGGGCATTTAGTGGGCATCTTTGCGGGGGACACTTGTCATCTGAGGGCTGAGACTTTGAGGTGATGTTCATTGGCTCCTCGGGGTGACCAAGATGGCTATCTTCCTTGCCTACAGTGACAATCGGAATGGAAGATTGTGGGGCTGTCTCTGGCAGATATTTGTCATCTAAGTCTTCCCACTTTGAGGTGTCGTCCATTGTGTCATCAGGGTCCTCAAGGGTGTTGTCTTCTATCGGTGCAATGACACTCTGAAGGGCATGTTGGGGTGTCAGTGGCAGATTTGTGTTACAAGCGGGGTTCCACTGGGGGGTGCTGTCCATTGTGTGATCTTGGTCATTAAGAGTGCTCTCATCTGTCGGATCAACTATACTGTGACGGGAAAATTCGGCTCTCGGTGGTGGAAACGTTTGATAGGCGGGGTGCCTCTCCGAGAGGGGGATGGGGGCAATGGAGTAGTCTGGAAGTGAGTTGATCTGTTGGCTGCAGGTGTTGATTTGGGTATGACATCCTTGGATTTTTGAGGAGAGGAAGTCAAGTTCATAGTCACAGTGTTCCTGAAGTAAAACCGGAGTAGGATCAAGAGTGAGCATGGAGTTTATGTTCCTTGCTATGGTCTCAGCCATTTTAACAATAAGCCTAGGGGTAGGGTGGACACCATCCTGGAGGAGCTGGAATTCCGGTTTGTTTTCTTTTGTCCCCTCAACAGGGCAAAGGAGATGATTGAAGTCAGTGGTAAGAGAGAAGAGTCTGGCATTCAGTTCCTTTATGCCAGTGTTCAGGGCATCAATTTCCTGTAGGAGGTCGATTTCTTTCCATTTTTTGGCGGTGGAGGTTGATTTGATGGCCGAGGAGGATCTTACGTTCACCGGGTATACCGTGGCAAATGAGATCTTTGTGGAGGCATTAGCTTGCTTAACAACAGCAACCACTTCTTCAAGTTCCTTAAGAACTGAGGCAGGTTCTTTGTAGGTGTCCCTAGGGATGATAGTTGCTTTCTCTGACCTGCTTGTGAAATTGAAGATCCCTCCCGCAAATATTATGAGTTGATAAAGATTCTCCTTGAGGTGTTCATTGAGGACAGATAGCAGGTCTTGTATTGTTGCACTTGGTACACTGATCAGGATAACTTTCACCTTGGTGCGTGCTTGGATTGACGGTGCAAGGTGCTCAATCAGTGAGTCACCAATTATCAGGATCACAGTCATACTGAAGGTTTTTGTAAAGTTAGCCACAAGCCCGAGTATGTGAAGGTCAAGCTTTAGGTCAATTTGACAGTGGGTGGAAAACTCTTTCAAGACGGCGAGTCTCCTCCTACAAACAACGTTGTCGTGTGGCCTGAAGAATGTGGGATAGAGTACACATAGAGCCCGAACGACTGTGACCTGAACAAACAAGACAAAAAGGGGTAACTCAGTTTTATGCTCTTAACTGCAACCTACGAACATGGTAAACTGAGTATAAGATGATGTGACTTTGTTAGTGTGTCGAAGTGAGGGGTGTAGGCCTGGGAGAGACAATTATCATAATTTGCTCACACTTGTGTGCGGCTGGCAAGGGCATTTCTAATAAAAATCCCCCTAAAATGGGTCTGATTTTTAAGCCAAAATAACCCTAACAAGGGTCAACTGTGACCAAACTCCCCCTAAGAAGGGTCGATATTTTAAAGTAAAAACGCCTATCCAGGAAAAGTTTTCTTGTAGGTCCAGCCACACACCGGTGTAAGAATAATTGTAAGTGCCCCCTAGACCCCCGGGGGGGTTGGACGTCCTATAAAAACTAGCAGGAAAGGGGTAATTGAGTTGGTTTTGGGGGGGTGTTCCGGCCGGACACATTAATAGGGGTACATTGTTAGAAAGTTTTTCCTAAAAGGGGTAGGTCTTTTTGGCAAAAAATATAAGTTGTTCGTTTTACCCTTTTTATTTTCTTCTGGCCGGATCCTTTTTTTGGGGGGTGGGGGTTTGGGTATTTGAGACCAAAGTGGTTTTGTTTTGGGCCTGGATAATTGACCCGAAGTTCTCTGAAAGAAGGGTATGCTTTGGGGGCTGTATGAGATGGGTCAGACGCCAGCAGGGTTAACTTTTCAGTTTTTTTTAGACAGAGTCCCAGCAAAGGGGTTTTGAATTTTGGGCCTGATCCACCAACTGCAGGGGCGGCGGAACTGTGGGGGCAGGGGGGCACATGGCCTCCCAACTTTCCTGTTGGGGGGGGGGGGGAAAGACTATGTTTTTGCCCCCTCAACTTGTCAATTCCTAAGGCCTACAATGTCAATCAAACACAGCATCCAAATATGCTTGTGGAAATCCCCATAATGCATCATTTTAACCCTAAAATTTCAAATTTTTTCAAGGTGGGAGGGATATGAAAAATATGGGATATATGAGGCCAAGATCAATATAATCCGGACAGAAAGATAATTAAGAAAAGTCTGTATAATATGTAGGTCTGTGGTAGATAGAGGGAAATTGTGTTACAGGTTGCTTGAGAATGCATCATATGGTATATAAATTTTCAAAGTCTTTTTTTGTGGGGAGGGGGCTTCCTTTTTATATATTGTAGATAACCTATAAAACAATATGGGAATCTTCTGATTTTTATCTCTTATGTCTATATATTTGGGGGATTCATCAGTGCCCAGAGAATACATTTTCTCTCGTCAAAATGCACCAATACACACCTTTATGGCACCTCAATTTTCACAATTTTCAAGGGATACCCCCCAGACCCCCCCTCCTTTCCATCATCACAACTATGCTTGCAATACTTCCTCCCACCCACTGCAATCTTGGGTTGGGGGGTCATGGGCCAATACCTGACCTTTGCCCCCCCCCAACTTTCAAATGGTTCCGCCGCCCCTGCCAACCAAATGTTCTCGTAAAACTGGTACCCTTCCCAGTGAACAAAAAGACGTTTTCTGACGTTTTTAAACATTATCTGTAAGTTGGTGAACGTTTTACATGAATGTTTTTTAAAGCTAAAATGTTGACTCATTCTGACGGTTATTAATGTTAAATTGAATGTTTATTCTGAACGTTTTCTAACCCTAAACATTGACTCCTTTTAACGTCTTTTCATGTTAGATTGAACATTTTTTTCTGAACGTTTTCTAATGCTAAAACGTTGACTCATTTTCACGTTTTTTAATGTTCATTTGATAATGCTACTGGGGCAGCAGGGCTTTTGACAGGGCTGCGCAGTGCGCAATACACGCATTTAATGCCTAAATGTCGGATTTAAAAGGTTACAATGGCAATTCATTTACAGAATGACGCATTGTATTTGCTAAAAAGTGTGCAATTGGCCCATTGCAAAAAATCCAGTCAAAACCCAGGGGCATTCGTTTTTTATTTAAACCTTTTCAGATATGACAGTGCAAGCGATTGACAAAGCAGAATTAGTCATACACATAGAAGCATACACATGTGTATTACTTGTGAAGCATTCTAAAGTTACTTGTATCCCTGAGCAAGCTCAAGGACCAGTACAAAGTAGAACTAATAGCAGAGGAGGTATATATATTTCCTGAAAACATGAAATGGGTGTCCACATTATGAATATATCACATAATTCAATAATATATAATTATATCAGTCATATTTTATCAAAATCAAATTAGGATTAGAATTAATATACAATGATGCATTATATATGTCAAAAACATAGTAATTTTCATAAGAATGGTGAATTTTAAAGGACAGTATCTGTAGTAGAAATCTCCCCCTAAATCGATCTGCCCCAGAGTGGGAATATATGTATGATAGTAATGTTTAAACACGTTAGAAGACATTCTACAAACGGTTTTTTGAATGTTTTATATATGTTCTAAAATGTTTAAAATGAATGTTTGTATTCGTATCATTATGAACATAAAGAAACGTTTGTTGAATTTTTTTTGATGTTATGAAACATTGTAAAAAAATCTTTGTTTTAGAGACTTCCTGGATGTTTGTTGAATCTTTCCTTTATGTTGGAAAACATTAAAAGCTAACATTCACATTTTAGCTTTAAAATGACGTTCATGAACGTTCAATGAACGTATGTTGTTCACTGGGTTTAGGGCTAAGACAGAGGGGTATGAGATAAAAAGGGGTACCTTTTCTCTCTATTTATGAAGAATGCCCCGCCATGGAGGTATGGTTTTGGTACCTTTTACCTGCTGGAAGGGGCATGGTTCTGGGTTTTGTACGCCTATGGTTCCCAGAAATCTTCTAGTGGCCCCCCCCCCAGGGGGGGTTTACATGGCCGAAGGGTAACCGAATTTGATTATAGAGGGTGTGGACCCGGGGGGACACTCACATTTATTCTGACACAGGTGTGTGGCTGGAGCTACAAGAACCCTTACCCTTGTTAGGGGGATTTTACCTAAAAAACTGTAACCTTCTTAGGGCACATTAAAAAAAAAAAAAAAAAAAAAACAAAGTTTTTAAAGAAATAATTCACTCATAAACCCTTAGAATTCCTTAGATGTGAAAATATCTCCTGAAAACTAGGCAAATATGGTCAAAATGTTGGTATTTTTAGGGGATATTTCACACCCAAGTCAAAAGTAAACCCTTCTTAGGGTGATTTTGGTCAAAGTTGACCCTTGTTAGGGGGATTTTGGCCTAGAATTCGGACCCTTGTTAGGGGGATTTTGATGAAAAAATGCCCTGGCCAGCCGCACACAAGTGTCAGCGATATATATGAAGTGTCCCCCCCGGGGTGTCGACACAAGACTGGCAAGAGCGGTTATATTTCTTGGTCTTTTTTTGAGGGAATCGCGCCCAAAGGGGGAGTGACTTTGAGAAATTCTGCCCTCCTCAAAGGAGGTATCAAGTCAAGTTGATGTACGCACATCATAATCATAAATTTCAGAGTGGCCCCCCGTGTTCTAGGGCCATCAGGTGGGAATCACGGAGAATCACATCGGTTCCAACTTAGGCGGGTGAGAAAATGGGAGTCTACCCTATCAGCCTAAACCAACCTGATGTGTGATAAGAATGTAATGAACACATCCATCCTATGAAGCTAGAGCAAACAGTCTACCCTACACGACAGACAGCAAAACAAACTCTGTGTCAGACATGAAGGCCACAATCGAATGTAAACCGAAAACATTGGTCGGCGCCGGCACGCACCCCCGCGCGCTTGTTTTGGCGCCAAAAGATAAGGTTATTTTGGTACCGCGCAGTGATGACCAGGGGTACAAGAAATTGCATAACCGATGAACATAATCACCCAATCAGTTGACTTTCGAGAAGATTCTCTCTTAAAGTTACATAGGTTCCGAAAAAGGGCACACGGTAGAACAAAAGTCGAGAAGCCAAGCCTACCGTTTATAATTACCCGGCCGCGTCTTGAATTCTCCCCCCATTCCTCCGTGGAAACGAAGGAAAAGGTTCTCAAGAAAAGACTGAATGAGCTTCTTTTAGGAGGGTCAGGTCTAGAGCTTCGGGAGGAAGGGTTGGCTTCTTCTCTTTTATCCTATTCACCCAGCTTACCAACGTTAGTTAGGAGTAGGGGCCACTTAGCATCGTATTCTCACTCACTTCCACCGGACATCGAAAACTAATGACGTCCTCTTATCTAGCCTTCCCCAAACTATACTATTTTAATATAAGAACATTTCACAGTTTACACAAAAAGATAAAAAAAAACCAGGAACTCACTTTGATTTTGACGAGGAAGGGTGAGCTAAGGGGTGGTCAGTTGAAGAATAGGTGGATATGTGACGGCGTGAACGTGAATAAACCCTGGGCTGTGTTGGGATGAGCAAGTGATAGAGCAAGCGTGGACCGTCCTCCTCGTCCAATGGCTGGGTGCAGAATGAGAGCAGACGCCTTAGGAGGAGACGCGCGCCCGATAAGAGGGTGGACACTTGAGCGACAGGAGAGGGGGGGGGGGTGCACAATGGGCCCCGGTCTATAGGAGACCAAAGGTTTGGGAAAATCTGCTATGGAGACAAGACTGGGTAGGGAAGGTTTACTTTTCCCGTCTACCTTAACCGGATCCAGGTCTTTCAGGGGCATCTCTGCTATCATGCCAGCGCAGCGCTGCGATGTCGCAAGCGCAGAACAGCCACATGTCTAGGTTGGTTTGGGGCCAAGCCCCCCCAAGAAAATTTTTGAATCTAGACTTCCAATGGTGCATTCTGGTGCATTTCTAGACCCCCAATCTAGTAAAGCATTTTCGTTTACCATCAGCAGTAGGTGCCTAAACCCATGATTAAGAGAACAGGGAATGGAAATCTTCTTAAATTATGATTGCCCCAAGGTGTTTTGACTTTGGGGAAGGCTTGGGGCATGACCCCAAAAAAATTTCAGAAAAATATTTATCAAAACTCCAAATTTTAAAACATTTTGGTGTAAACCTGGGGTGGTCATGGTTTTCAATAAAGGGGATACAAATCCGTTATTTCCATATTTTGCTGTCTAGGGGGGGTGTGGGGGCCTGAATCACCCCAGGGAAATTTGTTAAAAAGCGATGTCAAGTTTAAAGCATTCTTGTCTACCCTCAGGAGTATGTTTATGCACTGGTGATTAAGGGCGATTTGGGTGATGCCCAAAGAACGTCTTATAACATAATCATCAAACTTAATTTCAAAGCATTTTGCTAGAGACAAGCATTTTCAGTGAGGGATGTAAATTGAGATCCTTATACCATACTTTAATCATTGATAACCTTGTCCCCCAAGTAAATTTTTAAATATGGGTGTCTAACACTGTAGTCTTAGGGTCGAAGGAATTTCTATGTCATTGGGTGTGAATCTAGTAGTTTCATATGAAAGTGATTTGGAGCTTGCCCTCAAGAAAAAGAGTTGAAAGAAAAAAGATGTCAACTTATTAATTTAAGGATTTCGATGCACCCTATATGATGAATTAATGAGATGTAAATCTGATAGATAATTACCTTGGCAACCCGACTTATTATTAAATGCATAAGGTACACCGATTGCCTACATACCTTTGTTGGCACTGGTGCACATAGGGGAGCATTTTTAGTAGATTACCCCTAATGTAATGTAATTATATCCTACATCCCTGACTCATTCCTATACCCTGGCCTATACCACTCAAAATCAACCTGTAAGGCTCACCCGGGATGGGTTTCAGGTTTTTAAGCTCATCTAGCAAGCATTATCTATAATAGTCTATATGTATGATATGAGGGTGGTTTTTCTGGATTTGCTCGTGTTAGGAAATTTTGAGAAGTTATTATATAATATAATTTAGAGGCTGTTGATTCATAAATTGTACCATTTAAATAACAAACCAGAAAAATGTAACGTAGAGCGATAGGGTGATGGATGGGGCAACCAATTGGACATGTAAGTATACGTTTTGAATTTCCTGAAGTAATTTGGAAAGTTTTGATTTCAAAACATGCGTTCTGGTGACTTCTGGGAATCACTTCAGTGGGATTGTCCAATCCAGATAAAAATCCCTACCAAAAGTCAGGTACAGAACAAAAAAAATTGGCTAGAACCAGTCTCGAGAAATTAGCGAATTTGTTTAGGTTTTGGTAGGCAGTCATGACCTTGCAAAAACAGGGTTGTGGGTAAGGGCGCGAAATTGAGAAAAAAAGGTACAGCCTCCCCCCGTCTTTATATGTGCCTGTTTGTCGATCTGCTAGCGAGGGACAGTACCCATCTTATTCTGGTCACAAGAAGGACGAACGAAATCACATCATATGTGAAGTATAAGATTTTGCAGACGAACCAGATAACCTTCCCTAACAACCCAGAAAATTGGTGTAACTCTGATTCAAAGTGGTTCTTCGCTAAACCAAAAAATGACCCATCTTGCGTAACTATGGAAACCGAGTGGCACATACTGAAACATGTGTCTTAAAGCAGACCAACCCATACTGACCCATTGGTTATGACGCACATAAACCCATTCTGACACATTAGTTATGACATGACTTCACCCATGTTAATGCATGTGTTCTAACACGACCTCACCAGACCAAACACATGATTTATGACACTTACCTCGGATGGGAGGTGGTCACGCACGGAGCATAAAGGAAATAACCGATTGCCTCACAGTGACGCACCTTCCATGACCACGAGTGAGTACTGACAGAGACTGACTCATATTCACCCATGTATCCGAACGTATCATTTTTGGATAAAATGGAACATATTGACCTACTTTGCACCCCATGCACCATCATAATTGTCCACTTCGCAAGATTTCGTACCTGTTATTCTTGAGCACATGCCACCTTCTTAAAGACTATGAAAACAAGACAAATGTGCGCTTTTATACTATATTAGACGAACATGATTAAAATACAGTTCATTTCCATAGAGGGATGGAACTACATTTTTATATGAGAAAGCCACGTTTATAATCATGTCTTCAGGTATCATTACGTTTCCTATGTTCATATCTTATTATGATCTATCAAAACATTCCGACCTTAGGCAATAATAGTTGAATCAGGAAGATGTGTGAGGAAATGTCACTCGGTCCGACTACAGACACAGTCTGGCAGAGGCTTGGAAAGGTTCACCTTAGAGGAATCGTGACAAGGGTATGGAACTTAATGATTACCCGAGGCGGGAGTAAGAAAGACATAGAACAGTAAGAACTAACAAAGTCATTACTGTCACAGAAAATCTGAGTCAACTTTAGTCATGCTGCTCCTGCCCCACTCCATGCACTCTTACCACATGACGCGTGGGTGATGAGGGACCATGACAAGATGTGACGCATGCGTGAACCTCCCAACCGAAATTGTGGAGTTGAGTCAACATGGGTGAACATTCACCAAAAATGACACACAGTTTCACACACACTCACACATGTCAAGTGTTGGCCACTTTGTTTGAAAACGGAGAGATATTCTGTTAGGTGTTTGAGATGAATTTTCCTTGTATCAGTCTTGAGAATGCCTGTTGACATGATAATAAATTGTCATAAACAAACAGCAACAATCTAAGATAGACCACCTACTAATATCCAACTGGATAAGCAATGACCCCCGGCAATGACCACTAACATATGGCAACTGAAATCCCCCCGAATTTCCCAGAGCCTTGCTCACATAGAAAGTTGAACCTTATTTGGGGTGTTGAGACCAAAAAGCTGAATTCAGCAACAAGATAGATGTTCAGGGATTGTTACTGTAGAAATGCTTATCACATCGGATACAAGTCAAATCCATCTAGAACTGTGTGACCACCTAACACAAGATCTGTTCTTCATGGCTCGCACTGCCTGACTGTTTTGAAAGCAGGAGACAAACCAACGAATATGAGGGAATTTTGAAATAGACCAATCAAAGCACAGACTAGTTCATAATGTGTCCTTGAAGTTCTGTCATGGTGGGTGATGGCTAATCTTGAAGCATGCACACATCTCCTCATAGAGTCTGTCATGCTAACGTTGCACAAAGAGTGTCCCCCTGTTATCACTCAACAGAAAATTTTTTAACCAGCATATGAAGAGTGCCTGTAGGTTTGCTCTAATCAGCTGTGACCTATCTGATCAGTAGACATTAAACGTTAATATACGATCAAACTGGGGCATAAAAGGTTCATAATTAGTTGCAGCATATCATGTAAAGCACATGCATTTTAGATTAAGTGATATGTCCCATAGACAAAACAAATCAGCTATTATGTCTGATGTATGCACTAAATCACATAAGCTTGGCTATCATTTTCTTGCAGATTCATATGTTTTCATGGCATGTAAGAAAGGAACTTGCTCTGTGAAACATAAATTCCCACATTGATATTTACTCAATATGCACTCAGGTCTAACAGAAGTAACTGAAGGTTGGTCAAGCTGAGTGACAGTTGACATTGTATGACACAAAATGGCATTATTTATTATAAATCCATGTAATCACACAGTCCTCACCCAGCATGACTCATGTTCACTAGGACCTTTCCTAAGAGTATGGGAAGGTAGAAGAAGGGAACGGATAGGTTTGACTGGGGTACCTAGAATTGTCCAAATGGGTAAAAAAGGTACCGCAAGTCTGATGTGTGATAGGTGCACGGACGAAGGTGGCCTACGGCAGAGTCAAGTGTCACACCGGTGTAACCATTTGGTAGATATTTTAAGAGATTGGTTGAAGGGTAGGCCATAACGATCAATTTTTTGTACGCGATTTATCTAGCGAGGTGACAATCCTTGCCATCCGCAATGAATGTGCATTATGACATGGTGTGCTTCTCATCTAGCGAATTGAGTGATCACTCCCCAGGTACCACACAAAAATTTGGCAACGTTGGCCCCACCCATAACGATCAATTTTTTGTATGCGATTTATCTATTGCCTTGCCATCCGTGGTGAATGTGCATTAAGACATGGTGTGCTTCTCATCTAGCGAAGTGAGTGATCACTCCCCAGGTAGCACACAAAAATTTGCCAACGTAGGCCCCACCCATCGGGCCAACGTTGGTTGCCCATCGGGCCTACGTAGGCCTGACCAGTGGCACTTTCCAACCCAATGCCAAAATTGGCCCAACATTGGCAGGAAATCGCCAAATGGTGGGCCCCTGTCGGACCATTTGCCGATGTTGATGTTTTCCAGCCAACGTTGGGCCTATCTTGGCATTTGGTTGTCACCGACGGGCCTACGTAGGGAGGATGGGCAGCCTATGTAATGCCGATGGTTGGGCCAACGTCAGCCCAACATTATGGCAATATCTCTGTGCTACCTGGGTCATTAATCGCTGTAAGGGTATTTCAGCTAATACCACCCTATCACCCCTGGCACTACTATAGGGGGTCTAGATGCGGGGTCCCCATGTCACATGTTGATTTTGAGGAATGTCCACGTCACTTGTCACTAAATTTCTATTTTCCCATGTCCTTGTCACTCGGCTTCATGTCACATGTCGAATGTAAGGAAATGCCTTCTCTCTTGGCACTATTAACTTTTGCCTTTCCATGTGTTGTCACTAACGGAGTGGTCATTATTTATCAACAGGGGGGGGTGGGTTTGAGGGTGGGGCGTAAAATTTGCAGACCCCTCCCGATGCTGGGGTTAGCAAACTTCTGACCCCTCTTGATGGGGGGTGGGCTAAAAAAAAATTTGCAATGGTTTATTTACCTTTAAGGGCTATTTGTGAGCATATTTTTCGTAAAGTTCATGCTTTTCCAGGAATAAATAACCAACAAATCCAGCGTAAAGTACCGGTAGAGTAAAGATTAGGTACGATATATTTTCTAAAGTTTGACCCTGGTTGGGATATAATATAGGGGCAGAAGAGAGGGTGTAATGGTTCCCGTGGGATAATCTTTATTTGGGGTCCGGGTTCGAATAACACGCCAGCATAGGTCTTCAAATCCTTTCCCCCCCCCCACCCGTCCATGGGTTCCGAAAATCTCACCCCCTCAGACCCATATTGGCCCTCCCGGCCCCCCCTTGTTTTAAATTGTTTTGGGTGTGGACCACTAAATTTGACATGGTGACATGGCAATTTCTTAAATCGACATGTGACATCAGAGGTTCTTAGAGGTGACATGGGACATGGGGATTTAAGTGACATGTGACATAACCTTTTCTTAAAATCAACATGTGACATGAGAGGTTCTTAGAGGTGAAATGGGACATGGGGATTTAAGTGACATGTGACATAACCATTTCTTAAAATTGACATGTGACATGGGGGCCCCCCCATCCACACCCCCATTGTTGACTCCGGAAGTGTGACTGAAGAAGAGAAATACCACATTTGTTGTTTGAAATAACCTTATGCTGTATGGTACATTCAGACCTCCAGCCTCAGCCCAGGCGCACGCGCGATTGCCAGAAAAAAATCAACCCTGCGCATGGTAGGGCGGGATCGTCGGTTGAAAAAAATTCTGTCATGTGTATGCACATAGTCACTTGTCGGTTCCCAAAAATGTAGATCGTTCCCCCCCCCCCCGCCGTCCAGGGGTTCGAAAAAACACCCCCCCTCTTTGGTAAAATTTGTCCTCTCCCTAAGTGGGAAGGGAGAAGCGAAAAAGCACCTTTTTTTGGTCAAAAGACCTCATGATGTATGGTACCTTGAGACCGGCCTCCGGCCTCGGCCCAGGCGCACGCACGTACACCAGAAAAAATTGACAATGCGCATGGTAGGGGTTCTTCCTAGGTTGAAAAAAATCGATCACGTGTATGCGCATCAGTACTTGTCAGGTCCAAATTGCCAGGTGGTTAAAAGACCCACGGATGGAAATGGCCATTTCAATACCATATCTTGTGGGGGTTACACGAGCTAGGAGGATTTACGATCTTACACGACCCACGGACGTATTCAGGAAAAACCGCGTTACACTGTGGGGACTTCGGATAAAGTTGAGGCCCCCGTTCTACGACCCCCGCGTCCACCAATTCGCTGCCGCCTTCGGTCGAGTCACTCCCGGCACCGACCCAGCTCTAGAACGGACCTAACCCCAGCCGCCGTCCCTTCGCTGTCCGAGGTTTCTTCCCATCAAAAACTACTTCATCCACGACAGGAGCCTTACAAGCCAGGTGTCAAGGTAAGCCACTTTTTTTAACGAACCACTCGTTGCCTGAAAAAGAAAATGTGAGTGTCTTTTTAAGAGCTTGAGATGAGATCCCGACGAGATGGATTTATAAAAGAAAGGCCTGTTCAGTTTGCGAAGCGCTTATTTATCTGTATGGGATGTAGGCTGTACAGACGCCTTCTACTCACCTTTCTTTCTGATTGTCGAGATTAGGGCCATTATAGGTAGGGCAGTCGTTTTCCATACTCAATGCCATGGAAACCACACATTTCGTTCTGAAAACATGGTAATTCAGCCTAGCGTTTACTTTGAACAGATTCAGCTTCAAAAAGTTCCCATAACTTTCTTTCTTTGGCAAAAATTCAATTTGGTTTTTTGGGGGGTTTGGACATCCGTGAAAGGGTGATGGGTCTGTCACAAATAATAGGAATTTAAACAGATTCAGCTTCAAAAAGTTCCCATAAGTTTCTTTCTTTGGCAAAAATTCCATTTGGTTTTTTGGGGGTTTTGGACATCCGTGAAAGGTGATGTGACAAATAATAGGAATTTAACAACTACCATGGGGCCCCCAAGGGCCCCCCCCCCCTGAGGCACAATGCGCCAAAATGTAAGGTTTGAGGTCAGATGTGACTTTCTTAGGGGAAAAACATGTCCACTAATCTCAAACTTTAAGGTGTTAGATCAAATGTCACCCTTTAAAGATTTGAAATTGCACTTCTGACCTTTAAAAGGGGTACAAAGTCAAAATGTCGCCAAAAAATGACAAAAAGGCGCCATGTGTTTTTTTTCCCCTTGGGGGCCACTGCCATCAGCAGCCCCTCTGTGACTCCTCTGTGACTCCAAAAGCCCATATATGTACATACCCCGGCCCCCAGACCCCTAAGGCCCAAAAAAATAGAAGCTATGTTTCCGGTAACATGGTCCAAAACGTTGAGGGAGGTAGGTGGTTGTTTTTTTTTTAATTTTATTTTTTGGTCCAAGGTCCCATATGGTGATTTTCTTGCTTGGTTTTCACTGTTGGGCATGAGAAATTTTTTTTCCTGCCTGGGATATGGGAAAACGATTGAAAATTTTAACCCTACGTGTCAAATAACGATTTATTAATGGAATCTCGAAAATTTTGAAAACATATCAAGAAATCTTCAAATTATTTGTAAAAAATCAGGAAAATTTTAAAGATTCCCCAAAAATTGCTGAGCTGGGCCCCCTTAAGCTGAGAATGTTCTGGTGACCGAAAATAAAACTTTTTTTTTGGGCCTAAGTAGGGAGTCATTGAGTAACTCCTTAAAGAAAATGGTCCAACCTTATTTCACTCTGTCTTTCCACTATTATTCCATTGGATTAAGTATTGGTTTAATTTTGTTTTCAAACAGAGGATTCTTTTTTTTTTTCCTTTTGGGTGTTGATGATTGATCATTTATTCGACTAGAATGGAACGTACTACATGATGCCAAGGTGGATGAATTGACATTGGTGGTGCCCTTGATGGGGGTGCCGAATGTCCAATTTCAATGTTTAAGAAATTATAATGTGACTGTGTGGATTTTATTGAATGTAAATGTCAAAAATGGCCATGTAGCCATGTCGATTTTAGGGGTCTAGAGCCCTGTTGGTACGATGGATCTTTCTGCATAACTGATCCAATTTTAACCTGAAATAACCTAGCACGACGATTATATTCAAGTACAGTAAAACTTGGTTACAACTAGCTTCTTTTTCCAAGCTTTCAAATATCCTTGTAACCAAATTTCGTTATAACCAAGTTCAGTATAATGGGGTAAGGGGCTTTCCTGTTATAATGGAAATTTGGTTATTCTTGGTCCACCATCTTTACATTTAACAATAGATTTATATGGAATCGTTTTGTAACAAGGAATCCTGTTACAAACAAACTTTCATTTATAATAAAGAAATTACTTTTTCCAAATTCTCCATATATCTCTAGAGTGAAATTCCGTCATAACGAATTCCACAAGTAATCTATAACTAATCATTTTAGGCTGTATGCTAGGGTTACCCAGGGAATATGTTATGGGGATTTTGTTCCTCACTGCAAAGTTTGTAGAGACGGTAGGCATACAAGTAAAGTTAGAGCCCTCTTATTCTGCATACTTGAGCTATGGGTTTCAGGAGGTGGGGGGGGGCATGGGCAGCAGTCAGGTTGTGGGGGGGGGGGGGGGTCGGGAAAGGAGTGATAAAAGGGATGTAATAGCCTTACAAAGGGCTTCTCAGGTCGCACATGGAGCCATGGGCGGCACTGGGGGGTGGAGAGGGGTCATCAAAGGGAAATTAGAGCCCGTACACAGGGCTTCTCAGGTGGCATATGGAGCCATGGGCGACACTGGTGGTGGGCAGGGGTCATTAAATGGAAGTCAGAGGCTGTACAGGTAAAAATAACTTCCTTCTAAAGAAGTCAATATCAATATCACTTCATTCTAACCAAGTTGTATCACTATAGAAATGTATAGGAAAAGCATTTTTTTTTTTTGTTACCAAATTTCGTTATAAGGGAGTTTGTTGTAACCAAGTTTGACTGTACCACCCAAACAAAAGAAATGGTGTCTATGCGGCATTTACCCTTTAGTTGGGATTTCAGTGAGTTCAGCATACCAACTTATATATATAGTTTTGGTTTTGGTACTTACTTTATATGACCAGTTCTAAATGGTTAGTAACACCCAGAATTCCACCGAACATGTTGTAATGTGCAACAGCCGCCAAACTGTATTGTGTGTGTCTCTGGTGGAAGTAACTAATTTCCCAAATTTCGACGTATGGTTAAAGAGTGAAGACAATAAATCAAAGTTCGAACATGGCCATGTCAGAAAGTAAACCTGCATGATAAAATGGGTAGGCCAGTAAGAAACACGACTGAAAGTCCTCCTGTATGACCTTGATATCGGGCATTTTCCCGTGAGAAGGGCCATTTCCTAAATGGAAAGATGTTTTTTGGGGGAGTAGTGACCTAAATTCAGGGTCTTTTCGGCTCTGTGACATCATCCATGAGGCTAGGACGGGGCCGTGTTGGAAATTAGGGGGTCTAGATGGGGGGTCCCCATGTCCCTTGTCGATTTTAAGAAAAGCCCATGTCAAATGTCACTAAATTAGTATTTTCCTCTGTCCTTGTCACTAAGGTCCATGTCACATGTCGATTTTAAGAAAAGTCCATGTCCCCTGTCACTATCTTTTTTGACCCATGTCCTTGCCCCTTGAAGCTCCATGTCCTTTGTCGATTTTAAGAAAAGGCCAAGTGACACTGTGGATTTTAAGGGTCTAGACCCATAAATTAGACCTGTGACATGGGATGAGAGGTAGATTAAAAACATGGCAGGACAAGATCCCACTGAAAAAGAAATAGGTTGCAAGAAAACGTTATAGTTTGATTAGGTGAAAGATTTGGCTGTATGCTAATGGAAAAAAAGAAGGCCGTTGAGATTCCTGTTCTAATAAAAGGTTTTGGGAGTTATGAATGTTTGACTCTTTCAGTGATTTGGGGTTGTCTGTCACATTCTCCCCGGAACATATGAGAGGGTTATTTGTTCATACCGAGATGACACATGTAGTTGAATAGAAATGAACACTCAACGAAATAAGGGAGGGTGTTACTGTTCTATGTAGTTGCCTCTGCTATGCCGGATTTGCTAATAGTTTGTATTAGGTATGTAAATCATATTGAATGGAAACAAGGATCAAGGCCCATTGTGCGATAGTAGGCACCAGGAGTTTCACAAAATAGAAATGGAAAGGGATAGGGGCAATGCTTGAAGCCCACTAATAGAAATCGAAAAGGGGAGAAGGCCTATTCTTTCACTCGAGCGTACACTGTAAAAAGTTAATGTATACATACAGCAGATCTTGCTGTGATCATACAGTAGAAGTTGTTGTAATCTAAAACACAGCAGGTTTTGCTGTACAAGTATCAACTTTGTTGCTGTAAATACAACATTACAGCAAGTGTTGCTGTAGTTATACTCTCATATATTTGCTGTTGCCCCAATTACAGCAACACCTGCTGCTCAGTTACAGAGTGTATTGCTGTAGATGCAGGATTACAGCAAGTACTGCTGTAGACATTGTGGTTCTGTGCTTTGGCACCAGGTGGCCTTAGTATCTCTTTGGCAGATAATTTTGACTCAAAGCTGAATATATTTTCATCTATGAAAAGGAAGTCAAATGTGTCACATAATTGAATAATGTGCAAGAGTGAACATACTGTATTCTAGTTTGATAACATGTGGAACTCTTCATTAAACTATGTAAACTAAAGCAGAAACTTCTACATTCTGTCACACACACCTTTCCTGTGGCTTGGAAGTAAATATGAGTATGGACACCAAGCTTCCTAGTGTATCAGCTAAAGTGCCTGTTGCAAAGATGGTGTAATACACCACACTTGACTGTTGTGACTTGGGTGTGATACTCAATGGCTAGTTTTACACCCATTTACTCATAAATGATGCTACATAGCTGGCTATCATGATGACCCAACTACATATCTCTACTTGGTCAAGCCAACCAATATGCAATGACTAAAACATTACAATCGTCTGTACATTTACAGCAAATTACAATCTACTGTGTATTTACAGCAAATTCTACTGGAACAATTGTTGCCAGCAACTTTTGCTCTTGAACAACAGTAGTATGATTTACAGTAGAAGTTACTGTAGTTCAACAGGAGATGTTGCTGTACCTGTACAGCAAGTCAGTTGCTGTAAACCTACAGCCAAATCTACTGGAACAATTGTTGCCAGCAACTTTTGCTGTAGATGTACAGTATTTACTATTTACAGTGATAGGGCAAGGCCACTCATTAAAAATGGAGAAGGGACGTGGTGTAAGGCAAAAAGAGACACATTCCTTAGGACAGTGCAGATACATTGTGCCCCCTGGTCTAGGCTCTGGGTACATTCTGCCCTTGTTATCACAAAGTTCTGACGCTTCAGATTGTAAATTAACAAGAAAAACCGACCACATGGCTGTAACCCCCTTTCAGGAATCACCAAATCCGGATACCCATTAGGTGGTGTGGATTAAACACACTCCAAAATTCCTATTACATGCATATTCTGACCCTGTATAGGATGTGTGATGGGGTAAGAGAGTTGTGGGTGTGAGTAGTTGGCCGACAATACTCTCATATTGTATGATTTGATTAGAAACGAATTTCCTTCATTGACCCTAGCACTTTATTATAAAGGAATTTCACTGTACATGTAGTCCTGTTATAGATAATCTATGAAGCAGCTCTGTGAAAGGATTTGAAAGAGTTATTTTTCCCTTGTTATTGGCTAATTGTTGTTAATATTTCTTGAATGTTGCACCTGTTTTCAGATTACATTTTTTTTCTATTTATCTGTTTAATAGGGGTTAAAAGATAAGTGGCATTGTTTACTGTGGGATATATGGTATGCCCGAAGAATTAATAAGTTTTTCCTGGTAACAGAAAAAAACCTTACTTATGATTTCTTTGTTAGAATAAAAAATTATACCTTGTAAAGGAAAAAAAATAAAAACCTAACTACCTGAACCTTTGGGGCTATGTACCGGGAAACATACGAAAATTTCGTGTGGGCCTTAAACAAGGTTTCTGCCAGAATTGTGCTCCTACCCCTTTATAAGAAGAAACGACTGATCAAATCTTTTGTGGTACCTTCAGTACGTCATGAGCAACATCTCCTGTTCAACTACAGAAATTTCTACGGTTAATGCTACTGCAGTTGTTGGACAGCAGAAGTTGCTGGCAGCAATTGTTCGAGTAGAATTGGCTGTAAATAGAAAGTAGAGGGAAATTTCATGTAAACGTGCAGATCATAGTATTGATTTGGTGATCGATTTCTGGTGGCCTGACCAAATGGGTATATGAGGAATGGCCCTGAGAATACCCAGCTATGTAGCATCACTTATCACAAAATTCGCATTAGACTAGTGAGTGAGGAACATATTTAATACTCAAAATTTATCACATGGATGTTACCACCCGTAGGAAAAGCTAAACTATCCAATTGAATTGATTTCCAGGTGTGTCGGCCCTGTTTTTTGTTAAGCAAAGGGAGCCACACCATATGTTAGCCAATTCACAAAATTTATACAATAGCTGTTATTGAAAAGGGGTGTTTCCGATGTTAGAGATAATATAAGTTGTTAAAACAAGTTTTAAGAATATGGATTATTTATAGTTTACAGAACGGCACTTCATCCCCCATTTTGATTTTGTTTTACAGATGTTCTTCGATGCGAGTAGTGCAATGGATATCGGGATGGCAGCCAATATAATCAGTGAGTATAGACATGAACAATGACCTATTTACTCAACTAATAACCTATAGATTGGAATAATGTAGCCCAAATATGCACTGTAAACAGTAAATTATTTACATCTACAGCAAAATTAGTTGGCAACTATTGTTTCAGTAGATTTAGCTGTAGGTCAACAGCAAATGAGTTGTTTTAAAGGTACAGCAACATATTCTCTTCAACTACAGTAACTGCTACTGTAAATTGTACTGCTCCAACAGCCAAAGATGCTGGCAGTAATTGTGCCAGTAGAATTTGCTGTAAATACACACTAAACTGTAATTTGCTGTAAATTGTACAGAAGATTGTAATGTTTTGATCATTGCATATTGGTTTGCCTAAGCAAGTAGAGATATGTAGTCGGGCCCTCATGATAGCCAGCTATGTAGCATCATTTATGACTAAATGGGTGTATAACTAGCCATTGAGTATCACACCCAAGTCACAACCGGCAAGTGTGGTGTATTACACCATCTTTGCAACAGGCACTTTAGGTAATACACTAGTAAGCTTGGTGTCCATACTCATATTTACTTCCAAGCCACAGGAAAGGTGTGTGTGACAGAAGGTAGAAGTTTCTGCTTTAGTTTACATAGTTTATTTAAGAGTTCCACATTTTAACAAAGTAGAACACAATATATTCACTCTTGCACATTATTCAATTATCTGCAGCAAAACACTTAGTAAATGAACAGTAGGTGTTCCTGTATTTGGGGCTACAGCAAATATATGAGAGCATATCTACATCAACACTTCCTGTGATCTAGTATTCACAGCAACAAAGATGATACTTGTACAGGAAAACTTGCTGTATTTTAGATTACAGCCACTTCTACTGTATGATCACAGCAAAGTCAGCTGTATGTATACAATAACTTTTTGCATTGTAGGTAAAGAATGAGCAAAGAGCCAAAATTGAACCCACCATGTAGTCATTTTTGTAACAGGGGACATAATTGTCATCAAGCATGTCCGATACAGAAGTCTCTAACTTCCAAAAACAGACTGTTTCGGATTTTTTTCTTTGGAAGAATTAGAAATTTCCCATAATCAATTCACAGCCGTGCGATTTCAAGTGATAAATAAGGGGGAGTTTTTTCCTATAATGCCGTGCCTCACAGTGTGAATTTGCGTCACTGTGAACCGCTGCATTAAAGAAAAGGCCCCAAGAAAGCAACTTGACTCCAAAAAGGGAAGAATGAAGTGTTTGATGATCCACACACGTACACACGCTTAACTGGTGAAGTAAATATCCGAGAGTTAAGAACAAAACGGGAGAAAAAAAATGGGATAAGGAAAGAATGAAGAGGTCTTTAACAAGTTTGATTGACGACCAGAAAAACCGAGACTGAAAGACAAAGTGAAGGAAACGCCAGGTGAAAATCTGTTTTTACTTACAATGTTGGGATCCCAAGTGTTTGTATGAGTCACTTGAAATCACGGCATTGAAGAAAAGGCAGAAAAAACGGAAAAAAGGTAAAACTTTATAGTTGGTTTGAAGAGAACACGCCTAGGGGGACACGTCCATTAACTGTGGAACGACCAGACACCCACAAAAGACAATCTGTTTTTACTTACAATGTTAGGATCCCAAGTGTTTGTAAGAGTCACTTGAAATCACGGCATTGAAGAAAAGGCAGAAACAAACTGAAACAAGGTACAGCTTTTTAGTTGGTTTGAAGAGAACACGCCTAGGGGGACCAGTCCATTTATTGTGGAACGACCAGACACCCACTAAAGACAATCTGTTTTTACTTACAATGTTGGGATCCCAAGTGTTTGTATGAGTCACTTGAAATCACGACCTTGAAGAAAAGGCAGAAACAAACTGAAACAAGGTAAAGCTTTTTAGTTGGTTTGAAGAGAACACGCCTAGGGGGACCCGTCCATTAACTGTGGAACCACCAGACACCCACTAAAGATGGGAAACATTACAGAAAAACCACAGACCAGGAAAAGCAGTAGTTAAAGAAGGATTGAAGATGAGGTACAAAGTTAATTGCAGAAAAAAAGAAAGGAACATGAACTCACGTGGCTAAACCCAAGTGAATTAACAGTCTGTGTTTTCTTACATTGCTGCGATGCCAAGTGTTTATTTGAGTCACTTGGTGTCACTGCATTGAAGAAAGTGTAGATATAAACTACGGGAAAGTTGTTATAAGGGATAGATAAGTAACCAGTTTGAAAGGTAAAATCCTTTTATGGTGATGTGAAGTTGTTTTAAGATGAAGCAGCCAGCCCGGTGTGTAAATCATCCACTGGGCGGTGCATCGTCATCAAATAATTTCACACCTGAACAACAAGAACAGAATGTGGAACTTCATTATGTGCAGGTTGTTGTGCTGGATAATCCGGATATCTGAAAGAGTTGAAGTGAAGTCGAAGGAAAAAGAATACTAAGAAACACCTAACCAGAAATGCTCCAGAGGGGCTACTGTGATGCGACCGATATACTTCAAAGGCTAATTGAGTCAGGTAATTGGGTTTGGAGTATACCTAGAATTAAATGTCGAACTTCATATATAATTCATGTATACCTCCAAATCCAGTGCCCTAAGCACTGAAGGGCCGAGACAAGAAAAGTAGGGGATAACACCGTCCTGTTGATGTGAACCTACTGTTAGGATATGATCATTTTGGTGTAATTATGTCATAAAATGTCGAGTATTATTTTGTTTGAATTCATAATGACAGATTCTATTACTTCCCGGAAATGCTTTAATAATTTGGGGTATTCAGTTTTGGACCTCTAGGGACAATCTGAAGTTAAAGATGAAGAGAAAAAGTTGAAAAGACACTAATGTAACACAATCCGGTTTAGAGTGTTTTACAACGATTTTTGGGCCTTAGGTAGCATCATTGGTTTTTCAAAGCTGTTTGAAGAATATTGATTTCTTGCTGAAAGTGAAATGGTGGTGGTCTAATCTAAAGACATGAGTTTAAAGTTCTGGAAGGCTGGGTCCTTAACTAGCATGACAAGGGACCTATAGGTTTAATAAGATAAGATTCATTTTGTGAAAAATAGGGATTTAATCAAAAGTTCAAAGATGCATATTTAAGCAACCCCTTTATAAATTGTGATGGAATGAAGTGCACATTGTAGAAATTTGCATTTTTTTTCTCATTATGAATATGGAATGATCGAGAAGGTGACAAGGTTACCAATACCATTTGTTTACCATTGAAACCATAAGGAGGAGACAAAGGAAGGGAGGACAATTGGTGTGTCTCGCACACGGACTTCCATGCTATGTGCAGGAATTAAATAGCAGTAGCATGGGAGGACTGTGTGAGAGCTGTACTGAAAAAAACAAATTTTTAGGAAGCCTTATCCCTCATAACGGATGTAGGCCTAGGCTCAACTAGGGTCGAGAGCGTGGTAGGCCTATTCTTGACTATAGTCGAAACCTTGGTCGGCCAGCCATCGACTAGTCGACTTAGGAAGTGTACTGTAAATAGTAAGTGCTGTACATCTACAGCAAAAGTTGCTGGCATCTATGGTTCCAGTAGATTTTGCTGTAGGTCTACAGCAACTGACTTGCTGTAGGTCGACAGCCAACTGACTTACTGTAGGTGTATATCAACTGACTTGTTGTAAAGGTACAGCAACATGTCCTGTTCATATACACTACCTTCCAATGTAAATCATTCTTCTGTTATTGTGCAGTCAAAGTTGCTGGCAGCTATGTTTCCAGTAGATTTGCTGTAAATGTACAGTCGATTGGAATTTGCTGTAAATATACAGTAGATTATAATGTTACGGTGACAGCAAAACTCTCGGTATGTTTGACTACAGCAACTTCTACTGTACGGTTACAGCAAAATTTGCTGTATGTATACATTAACTTTTTACAGTGGATGTATAGGATTTGAAAATCGGGTCGTCCTGTAGGAAGTCAAGAACAGGGGAAGCATGCTCTGCCCATAGATGGTTAAGTTGAAGGAAAGCCATACACAAAAAAAAGTGAAAAAAAGGGGAGAAATGTGACTAAAGGAGGACAATTTATTTCTCATACTCAGACTTCCATGCTATGTGCGGCGAAGCAGAAGCAGTACCATGGCAGGCCTGACCTAGAGCTGTATGAAAAAAGCAATAGTTGAAGCTTTTTCGTCCAAAGGGGATAGATTTGCAATAAGGAGTCCCAACCAAAATGCCCTTTTCATTACACCTGGCCAAATAGAAAATTAGAACAGCATAGACATAACGATGACCATAATATTTCAATTGGAGAGTGAAATGGGTATGGTGTAAGGTGAAGTTACGAGTTTACATTGAATCTGTACAACCTTCCAGAAATAATAGTAATGGAGACAGTACAGGTAATATATGTAACCCCAAGTAATGGACATTTTAATATAGTTAGCACAGAATATCTGAGGTCTATAAGAGACTGGATGGACACGTTATCTACCCACAACCCTTCTGTGCCTGGTTAATAATTGTGACATAAAAGCATTCAAAGTCAAAATGGCATGGTAAAAGATTACGGTAAGAATTTAAAATCTTACACTTCCAGTGAGACGACGGAACGGCAAAAGGGAAATCTGCGTGCGGACAGCAGTAACTTTCGATTGTAAGTTGAGGAGAACTGATGGTAATTTGTTTAAGAGAAAACTTTAAGCTGGTCATGAAAAGTACAATACTGTGATAAAGAATGGAGTGACCATATACTAAGGTACTTTTTAGAGTGAATTCCTGCGGTGTTTGAGAGTGGCCCCCATACCTAGTAAAGAGATAAGTTACGAATCAGCAAGTGCACAATACCGCACAGATGAAACCATTATATCCATACAGTCATTTGTGTCTTTTTAAAGCTCATATCATGGCCATTTTGCTGTATTAACGAATTAGATATTTTTGAAATGTTAAGAACACAAAACATGATAGGCATGATTGATTTATAGTGTATGTGAAGGAAAATAATAGGTTAAGACAGGTGAAAAGAAGAAGGGAGAGCGAGTCCCTCATGTACAGAAAAAGGGGGCCCAAGAGCTAGAAGTACATTACATTTGTGATATAAATGCAAATGAAGATTGTATTAAGAAATGTGTTTTTATTTTGGACAGTGGATGACCTGCTGAGACAGAGTTTGCATGAGGGGGAAAATGAGATAGAAGCAAACGGTAAGTTTTATTGCCCTTGAAAGGGTAGAACTTGGTCTCGTGCTTGATGAGCTGCAAATATGTTTATGATAAAGGGGTGTACCACTCTAACTGACAACTTGACATATACAAGATAATGAAACAGCAGATTACCTGGCATAACATATGACTGAAAGTTAGAAAAAAAAGTAGGGGAAAGAAGAGTAAATATTTAACAGAAAAAATACTTCTTTTCTTTTACAGACCGTGCCCTCATGTATGTCCGGGGGGGCTATACCGGACGCTTCAGTAAGTATACTTACCCCTTGCCTTGACCCTTCACCAATAGAAGTATTTTAAACCATCCAGTTCTTAAAATTGAGACCTAACAGGGCCACATGAAACATAATATGATGAGGCAGAAAGAAAAACAAAAATATTTGTTGTTGATGACCTGAGAGATATATAGACAATAAAACTGCAGACTGGGATTAATTGCTGCTGGAATACCCCAAATGGCAGTTTTTGAATAAAGTAACTGAAATGCAATTCCTTGTTTATAATAACTCACAGTGATGACAACCATGAGAGGCCAACAACCCGAGATCCCTCTTCAAATAGACGGCGAACGCATCGGAGGAACAGCCCCCTCAGCGCAACGGGAAAGACACCTAATAGACGACAACGAGGAGGAGGAGGGAACGGGTGGGCGACGCTGGATGTCTCTTACTCTGCCCGCAGCAGCCCGACCACGGGAGCAGGAACAGGTAGAAAACCAAGAGTTGAGCCAAGATGAACATCAAGGAGACAACGAGGGCACAGACAGTGAGGCAGTAGGGGAAATTGGAGAAAACGAGGAGAGCGGTAGGTTATAAAAGTTAAAGCAAGTGCTTCGCTGAAATGCAAATAAATGTATAAGTGGGAAGTGGTTGATATAAATGAAGAAAAATTTAGCATAGCACACAGCACAGGCTGTCATTCCCAGTGAAACTTGGGTCCATACAAGTCCTTTTGTGAAATATCACCAAATGGGAACAGGTGATGTCTTGATTTTTGGAGGAAAGAAGATCTATGAATAGGGGAGTGCATGTTGAATACAAATGTAAAGACATAAATACAGCATAGTCCCTTAATTTAGGTTGATTGTATGGGACCCTCGACGACAGCATGTTCAATCCAAAATGTATATATAGTGTGCGTTTTTCCCAGTAACCAGAACGAAATTTTTTTCAGGGTCAGACGCTAGCGACCACTACTTATTGCTGAATGGACGACGAAGTGGTGGTGCAACGGAGAGACCACTGGGAAGAGTCCCCGATCCAAGCCCAACAGTTCCCGAGCTGGTGGAAGAGGAGGGTATGTTCAATTACTTTAAATTGAGAGTAATATCTAAAAATCCACTGTGGGCAAATAAAAACCCATCCATTTCAGGCAGCCATTCGAAGAAGGGGCGAAAAGGGAGGTGTTTGATTCAAATAAGGGTGGAAAGAAGGTTTTGAATGGAGTGGAGTAGAGAACCTCACTACCTTAATCTCCCGCGTATAAGGCGCAGCCCGCGTATGGATTTTGAAAATTCAAAAACCTATGTGTTGCATGGACCCCCCAGCCCCCCTGGACCCGATATACAGCTGATAAGGTTATATGGGAGTGTAAGACATGAAAAAGAAGGTCTTGATCTCCCCCTTGTGGATCCAGAAAGAGCTAAAACCTCGTATAAGACGCGGGAGATTACGGTATATAACTTTGAGAGGACAGGTTAGTCGTCTGTTTTATAATACATTTTTTTTCTGACAGGAAAAGAACAGAGAGTAAAACCATGGGCAAACCGTCTTCGGAAAAGGCGCGGAGGCGTGAGAGAGGAGGGCATCCGAGAGAAGGAAGAGAGAGAGGAAAGTAAGAAAAGAAGTCTATTATTGTAACAAGGGATAAGGGGATAACTACAAAAAATTGATTTTGGTGGCAGATGAAGAAGGTACTTGAGGAAGAGAAAATTTCCAACCTGCATGTAGGTCGACTGCCAAAACCAGAAAAAAACATAAAACTGATTGGGATACAGGTCAATAGGGTAAAATTTTAATTGGTGAGGGTGGGGGGATTGCGGGTAAGCAGTGTTGGACTTGGGAAAGGATATAGCATATTATGTATAACGGATAAGTGTTTTATTCCTGATTGCCTACACAAGGGGGACTCCAAAACATTGATTTGATAAGATGTCCATGGGCCCAAAAATTTATGAGTTGTTAATTTCTTAGACAAAATCCAAAATATGTCAATGGGCCTTACACGCAGGTTGCGGAATACATCCCTTTAAGGTAATAATATCAGGGATATATGCCGGATATATATTGACTGACATTACAGTATTAATAAACTCTCGTTATAGTGTAACAATCGAAAGCAGTGGAATATGGAGAAAAGAGGCAAGAAATGACAGGGTCACATGAACTAAACTTAATAATTCCTCATTTTTTTAAGAAATTTCGAGATTTTAAGTTGAGCCTTCATGGGCCCGGGTGATGGTCCCGTATATGGATGAGACAACGGTAGTGAAAAAAGGTCTGGAATAGTGTTAGACTTAAATTAAATTGTGAAAGTGGAAAAATGAGGGAAAAAAAAACAGGGTCCATATGAAAGTCGTCATAACCATTTATACAGTATGAATAAACAATACAGAAATACCTGATGTAAAGTTTAAATTGCTTTGCAGCAGGAAGTGAAAGCGAGTTGCCCGATTTGCCGATGTCCCGGCGGAGCATCGAGCGCAGGAGAAGACAGGAAAAACGTAAGTGAAGTATACAAATATTGTAAAGATGGTTTTAATTGTATGAAAATGAAATGAACTGTTATGACGCCTGGAGTTGACCCAGAAAAAGCTGAAAGCAGTACGGCAGGAATAAGTGAACAGAGTTAAATTCATGACTTCACAACCCTTCTTTGACTGGATTAGAAAGATATTTTTGTGTGATACTTTCAGGAACTGAGGGTAGAGCAGCTAAGGGTACAAACCCACCCGAGGGGGAAGAGCACAAGCAACTGGCGTTCCCCTCCCATTTCTTTGGGCCAAATGGTGAGTAGTCTTGTAGGAACAAAAAGCAATTGCTTACTGCCAAGGGTACCTTGTTGGGCGTTTTGATAAAGCCACTGTGGAGGGTGAGTAAAGCATGCACACAGGGTTACAAATTTCTGCATGTTAGTAGTGCGGCCAATAATCGTGACTGTGCCGACACAACAGATGTAGGGTTATATTATGTTATGGTATTTAAATAGGTTTCCTTTCAGTTAAGATATAAAGGTAACCACCAGCGAAATCGGGGAGGAAGAAATCCAATTATTACACAGTTTATACTAAGGTTAAAATGGAATTTAAAAAAAAACACATCAGGTACTAGATACCCTAGACACCGATTTGGGTTATATGACTTTGACCACTGGTACTTTTAAGAGGACCCACAAATGAAATATTGGGGAAGTGTTTGCTACTCATATGACAGCTACAGTCACAGCCAAGCGGGTGGCCACTGGCAGCAGAAAACTCAGTTATGAGTGAGTGACTCACATTACAAAAACTGACACCTATTTCGCCACTTATATAGTGCTACTTGCTGGAATATTTCAGAGACTCTTTTTCTTTTATCTCTGGTTCTGCACTAGATAGAAACCTAATTCCAAAATAATTGAAAATTTCACAATGAGGTCAATCTAATCTGAACAAAAATGATTGTTTTGGCAAACATTCCAAATTTTGGCTGAAGTGCCTAACCTTGTTAAGTATAATAAACCAATAACTTGTTAAGAGCCAACCGTAGAAAAACACAATTAAAAAAAAAAATACAATTAAATGTAGAATACTTTGACATGTTCCCAAGTAAAGGATAATTTTTCCCAAAATTTTTCAGTCCACCTACCTCACCTCGATGAAGAGGAGCCGTTCCGGCTCAAATCCCTCTTCGAGAGGGCAAAAGAGACAGACATGTCAGGTAAGTTTGACTCTCTGAATGAGGGAACGAAAAAGAAATATGAAACTTAGAACACTGTACTCAGTCTCGACCCGTTTTTTTCTGGACAGTGTATAAAATGTTGGGGTTTGGGTGGAAAACACAAAAGTTCATTCCCAAGGAACTTAGTCTGATTACAGTAACAGTAGCTAAGCGATAGGAGTAGTAGCCCTAAGGGGAAATTGGACCGTGATGAAATCTATGTTGAACGAAGTGCAGTGAAATGTTCAGTACAACATTTTTTTGAATAAGTAATTAGGGAGACCGTTTACATTTTTTGGTTCAAGAGGATGAGGTACCCGCCAACCTGGACTCGGATGAAGAGGGATTCTACGAGATTGATCCGGACACAATGGATGAGTTGAGCAGAAGTTTCCTTGAATCTGAAGAAGAAGAGGCCCTATAGTCGGAGGAGGAAGACCTGTACCTGTACGAATGCCTGAAAGCTTTGTGGAAAGTTTTTGTTTAAATGTGTAAAACAGAAATGATAAAGCACACGGTTTATCTTAAAGACAAGAGAGAATTGGGGCTGATATGGTTAATCTTTTTCTATCCAAAAATGGAGAGAACTGCTTTAAAAGGTAAAAGTGCCCGGTTATACATTAGTTGGGATTTGTTAGGGGGTATGATCGTAAGAGGTAGTGTTTAAAGAGATCAGATACCCAAAGTGCACGGTAGAAAAAAGTAGTATTGTACAAGTAGAAGCTATGAATAGTTAAGGTAGAAGGGAATAAGATTAAGGCCGATGGGTATATGGTAGATGTTTTGATAGTTTCTTGGTGGATGGATATAAATGAGATATGGTTTGGGTTTGGTCGGTTATGTCACCTTGGCTTGCCCCCCATAAAATAAATAAAGAAAATAAAATTGATAATCGGAGTTGAAGTTAGAACCTTGACTCTGTTACTAGTGAAGTGGAGAGAAAAACACCCTTGATGTTTGTTTGAATGGTAGGGTAACAAAATGTAGGGTAGGAATTGTGTTTCAAAATGTTAAGAACTGTTAGCTTATTTTTGGATAATGGGGTAAGAAGGCAACTTTAACATGAAAGAACCTGGAAGTGACGAGGAGGAAAGAATTGTTTTCTTGTTGTCCATTAAATTGAAGAGGTGAAAAGTGTTAGTTGTACAGTGTGTTTGAAAGCTGGCAGAGGAATTATTTTTGGATGGACTAGAAGTTGCTCCCTTGAGTATCAGATATGTTCTGAAATCGAATTTTAAAAAATTTTGACTAAAAAGTCCTTTAAGGAGAGAAATTCCTTCCCTGTGAGTCCAATTCTTGATACAAACATATTCACTATTGTGAGAGAAACAGTTATATTCATATAAAAAGCAATATCCCTGGAGCCAAATTGCGATACAAGTTTATTTTAAAAACTTTTATACTTGTTATTCACCTTTCTGTATACAATGTTAACAATGGTGTATATATTAATTATTAAAAATTGTTCTAATTTTTATGATTGTATGTACCGAAGACCAAATTATGGAATACGGCGGGAACTCAAGTATGCTCCATTCATGTAAGAATACCTTACAACCGTGATAGGTCGAAGGTGGAGAATAAAAATAACTACAGATGATGTGGGAGGGAAGTTTGTATTTTGGTTTTGCTTCAAGTGGCTTGGTGTTTGGTAAGATGAAGTTAAAAAAATTTTCCAGGCCACATGATTTCGAATATATGCATTTTGGAGGGATAGAGATATCCGAAAATTGTGGGCAATGGGATAAAATTCAAGCACGTTGTATTTGACCTTGCAACCTCTCCCACCCTGGTATATAGGCCTCAAGGTGACCCACGCCTCGAAAGTAGACGCTTAATTAAGTCTTACCAATCACCAACTTGTGAACTTTTGACCACGAAAAGCTAATTAAAGAGGGTTGGAATATTGGTGATCTTATTGTAATTGTATGAGAAAGTATAAATGACCCGGTATGTACGCATGAGAGGAAGGAGTGTATTATGGAATGATATTGTTGGACAGTTAGTGAAAATCTCCTTATTAAAGAACAGTAATTATTGGACTATTGCAAGATGAGTTGTTTACATATACGAAATACATTTTACCCCAGTAAAAGTTGGATTTCAGAATGGCAGAGGTGGGTGCAAGTAGACCCAGAACGTTAAAATACAAAAGAGAATGTTACGACGGTATATAGTGGAGAAATGATAAACTCTTGTTCGAAACAGAAATATATTTGAACGACGGGTACAGCTGATTTAACAGAATTTTTATTGTTCTCAAAATGTATACCTTTTAACAAAAATGCAATAAAGAAGATGATTACTTGAAAAAACACCAATGTCTCCAATGTCCTTTGTGAAGTCAATAAAAAATTTAGCAAAAAACATAGAGCATTCTTTCACAAGATAGCTAGTGGAGGAATGTAAGCCATAGGGACGAGACAGGAAAACATACTTGAAGTGAAACTGAAAGCATTAAAATTTGAAAAGAAATGTTCCCTGTGACTCGTGTTTACAAAAAGGGCCAATAAAAATTGAACCAACAAAACTGATACAAGCTTAGAGATGAGATGCCTCTTTATATAGTGGAGAACGTGAACAAATTGACATTGACCAATAGTATATTCATGGACTAACAGAGTGACTATAACCCTCTACTAGGTGGAACAGTGAAGCCACTTTCCTGTGAGCAATAACTAAAAGCACGTGCCATTAAAAGCAGGGATCTCTGAAGAAGTAATAGATAAAATGAAAGGTTAATTAGAAATATTTTGACATATACCATTGTGATTTTAGCTGAGCAGTATAGTTTGAGTTTAACATTCCGGATCCAAGGTATTGCAATGTAAGATAAAAATGCTACCGGTCATGAATGGGGTTATGTAATTAACCATTAACGCTTTATGGATGGTATGATGCATTGAAGAGAGTTAACCCTTTTTAGAATAATGAGTGAGTAATAGATGTTTAACGCCATTTCGACAGCTAAGGTCATATTGATGCCGAGAAAGACATTACACAATTTAACAAAGGAATGTGTCGGTGCCCGCGCATATGTGCACCGCCCACATTTGAGGGGACAGGAAAGAGGAGATATAGACCCTTTTGAGTGTGCTAGGGAAGCCCTTTAGAATAATGATGCATTGATGGAGAGTTAACGGTTTGGGGATAGGAAGATGGATTGATGAACAGTTAACAACTTATGGATGGGGTGATGCATGGATACACAGTTAACCATTTATGCATGTGAGCAGGTATTGATACACTTTAAACCTATAAAGGATGTGACAATGTCTTGAGGCTGAACTGTACCCAGATGACTATAATTTAACGTCCTGTACCATAATGCACGATCGAGTACCATGATATACGGTGATATACCCTTAAATTACCGTGCTAAGTGTAATGTGGGATGATGGACAATTATGTACTTTCATTTACTGTTATCCACGACGATGTACCCACATGTACCATGATGAACAGGTTGGAAATTGAATTAATGACTTGGGTATTTGAGGTGGTGGGACGAACCTTCTCCATTTCTGTAGGGTATGGTTGATTAGTCGGAGTAAGAAGGCAGATATTAGGCGAAATGATTTTGGATCATTGGAATACCTTGGTGGGAATACCTTGGTGGATCAAAGTTGACCATAGATGGGCTGGATCCCTGTGTTTACTAAAACCAAGATGGCCGACACAGATGGAAAACAATAAAATTGGGTAGTTGAGGTCTCCCAATGGTCACTAACATCCATCTTATAACTTTTGAAGATAAAAATTGACCACATATGACCTGGATCCCTGTGTTTCCGAAAAACAAGGTGCCGACACACATGGAAAAAAAAATAAAACTAGGTACTTGAGGTGTCCGAATGGTGACTAACATCCATTTACTAACTTTTGAAAATCAAAGTTAACCATAGATGGGCTGGATCCCTGTGTTTCCTAAAACAAAGACGGCCGACATATATGGAGAACAATAAAATTAGCTAGTTGAGGTATCCCAATGGCAAATAACATCCATCTGATAACTTTTGAATATTAAAATTGACAAATATATTATGAGCTGGATCCCGGTTTCCTAAAACAAAGATGGCCGAAACAGATGGAAAACAATAAAATTGGGTAGTTCAGGTATCCCAATGGTCATTAAGATCCATCTTATAACTTTTGAAGATCGAAATTGAGCACATATGACCTGGATCCCTGTGTTTCCGAAAAACAAGATGGCCGACACACATGTAAAAATAAAACTAGGTACTTGAGGTGTCCCAATGGTCACTAACATCCATCGGCAAACTTTTGAGAATCAAAATTGACCATAGATGGCCTGGATACCTGTTTTTCCTAAAACAAAGATGGCGGACATATATGGAGAACAATAAAATTAGCTAGTTGAGGTGTCCCAATGGTCACTAACATCCATATCATAAGTTTTGAATATTAAAACTGACAATATATGAGCTGATGCCTGTGTTTCCTGAAACAAAGATGGGCGACACACATGGAAAACAATAAAATAGACTAGTTGAGGTCTCCGAATGGTGACTAACATCCATCTGATAATTTTTGAAGATCAAAGTTGACTATATATGGCATGGATGCAGGTGTTTTCTGAAACAAAGATGGCCGACACATATTGAAAAAATAGAATTAGGTAGTTGAGGGCTTTGAATGGTCACTAAAATCCATCTGATAACTTTGGAATATCAAAATTGACCAGATATGACCTGGATTCCTGTGTTTCCGATGTCTGAGTTGATAAAAACATTATAGGTAGAGAATAAAATAGAATTTATTTCGTAAAATAACGAATAGTATTTTCCCTTTATGATAGTACACGGAGTGGTTTTGTTATGATATCAAAGTCTGTTGTCTTGTGCTCCATGATCGGATTCCTTCGACCCATATCCTGAGAAAATGGTATGATTGTTCGGTGTTTACTTCTATCTTCTCTTTCTTATGACCTGGTTAATTATAGATATAATTTTTCGTGCGACACCTTTTTGAAGTGTACAGTTCGGTAGGAGCCCATTCTCTAGTAGATGATATTTGTACTCTTTTCTCCCAGATAGAATTTTTTTCTTACTGTTTTTTAGGAATCCATGCAAATGTGCTACAGGGAGGCCGGTTGTGAGGGAGAGTTTAGCTAACTCAAAATTGTATTTCCATACTGCTTTCTCCAGTTGTTTCTGGTCACCTACTTTCAAATCTCTCCTTTCCATGTAGTGCAGTTGAGCTGGGTAATGTGTGGGAAAAAGTATGTCTGCTCCAGGAAAGAAATCTTTGATGATCTGAGTTAGTTTCTCGACTTTCTCCATTAATATGTGAACAGCTTCACTGTCTGATTTCCTGAAGAGGGGTGGAACTTTGGTGTCATCTAATATGTCATTAATACCAGCGTAGACAATAACTAGGTCAAAATCTTTTCCATCAAATAAGGGCGAACTGAAATCTTCCAAAAAGGAGAGAATTTTGCCATTTTCATGAACTACACTGAAGAGTGAAATACCTAAATATGATTTTATTTGTTGGTGTATTTGTTGACCCCACCGCTCATCACCCAGAACCAAGCACTGAAAGTCTTTGTTTGACATCATCAAATGTATAGGATGACTGTACAGAGAATATAAGAGGAGTGTAGTCAGTGCCTTAGTCGTATATAGGAATTGACCTTTCCAACTGTCAGTTTTTATCTCGTGATCCTACTGTCTTCGAAACTGCTACATGTTCCTGTGGTGCCCAAGTGACATTATCAGTAGGTAAAGTGGTCCGTTTCTGGTGAAAGACACTACACAGGGGGGTGCATTTATTACCCCTTGTAAGCTCTTCCTTTCGTAGGAATTAGAGATGCCCAGATATACTCCTCTGCGTTGGCTGTGCGGGTGTTGCGGAGAGTACCTTGTTATGGAGGTTGTTACCTGTGAAAAGAAAAGGTGATACATTAATTGAATTATACCATCCCCCCTGCACAAATTTTAATAAAAGAGTGACTTGAACTGAAATGAGTGAGATTGTGAGAATTACCGTAAACTCCCGCATATAAGACGGGCTGCGCGTATAAGACGCACCCCAAACTCACCACATGCATTTCCGCGTATAAGACGCACATTTTAAGGCTGAAATTTGTAAGATTAGTACATTTCTATAGTAAAATTACCCCTCGTATAAGACGCACCCAAAACTTGAAAAAATCCTATAAGACCCCCCAGGGATTTGTTTGGGGTAGAGGACCCGTTTTAAAGACAGGAATTTACGGTAATTAAAGTATTCTACATTATCTACAATATGCACTAGATTATCACTGTTATCAAACCTTCTTAAGGGAGAAATTATTATTGATGGCCAGGGGTATGATATTTTCGTGTGGCAAATACCTGAGAAAGGAAGGCCCCCCCCAAGCGAAAGTCAAAAATTGAAACCTACCCCTACCCAAAGCCCCAAATATGAACAACCTCCCCCATACTCCAATACCCGAAAATTGAAGTGCCTGCACCACGCGAAAAAACGAAAAGTGAAGCGCCCTCTCTGTATAAATTATACACTAAAATATAGTGCGACACTGGGATGCAGCTGTACTGCCACACTGAGATACAGGTTTAAAATCTTTTTGTGACATAGGCACGGACATTGAGGTATATCAAGTACTAGGAAAACATAGGGGCTCTCTCATCACAGTTGGGGACTGGGCCAAGCATCCTCTTCCCCCAAACACAAACAGTGAGCATGGGAGGAACTAGCCCAAAAAAAAAAAAGGAATGAGTCCATATGAAACCGCACGGGGCCTCGGACTCCCCTTGACACAGACATTTAGTGCAAGGAGCCTCGGGTACCTGAGGATAAAACGATCTATCTAGCTGTGGCAACCCTGATCAGATCAGCCACACAGGACCCCAGGAACCTGCTACCCAAGGGTCTGGGCTTGTTCCTCTTGGCAGACTACCTACGGGGGTTCTGTGGTTGCTGGTACAATTCTTAGGGACACACCTTTCTCCATGCGTATGATCAGGTATAAAGGTTAAGAAAAAAAGATTAAATGACTGCATTTAGTGGCTTCATTGGCTAGCCGGAAAATGGCCTATAAGGAAGGTGAGAAAAAACTGGAGGAATTTTCCTTGTATAGGCTGCACCCCTTGATAGGCTGCGGCCGCCATTGCTTGACTATATATGGAGAGAGGAGTGGTCAGGTGACCATCCCACTGTCAACGCTGAGCTGTAGCATGTTACCAGTGTAACATCACCTTGCTCCTAGGGCATCATGAGGCCTGACAATGCAGTGAGTAAGGTACTGATGATTGGATCAGAAACAAATCAACAAAGAGTAAAAAGTTACACATTACAGGCCAAAGATAATTATCATGATGTGATAATGTGAGGGGCGATTGGATGTGTTACTAAAGAATAAACTGTTGGTATACGAGTTGTACTTGTAGTGATTGATAGATATGAGATATAGAGACATTCCTAGAATGTTGATTGGTAAGAAAGCTTGATGCACTGATTAGAGCGGATTTACTATATGTTTGGAGTCCAAGGGCTCCGATTGCATGAGAATGAGGTGCCTCCCCCTCACCAATACCGCAAAAAATGATTGGGTCCCACCTGAAAAATACCATCCCCCCGCCATAAAAAATAAGCGCTTGCTGAAAGAAGGTTATCTTTATTATGACATATTCAGCTAGTCCCCGCGAATTTATAATAGCTGTTTGAATTGGTACCCATGTTGTTCAAGGCGACCGCAAATGCATACCGTACATGGTGGAATAAGGGGTTATTTTTGGGAAAAAGGTGCGTACATAATTAATGGATGCCCCATTAAGGGGGATGCACTGTGAAGAAACCAAGTTCCAATCTATCCTTTCATAAGGGTAGAGAGAGTAGCTATCCTCAGTATATAAAAAGAGAAAGTTGAATTGGGTAGTTCAACAAGAGAAACCCTGGGAGGTCTGTCTGCACTTGCCCCAGGGCCCCATGGTTGGACCCCACCCCCTTTTCCAAAGTTACATGATAGTGGAGAGGGAAATATTTCAGTGGGACAAATTCTATAACGATTAAAAAATTTGGTTAAGGGAGTGATCATTTTTTAACACGGGGGGGGGGGCTGGTGGGTTTGCGCGTGGAAGCTCGAAAAGAATTTGCCCCCCCCCTCTCAAGTGGGTAAAATTATTTTGACCACCCCCATGAGAGGTATTGACCAAATTCTGCCCCACTCCCGGTCAAGGGGTTGAAAAAATTCTGAACCCCCCCTCAAACCCACCGGCCCCCCCCTGTTGTTAAAAAATGATCACTCCCTAACTGGCAAATTATCTGAAACAGGCAAATTTCTCAGAATAGCAAATGCTATCAAAAGGGCAAATATTTTTTGAAAAGGCTATTTTTGTGAAAGGGCAAAAACTAGGAAATGGGAATTGTTGAAATTGGCATGTGGCACCAGCTTTCCGTAACACGGAATCCACTGCCACGAATTTGTTGGGAGTGGCACCCGTGCGTGTTGTGTACGAGAGAACTCGCAAAAATGAAATTATTTATGCGAGTGTTCTCGTACGCCGCTCGCATGTCGCTTGACATTAGTGGGATAAGGGGATCAGGTACTCGTACAAGAACTATTTGGAAAAATTCGCCGCAGAGGTTACGAAATTCCAGATGAGCGATAGAGTGGGGCCCGCCTGCGGTCAGGTTAAAGGTAGTTAAAGGCTGGGGAGCTGAAAGATATCAACTGCTCGCACGAGTACTGTTCGCAAAAAATTCGCGGCAGTCCCCTTCCAGAGGACGAGAACTTGACGACCGGCCGATGAACTCGGACCCGCCTGTGGTCAGGTTAATGTCTGGGTAGCGTGAAAACAAAGAGTGGGAAATAAACAGGATGAACTGGGAAAGAAAAGTAAAAGAAACAGTAGGTGAAAGATAAAGAGGGAAGAGAAAAAAATACAACTTACTAAAGAACCAAGGAGAACATGTTTTGAAGTGCAGAAACATAAACAAGATGGCCAGTGGAAAACGAGACACGAGTGTGGGGAAAGGGAACTATGTTACGACCGAACAGCACCGACCCCCACACACGGACATGCTTCCGATCTTACCGTTTCTCCCCAAAAGGGATCACGTCCCTACGGCGGCAGCAGGAGCACCACCAGCGGCAGCTGCTGGAGCTATACCACGACAAACCCCCACTCTCCAGCCACAGGCACCTCTCCAACCACAACCACTGCAGGCCCGGTCAGCTCCTATAGTAGCACCAGCAGCCATACCAGCCCAGCCAGCCCCAGCATTAGCACCAGCTGCTAATCCAGTGGCACCTGTGTTCCAGTCACCTCTAGTGGCCTTAGTACTGCCAGAACGTGCCCCCCTGGATGTCTCAGGACCTGAGGTGCCTGAAAACGTGAAAAAGCTACTGGATGCCATTTATCAGAACCCTATTAATAAGGAGCAGACATCAGAACTCTATGAGACCTTGCCTAGGCCCTCTAATCTGGATGTGCTTCACAAGGAGGTGCTGCTGGAGGTGATGGGTGAAAAAGCTATCTCCAGAGATACTGCTCTCAGTGCTGTACAATGGTCACTACAGTTTGCAGCCAGGCCACAGGTTAAGCTACTTGAGATGCTGGACAGTGGATCACACCTCCAGCCTAATGTAGTGGTAGAACACATTGTGTCAACTCTGAAACTACTCTCCAGGGCATCAAACAAGCTTAACTGCCTCCGTAGGGCTAACCTTAAGAATAACATTAAGGGCCCTGGAGCTAGCCTCATAAAGGAAGGCACAGAGTTCGGATTTGCCAATCTTCTAGGGGATAATCTAAAGGAGGAAATCACCTCCAGGAAGAAGATGGCAGAGACATTACAGGATGTGGTAGTGACCAGCACAGCAGCACAAGGTGGGCATGGCACCTCTAGACAGGATCGGGGAAACTCCAGGGGCGGCTCAGCCCGGAGCCAAAGCACAACAAACGGGACCCACCACCACCGGTCCAACAACCACACCAACCAACACCGCCACAGCCACAACAGCAACAGAGACAGGGGTGCCAACAACAACAACAGCAGAGGCCGAGGCAGGGGCCGTGGACGTGGCCGCAACAGTCACAAGGGCTAGATGTAAGCATAATCTTTCCTAATACTTTAACTATATTACCTGATCAGTGTGATATGTCAAGTTGTAAAACAAACCCTGAAATCAATACACATGTTACCCTTGATGTGAATACACACTCACACCACGACAGTGCACAGTTACCCTTAGAGAGAACTACAGTCAGTGAAGGACCCTTAGAGGGTAAAGAACAACGTTTTATAGCATGGCAGGGCGAGAGCAGGTCAGGGCAGGGTGAGAGGAGGGCAGGGCAAGGGTGAGAGCAGGGCAGGGCAGGGTGAGAGGAGGGCAGGGCAGGATGAGAGTAGGGCAGGGCAGGGCGAGAGCAGGGCAGGGTGAGAGCAGGGCAGGGCAGGGTGAGAGCAGGGCAGGGCAAGGCAGGGTGAGGGCTGGGAGTGAGAGTGAGTGAGTGATAGATGTTTAACGCCATTTCGAGAGCTAAGGTCATATTCATGGCGAGATCCTCATTACACAAATTCACAGAGGAATGTGTCAGTGCCTGCGCATATGTGCACCACACACATCCTGAGGGGATAGGAAAGAGGAGAAATAGACCCTTTTAAGTGGGCTAGGGAGGCCCAGGGAGGGCAGGGTGACAGAAGGGCAGGGCAGAGGGGGGTGAGAGGGGGAAAGGGCAGGGCAGGTTGAGTGGAATGAGGAGGAGATGGAAGGGGTAGGGAATGGATAGGGGAGGGACGAACAAAAAAGAGAGAGGGAGGGGGAACACTCATCACAGAGTTTAGAACAGTTCAGAAGATGAGGCTGCCCTGTCCAAACCCACTCTCACCCCAGACTGGGAAGACTTTATGCAGCTAAGTACCCATCTTGGGATGCCCATTTTGAAACCATCCTGGGCCCAATGTGGTTGCCCATTTTAAAGCTGACCAGTGCCAAAATCGGGCGGCCCAATGTGGCCCAGACCGTATGCTGAGGACAAAACCCGTTGGGAGCCCAACGGGCTCAAGTGGGTTTGCCCGATTTGGGCTGCCCTGTGTGGCCCTGACTGGAAACCCAGCATCTGCCGAACCTAAAACCCATGTACTGAATACTGCCCGCTTTGAACCACCTTATCCCGGGTAAAACCAATTTGGCCCCGAGCGGGCTTGCTACATGGGAACAGATGTCTTAGATGACTGACAGACGCCTTGGGTGATTAGCAGATGATTTGCTGATAGATTTATGGCGAAATATTTGCAACAGTGACACTTCTGATTGTGGACAGATCTAGGTCATACAACTTCCCAATGTGATTTTCACTAGAATGGTGATATTTTCAGGTCTGTGGGGCTGTACCTACAATTGTCAATGTCATTCCAATTTCCTAGTTGCCAGTGTAACATTTGATGGTTGGTTGTTGGTTTTATTTTGGTAGATTTACACTGAGAAGTTGTACAAAAAACGTGCTTGTTGCGTGATGGTGGTCATCTTGGTTCTCCTGTGTCTCAGGAATCCTTTATTGTCTAGTTTCCCGCCGGAACTCGCCGGATAACATTACTACAAGCTGGACAGTTTTTCTCATGGGGGTATTTCCCTCCACATTTGAAGCATTACTTCCCACAATATGTGTTATATCTCTTACCTGTCTCTTGGCTTGGAACATCCTTGTCTTGAGGTTTATGTAGGCCTACCTTCTTGACTGGGACCACCTGCTCCTTATCAAGGTCCTTCAACTCTAGGTCTATACGCTCCGATGCCCTGGCTGCTGACAAAAACTGCTTCAAGGAAAGTTCGTCGCGCAACGCCTTCATCTTAATGCACGGATCCTTGCACTTTTTGACCACTTGTGACAATCTAATTAGGTCTACAATTTCTGACTTCTCTAGGGCCTCCAAGTTAATTCTATCAGTCTGCTCACAAATTCTTATGTAGAAACTGTCTATGGACTCTTCAGGCTCTTGCTCCATATGCTGTAACTTGTTCATCAGGTATAGCCTATCTAGTTTTGGGGTGAAATGCTTGGTCAAAGCTGCAATGGGTTTGTCATATTGGCCCACCTTACCAACTTCACCAGTATCCTCAAGTCTTTTAAGAAGCTTTCTCCCCCCTGTCCCAATGTAATACAGCAGCAAGTCCCTTTTTCTCCCTGCAACAGTAATTGTCATTGCTCTCACCATAGCTTCAAATCCATCTAACCAGTCCTCCCATTTTGTTGCCACTGTTGGATCATCAACAATCTCAAAAGGTGGATAATTTGGTAGGTCAGCCATTTTGATAGATTCAATTTTGCTTGGAAACCAGTCACACAAAGTTTTGAACTTGGGCTTGTAGATCTACAGTTTCAGTTCAGTTCCCACAAGTAGGTGCCCTATGCACATGAGTTTATTTACCTCGTCGCCAATGTAATATAGTTGCATCAGATTTAACTCAGTGTTACTCACATTTTAAACTCAGCAGCTCAAAAGACGAGTTAGAAACACACACATACACCTCTACTTTGACAACACCACAGCCATCAGCTGCCTTAATAAAGGGGGATCCACAGGCTCCAGGGAGTGTAATGCTGTAACTGAGAAAACGTACAGATATGCATGGGCACATGGAACAACTTTCCAATTAACCTATTGCCCAACTAAACTCAATACACATGCAGACAGAGCCTCAAGGCACTTTGAGACATCAGCAGAGTGGACGCTGGGAGAATCCACACAGGAGGAAATCTTCAGGCATTTTCCTATCCCAGAAATTGACTTGTTTGCCTCACCTGATAATGCATTATGTCAGCAGTTCGTTACACTACCAGCAGGGAAGGGAAACCTGCACTATGGTGAACAATGGTGTGCCTCACTTCACAATACACATATAAATGTATTGGAACTTGAAGCAGTTTACTTATCACTCAGACACTTCAAAAGACGAGTTAGAAACACACACATACTATCATAAATTAGCACATGCTACAGATGCATTTACATTTAAATGGCATAATCTACATGCCCTAATCTTCCCACCTTTTTCTCTTGTTGGCAGGGTCGTGAAGAAGGTGCTGCAGGACAGACCCAGGGGGCTGTTGGTGGTCCCAGACTGGGTGTCGCAGCTGTGGTATCCATTCCTGAAACAACTCAACGGATACAGAAAGAGGATAACCCTGCCAGTCCTACAGGGAACGCTCACCTGGCCACGGGACCCGTCCAAAACCTTCCCCCTCCAGGGGAAGTGCCGGCTGGTGATCATTCCCCTATAGAGACTGTGAGGGCTGAGCTAGGTCTACCTGGGCCTATCCTAAGGACACTTCTAGCATCGTGGTCCCCAGCCACCAAACAACAGTACTCGGTAGCTGCTAGAAAGTGGCTGTCATTCACAAGAGACAAAGCTGTCAGTACCACGAATCCCACAGTACTACAATGCCTAGATTTTTTACAGGGCATCATGGATTCAGGACTGCAGTATGGCTCAGTGAACTCTGCAAAATCGTCCCTATCATCCTTTGTTATTATAAATGGGAACCCCTTGGGCCAACACCCCATTATAACAAGGTATATGAAAGGAGTATATCGACAAAGGACTCCTAAAACAAAGTATGTGGACACATGGGACCCTGTCCCAGTGCTAGAGCACATTAAGAAGTGGGGGGCCACACACAAACTCGACCTGGAGAAACTGACAAAACGTCTCTGTGTTATCTTCCTATTAGCAACGGGACAGAGACTCCAGGCCCTTCATAGAATGAAGAGGACAGACATTAGATGGCAGGAGAGTTCATGTAGAATAACTTATTCAGAGCCCCTTAAGACCAATGACCCTCAGAAAAAGCCACTGCATCTACGCTTTGAACTCAAGGAGGACACTGACCTCTGTGTGTTTACACACCTGAAACAGTACATACAGCACCCAGACACACAGTCAGCTGCACCATATTGATTGATTGATTTGTGTTTTACAGCACTTTAGTGGCACTAATTGGCTATCCCGTGCTTCACAGGTTGATAATTTAACAGAGGAATGTGTCAGTGCCCGCGCATATGTGCACCACACACATCCTGAGGGGATAGGAAAGAGGAGATATAGACCCTTTTAAGTGGGCTAGGGAAGCCCGAGCTGACACCATACTGTCAACTGTACATACACCTACAGATCCACTCAGCATTTTCCTTCGTTAGGCGACGTAATGGTTCAGTTAGCGTGGCGTAGTCAGGTATGAACTTTGAGCAGTAGTTGCTCATGCCAAGCAGACTTCGGACTTTGCCTGGAGTCTTCAGAGGGTCTATTTTCTCAATGGACTCAGCTTTCTTTGGGTCTACTTCCATCCCCTTTTCTGAGAAGCGATAGCCGAAGAACTCGAGAGAAGATTTGCTGAACTCGCATTTCTTCTGGTTGAGCGTCAATCACGAATGCGCTCTAGCAGTCTTTCCAGGTTCTGATCATGGGTAGCTTGGTCCTTCCCATAGACAATGATGTCGTCCGACATGTTGCGAACACCTGGTAATCCTGCCAATGCTTTCTGGATGGTGTTCTGAAACACTTCAGCTGCTGATGATATACCGAAGTTCAGTCGCTTGTATCTGCGTAAACCAAGGTGGGTGGTGAACGTGGTGATATACCGAGATTCAGGTGCAAGCTCGAGCTGGTGGTAACCCTGGTTTAGATCAAGCTTTGAGAACACAGATGAACCATTTAGGTCATGGATTTAGGTCTGACCGCATCTGGATCCTTGGGTTTTGGAGCAGCTACTATTGGTGAAACCCATGGTGTATCTCCTTCTACTTGCTCCATAATGTCAAGTTCTTCAAGGCACTTAAGTTCAGCCTCGACTTTCTCCCTTAGGTGCCATGGTATGCGACGGTGTTTCTGTTGAGACGGTTGAACAGAGTCGTTGATGTGTATTTTGACCTGGAAGTCCTTCAGTTTACCAAGACCTGAGAAACAGTCTTTGTATTTCTCCAGGACTTGATCCACATTAGACACCGGTTTCAGGTCAGTGACTACAGCTTCATGACACATGGTGATAAGCTGCAGGGCCTCGGATGATGACCGAGATAATAGTGCATGATCATGTCCATTGGTGACATACACCTTTGTGCTATGCTTAGCATAATCACTTGATAGGGTGGCCTCAAACATGCCAATGAGTGGTAAGGCTTTAGCATTTGGTCCGTATGGGTACAGCTTGGTGTCTGCTTTTATTAATGGCACTGATGGGGATATCTGGTTGAATGTATTTTCACTGATAATGTTCACAGGTGCACCGGTATCTGCGAGCATCTTAACGGGTACGTCATTGATATTAACCATGAAGATAGGTTGTATGGTGCTGACAGAGGTTGTAAGTGAGAATACATAATGGTCTTCCTCAGCATTGAGTTCGTCGCGCCATGTCAGGCTGCTTACAGGTTCTTGCTGGGTGGTACTGGCAGCTTCGTCCACATTGTGAACCGGTCGGCCACGTCCTCGGTGGGAGCTGCGACCTCGCTGAGCTGGCTGGTAATCTCGCGGCATTTTGCTGCAAAATGTCCAATGATACCGCAGATGTGGCAGGTCGAATTGAAAGCAGGGCAATTTTCACGACCCCCTTCATGCGGGTATGGACCTCCACAGAGTTTGCACTCGTTGTTCGGCGGCGTGTTAGACTGTGAAGATTGACTTTTTCTGGTTGCTTCGGTGGTTGCGGTTGTCATGCCTACCGCAACGGTTACCATCACGGCGACCTTGACCTGGATTTGGGGTTTGGCCGATGAAAGTTTATTGACAGTCTCTTTCTCGATGGTTTTAGACTGACGGATCGATGGCTCCATCGCCGTACCATGATCGAGAATTTCCTTCAATGTGCGGGTTTGCGCAAGTGACCAGGTTGGTAGTTTCGATGACTTCCCCTTGCAGATAATTTGTGATGTTATTTCAGCATCTTTGTCATGAAAGTCACAGGTTAGTGCTAGATGCTTCAGTCGTGCGGCATAAGCATCGAGGGTTTCATCCTTATCCTGAATAGCCTCTACAAAATTGTACCGTTCAAACTCAATATCTACTTGGGGCGAGAAATGATCATTTAATGCCTTGAGTGAACGTGTATAAATGTCCTGGTCATTGGCATTTGGTACTGATTGGGCTACGGTTATTAGCTCAAATTCATCGGATACTGCCTCTCCTGCATAATCTAAAAAGAGGTTTAGTTTGGCTTCAGGATCATCTATTTGAAGGGATTTGGCTCGGATCTCGAACCTTTTGATGTACTTCTTCCAGCATGGTGCAATGGAAGCTCTGTCAGTTAGGTCAAACTGGGGGAACAGGGACATGGTATTTGCTAGGGCCATTGCCATGGTGACTTGTGGTTGGTATGCACTGGGTATATATTAACTGTTCTACCTGGTATAGGTTATGCTGGTATAGCAATGGTGAGTCAATATGTGCACTACAAAAAGTTAGTCCACAGTTCAGAGTGACTAACCCAGGTAGCAAAAATGGTGTGGCCCGAGTCTGGGCACAGATCTGTTTGAAATTGGGCTCACCGATTTGGGCTCAAAGTGAATTTAACATGGGTTTTTGGTGTGGCCTAAAGTGGGCTGCCCGATTTGATGAAAAATTAGTGGTGACATGTTAAAATTCTTTTTGAGAAATTTATCCAAAATCTTTTCTTTTTTTTTTAAAGTCAATAAGCAACAAATCCTTGAGCTAATCTAACCCCCCCCCCCATATCACCAAAGCAGTAAATGCAATATCTACCCAAGTGGAAAGGCAGAGCAGTACCATTCATTTGAATCAAACTCATTCAGCCAACACAAGGCACTTTGATTCATTAAAGTGACATTCTGGCCTCAATCTTCCCCCACTAATTCCCTATGTAGGAGTAGAGAAGAGAGCCTTCAAGTTCATAATGACTGTACCTCTGCATATCTGCTCTTGTTCCAAGTTCAGTGCAATAGAAATGGTGTTGCCATTCCACTACTACTCAGATTACCTTGATTTGCACTTTTGACTAGAAACATCTAAGTATTTCCAGACTATGAGAAAGTCTGCACATTATTACTTCATATCTGATTTAGTAGTCTATTCCAGTTGTCCTATGTCTAAAAGAAATAAGTTTGGTATGGGTAGTAGAATTCTGCCTGGAGTGCTGTGAAACCACTTTGTAGTGAGTCTGCCATGGACTGGCCTACAGAGGCAGGGGATATTTTTGGTTTCTCAATTGCCTCTATATATAGTCCTCTTATACCTGGCCAAGTGTGGGACCTGTTTGCCCCCACACCACAAATACACCTTGCAAGCCTACTAGTACAAAGAAAGACATGAAGCTGTTCTTTCCAGGACTAGTCAGTGTTGCCTTTTACATTAAATATCTGGATCCCTACTATGAACCTACCTGTGTATTAATGGTATAGGGAAAGTGTCCTACAGCAGTGGTGGAGGGAAGGGAGGGGGGAGGGCAGGGCAGGGTGAGAGGAGGGCAGGGCAGGGTGAGAGGAGGGCAGGGCAGGGTGAGAAGAGGGCAAGGCAGGGTGAGATGAGGGCAGGGCAGGGCAGGGTGAGAGCAGGGCAGGGCATGTGAGCAAAGGAGATGCCAGGGCAGTGCAGGGTGAGAGTAGGACAGGGCAGGGTGAGAGGGCAGGGCAGGGTGAGAGCAGGGCAGGGTAAGAGCAGGGCAGGGTGAGAGCAGGGCAGGGCAGGGCATGTGTGCGAAGGAGATGCCAGGGCAGTGCAGGATGAGAGTAGGGCATGGCAGGGTGAGAGCTGGGCATGGCAGGGCGAGAGCAGGTCAGGGCAGGGTGAGAGGAGGGCAGGGCAAGGGTGAGAGCAGGGCAGGGCAGGGTGAGAGGAGGGCAGGGCAGGATGAGAGTAGGGCAGGGCAGGGCGAGAGCAGGGCAGGGTGAGAGCAGGGCAGGGCAGGGTGAGAGCAGGGCCGGGCAAGGCAGGGTGAGGGCTGGGAGTGAGAGTGAGTGAGTGATAGATGTTTAACGCCATTTCGAGAGCTAAGGTCATATTCATGGCGAGATCCTCATTACACAAATTCACAGAGGAATGTGTCAGTGCCTGCGCATATGTGCACCACACACATCCTGAGGATAGGAAAGAGGAGAAATAGACCCTTTTAAGTGGGCTAGGGAGGCCCAGGGAGGGCAGGGTGACAGAAGGGCAGGGCAAAGGGGGGTGAGAGGGGGAAAGGGCAGGGCAGGTTGAGTGGAATGAGGAGGAGATGGAAGGGGTAGGGAATGGATAGGGGAGGGACGAACAAAAAAGAGAGAGGGAGGGGGAACACTCATCACAGAGTTTAGAACAGTTCAGAAGATGAGGCTGCCCTGTCCAAACCCACACTCACCCCAGACTGGGAAGACTTTATGCAGCTAAGTACCCATCTTGGGATGCCCATTTTGAAACCATCCTGGGCCCAATGTGGTTGCCCATTTTAAAGCTGACCAGTGCCCAAATCGGGCGGCCCAATGTGGCCCAGACCGTATGCTGAGGACAAAACCCGTTGGGAGCCCAACGGGCTCAAGTGGGTTTGCCCGATTTGGGCTGCCCTGTGTGGCCCTGACTGGAAAACCAGCATCTGCCGAACCTAAAACCCATGTACTGAATACTGCCCGCTTTGAGCCACCTTATCCCGGGTAAAACCAATTTGGCCCCGAGCGGGCTTGCTACATGGGAACAGATGTCTTAAATGACTGACAGACGTCTTGGGTGATTAGCAGATGATTTGCTGATAGATTTATGGCCAAATATTTGCAACAGTGACACTTCTGATTGTGGACAGATCTAGGTCATACAACTTCCCAATGTGATTTTCACTAGAATTGTGATATTTTCAGGTCTGTGGGGCTGTACCTACAATTGTCAATGTCATTCCAATTTCCTAGTTGCCAGTGTAACATTTGATGGTTGGTTGTTGGTTTTATTTTGGTAGATTTACACTGAGAAGTTGTACAAAAAACATGCTTGTTGCGTGATGGTGGTCATCTTGGTTCTCCTGTGTCTCAGGAATCCTTTATTGTCTAGTTTCCCGCCGGAACTCGCCGGATAACATTACTACAAGCTGGACAGTTTTTCTCATGGGGGTATTTCCCTCCACATTTGAAGCATTACTTCCCACAATATGTGTTATATCTCTTACCTGTCTCTTGGCTTGGAACATCCTTGTCTTGAGGTTTATGTAGGCCTACCTTCTTGACTGGGACCACCTGCTCCTTATCAAGGTCCTTCAACTCTAGGTCTATACGCTCCGATGCCCTGGCTGCTGACAAAAACTGCTTCAAGGAAAGTTCGTCGCGCAACGCCTTCATCTTAATGCGCGGATCCTTGCACTTTTTGACCACTTGTGACAATCTAATTAGGTCTACAATTTCTGACTTCTCTAGGGCCTCCAAGTTAATTCTATCAGTCTGCTCACAAATTCTTATGTAGAAACTGTCTATGGACTCTTCAGGCTCTTGCTCCATATGCTGTAACTTGTTCATCAGGTATAGCCTATCTAGTTTTGGGGTGAAATGCTTGGTCAAAGCTGCAATGGGTTTGTCATATTGGCCCACCTTACCAACTTCACCAGTATCCTCAAGTCTTTTAAGAAGCTTTCTCCCCCCTGTCCCAATGTAATACAGCAGCAAGTCCCTTTTTCTCCCTGCAACAGTAATTGTCATTGCTCTCACCATAGCTTCAAATCCATCTAACCAGTCCTCCCATTTTGTTGCCACTGTTGGATCATCAACAATCTCAAAAGGTGGATAATTTGGTAGGTCAGCCATTTTGATAGATTCAATTTTGCTTGGAAACCAGTCACACAAAGTTTTGAACTTGGGCTTGTAGATCTACAGTTTCAGTTCAGTTCCCACAAGTAGGTGCCCTATGCACATGAGTTTATTTACCTCGTCGCCAATGTAATATAGTTGCATCAGATTTAACTCAGTGTTACTCACATTTTAAACTCAGCAGCCATGTGTCTTTCACATCAAATGTCCGTGTTCCCGCCTCTCCGGGCCACTACTAAATCGAAGTTGTCCTCACTTCCGGTCCCCTTCTGCGCTATATAGAGAGAGGGAAGAACCAGCGCCGTTTCCGGTTTCCCGCGTTGATCCGCAGACATTACATCGGGGACAAAAAGGTTTTGCCCCTTTTGAGCGAAAAAGCCCACGCGCAACTATAGAATAAAAGGGGTGGGACAAAAATTTCAGACCCCTCAGAGGGGGGGGAACGGAAAAATTTTCGCCGTGTGTGCGCAGAATTTCACCAACCCCCCTGTTGTTAAAAAAATTACCACTCCCTTAAGCCTTGTATTGAGGTCGACGTCACGTCAGCTACGGTGATTACCAGAAGTGAGGCCATACTTTAGTTCAGATTCTACACACATGGAGCGCCACTGCGCCATAGACGTTTCCCGTCCGTTACACCACATCTTCCTTTTTAAGAGAGTTATCTTTAAGATAATACTTTTTCTCAAAGTGTTCATATGAGATAACTTGGCCATGAGTGAGATAACTGTTATGATATACCAAGGGCCTCAGACAGGTAAAATCGATAAGGGGACAAGGCCACTTCTTAAAATCGACAAGGGACATTGGGCTGGGTGACAAGGGACAAACCCACTTCTTAGAATCGACAAGGGGACAAGGCCACTTCTTAAAATCGACAAGGGGCATGGGGTTGGGAGAAAAGAAACATTTAAAATCGGCAAGTGACATGGGACCCCCCTGTCTAGGGCCCTATACCAATAACTCTAGAGAAACTCTATAAGTCTCTTATATGTGAGTATGTATATGAAAATCTTTGAAAGGAAATGAACTGTTCATTTTTTTTTTGTTCCAGCTTCACCACATCATTTTCATGGATGAACGTGGCTGCCGAACCTTTATTTCCACATCTAACTCTTGGCATACAAAGCAATCCTGGAGCTTACATACAATATAAATTTTTATCATGCGGATAGACTTCAAATGACATAGAATAGTTGGAGTAGAGAGTTGATAGGATAAAGGTAAAAGTGAACACTGCTGATGCCAACCAGACAGTGAGATAGTATTTTGGTGAGTTGACGTGAAGTAGAAGTTAATGATAATGGTAGTTGTTTTTCCGGCAGTGTGTGTATTTTCTACAACTATGGGGAACTAAAACTCTCTTCAAAGTTTGGTCAAATCAGATATAGGGTATACTGTGTTGCAGTTAATTCTGGTGTGTATAGCCCGGACTATAACGTCCGAACAGCATATACATGGGTTAGATGATCTGAATCAGACCAATCCTGATGAACAACAAATCGTCCAAGAAAACGCAAATGGTACCCTTGTGGTACAGACCGATTTGAAACCCCAGGATGACGGATACTCAGCCTGGAGACAATCCGGGCCTCACTACCAAATAGATAGTGAGGAAAATATTCCAGATTCTGTTAGGAGGGAGCAATCCATACAGAGACAGATAGAGAATAATTCTCTCGCTGGAGAATTATGTAATTCGATGTTTGAGGCTGGTGGTAGCACTAACCCGGAACATCAAGCTCCTATGCCTACCAAGAGGGTAACATTTGGAGAACTTCCGTATGATGTTCCAAGACCAGGTCTGCCAATCTTGGATTATAGTGCCATAGGTGATGTAACTTACAACTTACCTGAAGGCGAGGAACTAAAACAACCTGACGTCTTCCTGATGAATGACACCTATGTCACCTTAAACGAAACATTAAATGTTTTATCTAAGGCGAAAGATGAAGTTGCTACAGAAAAAGAACAACTTGAACACAAACTTCTCGAATTAAGAGAATTCGATCTGAAAAAGAAAGCCTATATGAATGATCTTCAGACCGAAAGAAATAAACTCCATGAAATGCGACAGTCATTCCAGAAGGAGTATGATTCCAAACATAATCTTATACAAGAATATGTGGATACGAATGATCAGCTCTGCCGAGAAAAGGTAAATACACAAGCTGAAGTAATACACTATCACGCTGAGTTGGAAGACTTGAAACAGCAATGTAACAAGCAAGCTCAGGATAATGAATCGGTCCGGTTGGGGATAATAACATAAAATCAACAACTGGAACAAGATAAGGAAGGTATGATACAAGACATAAAAGAATTGCAGGAAACTGCATTCCCTGCTAGCACTACTCATCCAAATAATGTCTTTTTTACGTAAATCACATGAGTTTTCACGTAAGAATGACGTAAATTGCACAAGTTGTGCTAGCTGGGTTAGCACTAGATAAGTATGTTGAAGCGGTACAAAACACTGTATCAAATATAGACCCGAATATCATTTCAAACATGCTGGATAATGATGACGGAATGGTAACAATACCATCGAATCGGATAGCTGCTACCCTGACCAGCCAAAAACGGTAGCAGCCTATCAGATTTAACCCATTTGTTAAGGACGGTACGGACAAAATTGTAAATTCCGGGGTATATTCAAAACCGGATGGTATTTGTTCCGGGGGAGTGGGATCTGATGGTTTGACTACTACAGTCAATTCCATTAAGACACGCCTTCATCTGCGGATCCGAGACGAGATCCGCATGTGGGACAAGCGACACCCATACCCGATCTGAGTGGCAAAATAAACCCACCTCGGGTAAGTGCTCCTACAAGGAATGCAATTCCACCACCTGCACCCCAGGCAGTGGCTCCGGTAAAAGGTTTGCATACGCCTCCCTCTTATTATTCGCAACCTGGACATAGCACTCTCGCTGGACCCAGATATCCAGCCCCAGGTCCGAATGTCATACGAGCACAGGCACCTAATCAGTACGCTGTGCTGTCCCAACCGGGAATAGCTTCTCAACCTCTACCTTTGTCCCAGGTTGGGATGACAGGTCCAAGAGGGAATGTGACACAAAATACTTACATTCCCCAAGCGGTACCGGGTGGCCAGGGCCCATCCGGGGAATGGTCAAAGTGGCAATTATTCGAGTCCACAATATGGAGGATTTGGGAGAGGATCATGGTATTCAGGGAATGGGTAAAACCAAGGGTAAAACCATAATGGTTATCGGCCTAATTATACCGCTAATCAACCGTATGGCTACGGATCTGCCGGCTATGCTGGAGGATCTGCGGGTGGAGCCTCTGGAGCCGGTGGGAATGGACCACCAGGAGGATCAGGATTCGGATGTCTGAGTTCCTCGATGGCCCCCAGATGTAAAACTAAACAAACAAACAAATCAGGATTCGGAAATTCTGGATCAGGAGGGGATGGTAGGAAACCTAATCGTAGAGCCTCCATGCCTGCTGCAATGCAAAGTATATTCGACAGGAGTCAATGCATCCAAAACTTGGGTATTGACTGCTATCGGAAAGGTGCCGATGGCATGGAAATCATGGATTGGAGCATGCGAGAAGCTGATAGGCTTCGAGGCTGCCCTAATCCGGCAAGGAGAATCGCAGGATTCCTCCTCCTTATGACCCGAATGAGCCATGGAAGGACCGCTATCAGGCCTTCGTGGATGAAGTCAATTGCAGTGGTCGGACTAAAGAAGAGGCCTTGCCTTACCTCATTTGCTGGTTAAGTAAGGGTGGAAAGGTAGCTCTGAATCAATGGAGAACTGCCTATGGAATATACGGTACATATGACCAACTGGTCGAATGTGCCGCCTATCTATTCGGCTCTATTGTAAGAGAGGATCCTTGGGTCATTTTTAAAATAAGGACTCAGAAACCACACAAGGTTTTCGGTTTAGAACTACAAGATTTATTGTCTAAAGCTTGACCAAATTGGGCTCACGATGATGATTGCTATCTGCAAGAGTTGTTTACACAATTCTTTGGTGGATTACGGGATGATGACCATAAGCAAGTAGTATGGGATTCGTGGATGGATGAAACTTCCTTCAGTGATCTGTTTATGGCCATCGATGGCTATGACAGAAAAAAGAGATTAGTGGGTTTACCCCTTAGTCCCTTGCGGACGGCCCCTATACAATACTCAGAGGCACCCCTTGTGGCTCCCGGACTGGGTCAGATAGCTCCTGTAGAGTTACAGGATGTCAATTCTGATAACGAATATGTGTCTGATGAAAACGGAGAACACATCGGTGCAGTTCAAATCCGGAAGGTTGGGGAACCCGATACATCAGGTGCCCAGGGAGCACAGGGGAAACCCATTATCGGTAAAGAGGTAGACGGCTATGAGTTAGCCAGGGTTGGTAGTACCCATCTACCCCCGGGTCATCCTTGTCTGGAATACCTGAAAGGATGTGGATTGACTCCTAGTGCTGACAATGAGATTCCTGTTGTTACGGATACACCTTCCTTACTAAAAGGAATTTCTAGTTAATACGGGAGCAAGCCACTCCTGTGTCTCCAAGAAATTCTATGATCTTATACCGGATGAGCATGAAACTCCCATATCAGGAGGAAGTGCTCAGACGGCCGACGGCAGTAGAATGCGGATGTATGGTAGAACGTGTTTGAAGCTGCAGATAGATGGCAAACATGACTTCGTCATGGGTGTAACCATTGCGGGTATATCAGATGAGGGGATGGATATTAGGGTTGGATTTCGCATCGTTGTACGGAGTGATGCTGGAACCGCAATCTGGAGTACTGAGTGTGAAATACCCGTATCCTGTGAAAGTAAGGTGTGTGTTTTACGACAAGTAAGCAGTATGGCCTCAGTGGCACAAACTGTCCGGATTCCTGTGGGAGTAGCTTATGATGTATTTCTACGAAGTGATCCCGCAATGAATCAGGCCGCAGTAACAGTACCGGATGTGGTAGCCTTATCTAGTATCGGATTAACGTCCGTGGATACCATCGTTGCTAAAGCATCCTGGACAGTAGTACCGATTTCGAATCGGGGAACTAGACCTATCTATTTAAAGAAAGGACATGTTTTTGGAAGTGTAACACTTTCTGAAACGGTCACAGGTAGTAACCTTAGATTACCGAATGACAATGATCCCGAGGATATCTCAGACGATTTGAAAGCATTGTATGAAGAAACCCTCCTCGAGGATCCGGAACATAAAAGAAGTTTACTTGAATTGTTAGAGCAATATCAGAGTGCATTCGCTAAGCCTGGTGAACCTTCAGGGCGAACCACAAAGGTTTTGCATAGCATTGACACAGGAGATGCGGAACCCTTCAAAATTCTGTATTAACGATTACCACTGGCTAAGAAAAGAGTCGCAGAAGAGGAAATCAATAGAATGTTAGAACAGCATGTGATCATCCCGTCTAATAGTTCTTGGAGTACTCCTTATATGCATGGTAACCAAAAAAGATGGTACCATTTGATTCTGTATTGATTACAGGAAGCTGAATGGCGTAACGAAAAAAATTCGTATCCATTGCCGAGCATAGATGAGACCATCTATTGTTTAGGTGGTGATAGCTGGTTTTGTACTCTAGATTTACAATCCGGATATTGGCAGGTAGGAATGAATCCTGCAGATATGGAGAAAATAGTGTTTTCTAGCCATATCGGGTTGTTACAATACAATGTTATGCCTTTTGGTTTGTGCAATGCACCAGCCACCTTTGAGGCAATGATGGAAACCTTGCTGAGTGATCTACTATGGAAAAGGTGTCTAGTATATCTTGATGATGTGATAGTATTCTGAAAATCATTCGAAAAATGCTCTCATAATTTCAAGTTGGTGTTGGAACGAATAAATTCTAATGGTCTTAAATTGAAACCTAAGAAATGTCATTTGTTCAAACAGTCCATGTATTATTTGGGCCGTATCATTTTAAATAAAGGAATAAAAGCCGATCCGGAGAAAATCGAATCAGTCACGAATTGGAGTAGACCCAGAAACCCGAAAGAAGTAAGGTCTTTCTTGGGATTCTGTTCCTATTACCGGGAATTCATTCCGAATTATTCAAGGGTTAGTTACCCTTTGCAAATTTTGGCTTATTGGACCCCCGGGTAAATCAAGGAAAAATTTCCTAGGGGTTATGAACAAGATCAAGCCTTTAAAAAGCTAAAGGATCTGTTCACGAGTACTCCAGTATTGCAGTATCTGAATGAAACGGATCACTTCATACTGGATACGGATGCTAGCAATGAAAGCATTGGTGCTGCTCTGTCACAGGTCCAAAATGGAGTAGAAGTACCAATAGCATTTGCTAGTAATACCTTGAGTAGGACTCAACGTAACTACTGCACAACTAAACGCGAGCTGTTAGCAGTAGTAGTATACAAGTTTAAACATTTCTTATGGGGAATTGATTTTACCTTACGGACAGATCACTCCTCATTAAGATGGTTATTGAACTTCCAAGATGCTGAAGGAATGCTAGGCAGGTGGCTAGCTCACTTGTCTGAGTTCGGTTTAGAACATGGTCAAATTCAGCACAGACCCGGAGTGAAGCATATTAATGCAGATGCCTTGTCTCAGATACCAATTCGGAAATGTGATAATCCGGATTGTACTGACTGTGGAGCACATAGAGCAGTATTAGCTGGGATCCGAATACCTTTCGAAACCCGGATAGACAGCATCTTGGAGTGGTCAATGGAAACCATAAAGCAATACCAAGAGGCTTAATCAATAACTGCTAAGCTTTTGCAATTAGTACGTCCAGCCAGACCGGTAGTCTCGTTGGAAAGCCAAGAAATGAGAAGATTTCTTGATCAATGATCTTATACCGATGGAAGCCATGTAGAAATGGTGAGAGAATCATGCAAGTGGTTATTCCACATGTAATGAGACATGTATTATTGTCACGGGCATAGGACCAGTGGTCATTTTGGAAAGAAACGGTCATTAGCACGGCTATCCAAAAAATTATTACTGGCCCGGAATGTCACAAGACTTATTAAGATGGATCCTTACCTGTCCTGATTGTTGCAAAAATAAACCTGGGCCAGGAATGGGCAAATTACCTCTCTCCCAAGAGCTGTTTGGGGTACGATTTGTTGAGTTGGTGTAGACATCATTAGTGGGTTCGATAAAACTGCTAATGAGAACACCTGTATGATGGTAGTGTGTGACTATTATACTAAGTATACGAAAGTCTTCCCACTACCGGATCACAAAGCCGTGACATGTGCTGAAGCCTTTGTCAAAGGTTGGGTGCTGACTTTTGGTGTGCCCTTGATGCTGCATAGCGATCAAGGCCAAGAATTTGAATCTAACTTATGGCAGGGTATGTGCGAATACTTAGCTATTTGTAAGACTAGGACTAATCTGTACGGCCCTCAGAGCGACGGTTTAGTAGAAAGATTCAATAGAACTCTTATCCAAGTTCTCAAATCACTAGTTAATGAGAATATGGATGACTGGGATGAGCAATGCCACTTTGTAACGCATGCCTATAACAGTACCGTACATTCGAGTACTAATTGTTCTCCCAACCTGCCTGACCCGTCTTCGGATAGGTCACTCACTACTGCTCACTGCTGACTCACGGACACCTCATGAAGGGTGAAAACCAACCCGCATGTCAGCGATGTCAAGTACCTCTGACAAGGGAACACCTGGTGCTCTCATGTCGGGCAACAAAGAGGAGTAGGGACAAGCACCTTCATGGTTTGTCCATGAACAGTGTGTTTACCAGCACTGGTAAGAAAGAACTTCTGACCCCCCACTTCGAGAAGCTCTGAAGCGGGGGGGAAACACCTCCCCTCAAGTATCGGTCAGGTGGGCTGGGGGAATGATCCTCCAGCTCAGCTGGAAGAGTAATCTTGCACCTAGGTTGGAAAGTGGCTCTCTATACTCGTCAGTCCCTGGTAAGCTGGCCCGATTGGTATAGAACCACGATTGTCCGGCCGGTGTCAGGATAGTGGATGGGTCAGATGATGTGTCAACAGTCTGCGGCACAGCATCTGGGTGAGGCAGCACGATAAAGAGGGGCCTTGAGCCACGAGCAGTGTCTCACTGCTACGAGCCGTGTCCCACTGCTACAAGCAGACTCCAAAACACATGCACGCACACACTCACACTCACACGTGCAAATTAAGTTTGAGGAAAGAATGGACTAAATGTCTGATAACCAATGAGGCACTTTCTGCCAATGAGCACTCTTTTCTAAATCAATTCGGACAGATTCATAAGCTTTTCGGAATCTGTCCCTCAAACATTCGACAAAAACTACATGACAAGGTTGATTGATTGATTGATTTGTTTAACGTCCTGTAATAGTTTCAACAGCAAACCGCAAGAAATAGCCCTACTGTGTCAGATCTACAACCCCATATCCATCTGCCTACAGGAAACTAAATCAGATGTCAAACTGAAAGGCTACACAGTCTACCAAAAAGAAGGAACAATAGACCAACAAGGCAGACGCCAAGGAGGTGTAGCCATCCTCGTGAGAAGCCAATGCCTCCAGTCCCCAATCCCTCTCAACACCCGGCTCCAAGCTGTTGCTACACAGTTAACCCTCAATAAACCCATAACATTATGTAACATCTACACCCCTCCCTCACAGGAACAGAACTACCCATCAATAGAAGATCTAGAAAATCTCATCCAACAACTCCCAAAGCCTTTCTTCCTTTTGGGGGATCTTAACGCTCACAACGCCATCTGGGGCAGCCCCCAAATGGATCGTAAGGGCAAAATAATCAAAAGTCTCATGGATAGGCAAGACCTTTGTCTACTGAATGATGGCCGCCCGACCTATTATAGTGCCCCTTCCAAGACCTGGACGCACATAGATATCACCCTATGTTCACCCACCTTATTCACAGACTTTTCCTGGGATACAGCAGATGACCTTCACGATAGTGACCACTGCCCAATCCTTATAAATGACGACCACCAAGGCCTCCTAAGCAAGATCCCGAGGTGGAAACTATACAAAGCAGATTGGGAGACATTCAAGAACCTCTGCAGTGAAGAGCTTAATCTAGACCGCTTCCTGCGGGAACAAGACCCAATGGAGAGCTTTACCACCCGCCTCCAAACCATAGCAACCAGGAGCATTCCCAAAACATCCGGGAAAGAAAAGAAACATGACAAGCCCTGGTTCAATCAAGTTTGCAGGGAAGCCAAGAAGAAGCGGCGTGATGCACAAAGAGTATTCCAGAACAACATGATTCTCCCCAACCTCGTTGCTTGGAAGAAATCTAAAGCACATGCCCAAAGAACTTTCCGCCAAGCTATGAAAGATTCCTGGAGAGACTTTGTCTCAAAAATTAACAACAACACTCCAATCACCAAGATCTGGAATATGATCAGAAGAATGAAGGGAAAAAATGACAGTCCCCAAATTCAGCATCTTCAGCAGGGACTCATAACATCAGTTCCACTGAAGTGTCCTCCTAACTTATTTGGCACAGTACAAATGTATAAAACCCTGAGATGTTTGGCTTTTCTAATATTGTGATAAAATACATATTTACAGCAATGTACTTACGTAAATACACTTTGTAAAAACTGTGATACACTATTAATTAAATATTTATTGTAATTGTCATTATAAATGTATGGACCAACCCGACAGAATGTCGAAGAGAATTTATATAATTTCATCACACCTGAACAAATGCCAAATAAAGTTAAATTGTTCCTTAAAAAAATCTTAAATCCAATGGCCGAGACATTACAGACACCAAAGCAGTAGCAGACCTCATTGGACTCACCATTGAAGAAATATCATCCCACAATGGAGGAACTCCTCACTTCAATCACATCAGAGAGGTTGAGAAAAGAGTCCCCATTATATTCGGTGACAATAATAACCATCCCTACAATTTACCCTTCTCAATCAATGAACTAAAATCTGCGCTAAGCAATACCAAAAATAGCTCTGCAGCAGGACCTGATGACGTTCCCTATGAATTTCTGACAAAACTACCAGAGGCCTCCCGGGACTGCCTCTTAGGCATCATGAACCACATATGGGAGACAGGTGTAGAGGTACGCATTGTTTAACCATAGAGCTGGGTACCTTCTGACGTGGCGGGTGAGTCAAGTCGTCGGACGTTCCTCAGGTTCCGGATAGGTGGCAGCACCGATCCAGGTCTGTGGGGACATCTGACGACGAACACCCGGGTCCTTATATAAAGCCCAGGGCTCAGCCGCTACGTCAGAGGCCCTTCTGGCCTCCGCAGAATGTAGATCACTATTAACCATTATTAGCTGCCTCTTCTATACTATCCGGCAGCCGTGAGTGTGCATTAAGTAGTAAATCTAACCGTTGGCATACACTTGAAATACTGTCTTACTCTTTCTTTCCGAATCATAAGACCCGAACCCCCAGGTCCGTAAGGCCACAACCCCTTACACTGGTGCCGTGACCAGTTAATTCTGGTGTATAGCCCGGACGTAATAACGTCCGAACGGCTAGTACATGGGTTAGATAGCCTCACGGAAGCTAACCCAGCAGGGCAATTAATTGCCCAGGAGAATGGAAATGGATCATTAGTGCTCCAAACCCATTCGAACTCCCAAGATGCGGAATCTGCATCTTGGAGAGATCCCGGACCCCACTATAATGATAGTGAGGAAAATCTACCAGACTCTGTACGACGCGAACAGTCTATACAGAGACAGGGTAACTTAATAGGCCAACAATCGCTTGTTGACGAGTTAACTAATTCGATGTTCGAAGTTGGTGGTAGTACTAATCCAGAACATCCGGCACCAATGCCAAAAAGGGTAACATTCGGAGAACTACCTTATAGATTACCCAGACCCGGACTACCAATATTAGATTACAGCGCTATAGATGGCGATTTAACCTATGCGGTACCGGAAGGTGAGGAATTTAAACGACCGGATGTCCTGTTGTTAAATGAAACTTATGTAACTTTTAACGAGAATCTAAATACCTTGGTCAAAGCTAAAGATGAAGTATTCCATGAAAAACTTCAGCTGGATGAAGACCTGACTGGCATGCGAAATGAATTCGAAGCCAGAAGGAGTGAGTACATGAAGGAACTCGAAAATGAAGAACTAAAACTTCAGGAGATGAGAAAGTCATCTAATAAAGAATATGACAACAGACACATTCGTATCCAAACATACATAGATACGAACGATCAATTAAGTCTCGATAAGGCAAAATTCGAATCCGAAATATGCCATTATCAGAGCGAGTTAGAGAAATTGGAAATTCAGTGTAGTAAACAAGCTGAAGACAATGAAACCATCGGGTAGGCATTATAGCTTACAATAAACAACTGGAGGAAGATAGACAGAAACTCATGAATGAGCTTCAGGAATTGCAGACGACTGCAATAACCTTAGACAAATATGTAGAAGCCGCCCAGTTGACTATAGGTGATATAGTTCCAGCTGTGGTGTCTACAATGTTGGGAAAAACATCCAAGGATGCAACTCCAACTAGATACAACCCATTCGTTGATGACGGGGCTGATAAGAATGTAGTATCCGGAATCTATAAGAAACCGGATAATACCGCAGGTAATGGAACCGCACCTACACCAGCAACTCCAGTGTTGGATACAATAGGTCCGGCACCACCAATACCAGATTTGAGTCATAAAATAAAAGCGACTCACGATAGTGCTACTGGAGCTAACAATAATACACCCGTAGCACAACCGAGAGTACCGGGACCACCGAGACATATGTTAACACCACCTTCATATTTCTCTCAACCCGGCCACAGTACATCAGCAGGTCCAAGATTACCGAACCCACCTCCGGGTCAAGGTAATGGCCCTAATGATGGACGTTTTCCAAGACCAAACCCGCCACAAAACAATGTTAATGGCGGTACGTACCAACCAAGAACATCTTCCTATGGATATAGATATAATTATAATCCATCAGGAAGTAGTAATTACCAAAATGGTAATAACTATAACCAGGGATGGAATCAAAATAATTCTTACCCTAGGTATGCGTCTTCTGGAACAGCAGGAAATGCCGGTTACAGTGGTGGATGCCCTAACGGTTCATCCGGACACTATCCTAACAATGGTCCACCAGGAGGGAACCCTCCAGGCGGCCCAGGAGGATCCGGATCCAGAGGATCAGGATCAGGAGGAGATGGCAGGAAGCCAAACAGAAGAACTTCCATGCCTGCAGGGATGCAAACCATCTTTGATAGATGCCAATGTATCCAAAACCTTGGCATTGACTGCTACCGAAAGGGAGCAGATGGCATGGAAGTCATGAACTGGAGCATGTGAGAAGCAGATAGACTACGCGGATGTAATAATCCGGCACGTAGACAGGCACGGATACCCCCTCCATACGATTCTAATGATCCATGGAAGGATAGGTACCAAGCTTTTGTCGACGAAGTCAACTGTAGTGGCTGGACAAAAGAAGAAGCTCTGCCGTATTTGATCTGTTGGTTGAATAAAGGTGGAAAAGTAGCCCTCAACCAATGGAGAGCAGCCTACGGATTATACGGCACCTATGATCAATTGGTCGAATGTGCCGCATACCTATTTGGATCAATCGTTAGAGAAGATCCATGGGTAAGCTTCAAGAAAAGGACACAGAAACCTAAAGAATCTCACAAGGTCTTTGGTTTGGAGCTACAGGACTTGCTATCAAAAGCGCGTCCGAATTGGGCTCATGATGATGACTGTTATCTACAAGAGTTGTTTATACAATTCTACAGTGGATTGCGGGATCCAGATCACAAACAAGTAGTTTGGGATTCTTGGAAGGATGACACTTCCTTCAGTGACTTGTTCATATCAATTGATGGACATGACATGAAGAAAGGATTGGTAGGTCTAGGACCTAACCCGGTAAGAGCAGCTCCGTTTCAATACGAGAGTACACCTGCTCTGATATATGAAACTTCCCAATTAGCCCCGGTCGATTCGTATGAGGCTGATGAGGAGGATGAATATGTCTCCGATGAAAACGGAGAATATATTGGATCAGTCCAGGTAGCTGGAAAGTATTACCGACAGAAACGGTATAGAAAGGTACATTCGAGAGGGAGGGGAGGATCCGTTGCTGGTAAAACAGCTTCTGGACCAACTTAATCTGGCAATGTAACCTCTACGGCGAAGCCAACTGTGGCAGCCACTGTTGCTCCTACTAATGTGATGGAAACATTAATAGCCGGATTAACAGAAGCTCTAAAGAGACCGAGAGTTGATAAATCTCAAAAGAGATGTTTCAGATACCAGAAACTGGGGCACTATGCTCCCGAATGTATGGCTGAGAAACCTGTCCCTCATAGACAGGAAGGTGTCTCTGGAATAAGTACAGAGGAAAACTAAAGAGGGGTCTCCCGATGGGCAAAGAAGGGGATCCCAGTGACAAATCTTGCCATGATATCACCATCCGTGATGATAGTTCGCATGTAGTAGCAAACTCGCCTAGCACCGAGGTGGTTGTAGACACCCGGAAGGTTAGGGAAGCTGATATAACAGGTGCCACGGGAGCACAGGGGAAACCCAATATCAGTAACGAGGCAGGCGGCTATGAGCTAGCCAGGGTTGGTAGTGCCCACCTGCCCCCGGGTCATCCTTGTCTGGAATACCTGAAAGGATGTGGATCGACTCCTGGTGTGAACAATGACGTTCCGATCCTCACGGATATGCCCTCTGTTCTAAATGGAAGGCGGTGGTATGTTTGCCTTACTGTTAACAGAAGATCTGCCGAATTTCTTATGGATACGGGAGCTAGCCACTCCTGTATCTCCAAGAGGTTCTATGATCTTATACCGGATGAACATGATACTCTCAAATCGGGAGGAAGTGCTCAGACGGCCGATGGCAGTACCTTGCAGACGTATGGTAGAACTTGTGTGAAGCTACAGTTGGATGGAGTACATGACTATGTCATGAGTGCCACCGTTGCGGATATAGCAGATGAGGGGATACTCGGGTTGGATTTCGCATCCCTGTATGGAGTTGTGTTGGAACCCCAATCAGGAGTGTTGAGTGTGAAATACCCGTATCCTGTAAAGGTTAGATGTGTACTGAGACAAGTGAGCAGTATGGCTAGTGTAGCACACACTGTGCGAATCCCTCCGGGAGTAGCCTGTGATGTGCTAGTAAGAAGTGATCCTGCAATGCGCAATAAGCCTGCAGTGATAGAACCGGATGTAGCTACTCTGTCAAGTATCGGACTAATATCTGCAGACACTATAGTAGCAAATGCGTCCTGGTCGGTAGTACCTGTCTCCAATACTGGAAACACTACTATCTACTTGAAAAAGGGACAAGTTTTTGGAAATGTGACCCTGTAACGGATAGTAAGTTAAACTTACAAAAGGTAACAGTAAATGATGAGATTTCGGAAGACTTACTCAAGTTGTATGAAGAAACCTCATTAGAAAATCCGGAATACCGGAAAGAGTTCTATAATTTGCTCTGTCAGTATAGGACTGCCTTTGCCAAACCTGGTGAAAAACTAGGCAAGACAAATAAGGTAGTACATAAAATAGATACTGGAGATGCCGAACCCTTTAAAATACCGTATAGGCGGTTACCTTTAGCGAAAAAGAGAGTAGCTGAAGAGGAAATAAACAAGATGTTGGAACAGGATGTAATAGTCCCTTCCAATAGTCCATGGAGTAGTCCTGTGTGTATGGTAACAAAGAAAGACGGTACTATCCGCTTTTGCATAGACTACAGGAAGTTGAATGGAGTAACGAAAAAGAATTCGTATCCATTACCGAGAATAGACGAAACCATTGACTCCTTAGGAGGAAACAGTTGGTTTTGTACCCTAGACTTGCAATCAGGTTACTGGCAAGTGGGAATGAATCCTTCAGATATGGAGAAAACTGCATTTTCGAGTCATATTGGGCTATTCCAATATAACGTAATGCCGTTTGGTTTGTGCAATGCACCAGCAACATTTGAAGCAATGATGGAAACAATCCTAAGTGATTTATTGTGGAAAAGATATGTATACCTTGACGATGTCATAGTCTTCGGAAAAACATTCGAAGAGTGTTCTAATAACCTAAAAATGGTACTAGAACGTATTATCTCTAATGGTCTCAAATTGAAACCTAAGAAATGCCACATGTTTAGAAAGTCCATAAATTATTTGGGCCGCATCATTAGTGATGAAGGAATAAAAGCTGATCCGGAGAAAATCGAATCAGTCACGAATTGGAATAGACCTAAAAAACCCAAAGAAGTGAGGTCCTTTTTAGGATTCTGTTCCTATTATAGGGAATTTATTCCGAATTATTCTAGAGTCAGTTATCCATTACAAGCAATAGCTAACTGGACTCCAGGAAGTACCAAGGAAAAATTTCCTTGGACGCATGAACAGGAATCTGCTTTTCAAAAGCTAAAACACCTGTTCACGAGTACTCCGGTATTACAATATCCGAATGAAACGGATCATTTCATACTGGATACTGATGCTAGTAATGATAGCATTGGTGCAGCTCTTTCGCAAGTCCAAAATGGGAGAGAGGTACCAATTGCCTTTGCCAGCAATACACTGAGCAAAACTCAGCGCAATTACTGCACAACCAAAAGAGAGTTGTTAGCAGTAGTCGTATATACCAAGAAGTTCAAACATTTTCTATGGGGAACGAACTTTACATTATGTACGGATCATTCTTCTTTAAGATGGCTACTGAACTTCCGAGATGCTGAAGGAATGTTAGGCCGATGGTTAGCCCATCTATCAGAATATGGGCTTGAACATCACCAGATTCAGCATAGACCTGGAGTGAAGCATTTAAATGCTGATGCCTTGTCTCGAATACCAATCCGGAAATGTGATAATCCGGATTGTACTGATTGTGGAGCTCATAGTGCAGTGTTAGCAGGGATTCGAAGACCACTCGAACCCCTAGTTGCCAGTATACTGGATTGGTCTATGGATCACATACAACGTTTCCAGGAAGCTGACTCGATAACTGCGCAGCTATTGCAATTAGTACCAAAGGGTATACGTCCAGTTAGACCCGAGGTCTCTCTGGAAAATCGAGAAATGAGAAGGTTTCTTGCTCAATGGACCGAGCTTGAAGTCCGGAAAGGCGTGTTATACCGTTGGAAGCCATGTAATAATGGTGAGAAAATCATGCAAGTGGTAATACCACATGCCATGAGACATGACATTATGTACTTTTGTCATGGACATCGGACTAGTGGTCATTTCGGAAGGAAACGCTCGTTGGCACGACTTTCCAAAAAATACTACTGGCCTGGCATGACCAGAGACTTGCAAAGATGGGTAATCACCTGTCCGGATTGTTGCAAAAACAAACCCGGACCCGGGATGGGCAAACTTCCCCTATCCCAAGAACTTTTCGGAGTTAGATTCGCAAGAATCGGGGTAGATATTATTAGTGGATTGAATACAACCGCTAATGATAATACCTGTATGATGGTAGTGTGTGATTATTACACAAAATACACTAAAGTATTTCCACTACCGGACCACAAAGCAATTACTTGTGCCGAAGCCTTTGTAAAAGGCTGGGTACTAAGTTTCGGTGTACCATTAATGCTACACAGTGACCAAGGCAGAGAATTCGAATCAAATCTCTGGCAGGGTATGTGCGAATACTTAGCTATTTGTAAGACTAGAACCAACCCGTATAGGCCACAAAGCGACGGATTGGTAGAAAGGTTCAATAGAACCCTTATCCAAGTTCTAAAGTCACTCGTCAATGAACATATGGACGACTGGGATGAGCAATGTCATTTTGTGACACATGCTTATAACAGTACGGTACATTCAAGTACAAATTGTACTCCGAACCTCTTAGTATTCGGAGAGGACCTGATAATGCCTGCCGACTTAGTATTTGGAGTCGTAGGGATGGACCCGGAACTACCTTGCCATGTAGTTTTTGTGGAATGTTTAAGAGACAGATTTAAGAAAGCATATGAGTCTGTCCGAATTGATTTGGAGAAAAGTGCCAAATGGCAGAAAGCTGGATATGATACCGATCTAAAGCATCGGAAATTCCAATCCGGAGACAGAGTTCTCAGATTACATGAACCACTTAGACACATAAAATTAGCGTCTAATTGGGATGGTCCCTTCACGGTAACACAAGTTATCAGTGATTGTACCGTAATTATTAAATCTGACCTCGGTCGACTTTATAAGTCAAATGTGGCTAGATTAAGGAAATGGTCTGGGAGGGAGACCTCCACAGAAATGTATGGTGAAGGTTCCGGAAAGATCCTGAACCAGAATCGCATAATAGACCAGGTAAAGAACACTACAGCGAAGCGAGGCCGTGGTAGGCCTAAAAAGTGTTCCGAATCAGTGGCACCCACGCCAACACCGATTAAGCGTGGGGGAGTTAAAAAAGTCTCGGCAGGTGAAGACAAAAAGAAGAGGAAAGGTGTTTCGAAGGCTAAGAAACACCTAGAAAAGGCTCTTCAGACTGTCAGGTCCGATAAAGAACTATCCGAGAAGGGGAGATACGTTCGTCGCAGCCCTCGAATTGCCCAGAGGACTGCAGTGACCTAACCTGTAAACACAACGGGTGTAATGTTTACATTTAGAGGAACGGATGACAACTGCACGAAAGGCTTATTTGTCGCCGCCGCATGATGTACCAATGGGTAGTGGACGGAAAATCTGGTGGATTTGCTTAAGCTTTCCATAATCTCCACTTAAATCCCCAGACAAGTCATCGGCGTGAGCGATAATTACCTAAAAACAATCAGTTTGTTGATGTTCCGCTTGTAGCACGTGCGTTTCCGCATGACGTCACAGTGTCCAGTCTCGGCTGACCTCTCGTGACCCCGCGAGCCGCGGGGAAATGACGTCACGAACGCTGGCCTGTCGCCATATTGTTTTTCGGTAACGTTCAAGACGGTCGAGCTCGCTCCCTTCTTGGATTTTACCGGCTAGCAACCTCCTCACTGCTCCTCCAGAGTCTGTCTCCTGGTAGACAGACTCCGTTTGTGTCGGCCCCGGCGCCGTAAAAGCCGGAAAAAGGAGTAGTTTACTCCCATGGGTGATTCCCCAGTCATGGCTGAGGAATCCGTAGCTGCAGCCGCAGAAGCTTTTCCGGAAGCTTTGTCACCTGTAACAGAGGAAGAGAGCGAGATGATGGACGTGGAGGAACCCACGGACCGCTCGTTCGAGGAGAAGCTGGCTTCATTTTCACTAAATGAGCCAGAGAAAATGTTGTCTCCGCTCCCACCCGAGGGATCCGGAGGGGCTACGAGTGTTGAACCCGCAGCGACTGGGTCCGAGACCGCACAGGTCGACGGGCCGAAGGACCAGTGGAAGCCAGCAGTGGCTGACCCGTTCCCAATAGAATATTACGGTCGCTACCTGTACGTCCACCCGGAACTACAGGCACAAGTGACCTATGCTGACGGTACACCAGTTAGGTTGGACCCGAAGGTGAGGATAGCTGTCGAGGGCGTCATGGTTCCCGAACAGCTGGACCGGACGCCTCCCGAATGGCTCCGAGACTGGCCATGGTTCTAATGGGGACTCATGGTGGACGCTGTTTTTCGCGAGACAGTGTACGAAGCCAACAGAGCTTTCCAGCTCGGAGACTCTGTGGAACGTCAAGGCGACGAATATTGATTGGGTAGGCTGCGTCTCGGAACCCGAGGGGCAGACTTACCCACGTCCTTGTGCCACCCGGCCCCAGTACCGGACCGTCAAGGAGTTTCAGGAAGCCGCTGCCAACTTTGAACAGTGGGACAACGGTTATTACATAACCGAGCAGGAGCTAGTGGATGTTCAAAACAATTCACTAACCGGCATGAACCGAGGTGCAGCCCTTCGGACGGTTCTCGTCCGCCGAATGACTGCCGAACAGGAGGCCCAGGAAGAGGCTAAGAGGGCAGCGGAAGTACCAGCACCTCCTATCCCCGACCTGAAGCTTGCCATCCGAAGCACAGCCGGTTCTGCATCAGCCACCGGCAGTACTACCACCCCGGTAGAAGCCTCGACCTCCAGCGCATCCGGAACCCAGGAACCGGAAGAAGACTGGAAGGTCAGCAAGAACAGGAGGTCCGCTGCTCGGAAGCTCAAGAATCTCCCGGATTCTGCTAGAGCCGAGCCGAAAGCCAGCACCTCAGCCACTGGTAGTACTGCCATGGAGGTTGAGTCGTCAGACGAGGAGTCGGTGCACGAATCCTCGGTTGAGTATGATGAGAAGGCCACTCCATCAACTCAAACCGAGGCCGAGCGATGGGCTAACGCCAAATCCGGATTCAAAACCCGGATTCCGACGTGTTTCTCCGACTGCGCCTACGGAGTAAAGAAGGACGGCTCTACCCTGTATGCCTGCCCGGACTCAGTCAATAAAAATAATGAGTCAGATGATGAAGATTGGATGCGTCTTTCGGACGAAGATCCCAATCCGAGCAAAGCCTATCGAAAGATGTGGCTTATGCTAAACCACACCGAAGGGTATTACACTTATACCCAGAGGAGAAAGCTGCGTTGGGCTCTAGAGAAGTGGTACGGTGACGACCAAAAGTCCTGTCCCTTCTCTATCTGCCAGGATGCGAGTGATGTCTCGGTCCGGACCTGGAGTACTCCAGCCCGGTTCCAAAGGCATCTGGTAGAGGCCCACTTCCACCATCACCCGGTTTACATTTGTGATCCGAGTTATGGTAAGAAGGGTAAGAAGTGTACTACGAAGGTTCAATATAGCCGACGTAGTGATCTGGCGAGACACCAGAAGAAATGCCACACAGAAGGTTTGGATGGGGCTCGAAAGCGTATCATGGAGCTTCATCAGGAACTCATGAAAGAGTTCGATAGTCTGAGCGAGGATGCTTGGTCTAAGATCCGACCAGGGGACCAAGTCCTCTGCGAGGTTCCGAAGACCAAGGATTCGAAACTCCGCGCAAAGATTGTCCTGACTCCTGGAAAGGGTAAGCTGGACATGCACGAGTCTCTCTGGCAGAAATACGAGGAATCCGGTAAGGAGGGAAAGAGAGCTCGTGAAAGGAGCAGAAGGGATCAGAACCGTGGTGGTAACGGTAATGGTCAGACCACCACTAAAGTCAGAGCAGACGACCGCTCAAGGTCTCCTCTGGCTCGGCACCCCCACGAGCAGGTTCAGGGCACTCCGGTGTTCAAGAAACCCGAACCTGCCGGATACGCTGGCGCAGTATCAAAGCCTGGGAAAGTTAACCCGCGTAACTTTCCGTCCTTGACCCAGGGACCTGGACCTGAGAGCCAGACCTTGGTCGTTGGAAAGGGGGGTCGACTTGTTCCCAAGAAGACCTCAGCACCTGCTGCCGCTGGATCCGCATCCGCTCCAGCCGCCCTCCCAACCAACTTCACCCAGGAGCAGTTAAGCCTTTACCTGCAAATGGGATTGAAGCAGAGCCAGCCTCCTACCTTCTGTATGCCAACAACAGGTGTGTCCGGGAGCCCCACACCCGGAAGTGGTCCTCAGGCCGCATCGACTCCCCCCAAGGCTGTCGCTGCACCTGCGAAACCAAAGGACGCCATTACCATTAAAACCGGTAATGCGGAAGTTTGGTTCGAGAAGTCTCGCCAGGGGGAAGCAGATGTCCAGAAGGCCATCTACACCCACTGGGAGAAATGTGTCCGTGAAAAGGCAACAGAATTCCATCAGGGTCTTCTTAATGATACCCTGTTGTGTATGAAGGAGGTTGCGGATGCTGAAAAGCAGCGCCTCGAGACCCTCATTCGGGATGATGTAAAGTCCCAGGAGGAGGCTGCCACAGCTGCCCAAGAAAAGGCAGCTATGGACGTACACGTCTTGGAGAAACGTGTAAAGGAGGAAATTACCCGGAATACCAACTTGAACACCAAGTTCGGTATTCGGAGTCGATCTCGACGAGTGGGACGGCACTCCCGAGTCGGCTCTAGCTCTTCTTAAGAAGAAGCATGCGAAGAAATCCACCTAAGCATGCTACGGGTTATTTTCCAAAGTTTTTTCTCCCCACTAAAATAACCAGATATAGTCTTTGCGGAACCCTACAGGTCTGCGAATGTCTTTTTCATTAGTATATGAACACCTGTTCTATGTGTTCCGAGTTCCTTTTATGACCAGCATATTGTATAATTCAGGCCGTATAATCCTTATTGTACCCTGAATAGTCTATTCGGATTCAGAACTTCACTTATAAACAATCCGATAGTAGACTTGCTGCTGTCAAACGTATCCGGATGCCGGTTCCAGACTTCTGCTGCTATCTGTGCTAACCACTTACTAGGATGGACTTTACGATTTACCTCTACAATTCACCTATACTCCTGAATGGACTTATACTATATGTTACTACTACTTCCGGACCAGCCTATATTGGACTTTTTACTTATGTCAACAATACTTAAACGGATTACGATTCTACACTGTTGACAAAACCGGATCTGCACTTTACTTCTACACCATTCGGATATATTTATGAACTATAGCACTTCCAGAGGATTGTGGGTAGCTGCCCCAAATTCATCTACCGTGTCCACTCTAATAACTATAGACTTTAGCACGTCCATCCCGTGGTTAGCTGACCACACTTACCGTCTAGTATCCGGAAAACTACAGCAGAAGACTCCAGCAGCATTTATCATTGTATTATATGTCTATTTTTCTAAAATGTTATTTGTATGTGCATATCCACTACACTGGTCATAGCTTATTGTATGTTGTGATACGGGTATATATATATCTATTGGTACGGATCTCAAATTGTTGTTCATATTAATAATATAAGATCCGATAAACTACACCAGAACTTAAACATTTTTGTCCTGCGAGACATATTGTACTATAAATATATTAATCTGGTGTTATAGAGGTTATTTGGTACACGGTGATATCATATATTATTATATTCACTACTACACCGTGAATTTTTTTTCTTTTCAAGTGTATAATACAAATGGTTCTACTCGTACTACTCACGGAATCCTTAACGGATTCATATAATTATATGTCAATAGATAGTATAGTTACTTTTAAAGTCTTTTTCAAGACTATATAATCAAATGTGTTATTAATAACTACAAACACATACGGATGTTATTATGTGATTTATTCGATATGGGACAGTTCCGTTACATATAACTGTTGTTATCACATATATACGAATTATGGTACTTATCCTAATACTTATACCGTAAACATAGATTGTCACTATATGGTATAAAAGGTTAATCAACAGTTCCGCTACACATAACTGTTGCTCATTCAACTAATTCGTATCATATTACAACATCCGGTCTGTTATTCTGTAACTATATACACTATCAAATTTGTAAAATTGACATTCGAATCATACTTAACATGGTGTTAACGTTATATCTATGGTTGTACCTCTATTACTAATGGTTTAGACATATAGATATGTTATCCTAGTAATATTACTATAACTATAACACCCTCCTAAATGTCTGGGGGAGTGGTGTAGAGGTACGCATTGTTTAACCATAGAGTTGGGTACCGTCTGACGTGGCGGGTGAGTCGAGTCGTCGGACGTTCCTCAGGTTCCGGATAGGTGGCAGCACCGATCCGGGTCTGTGGGGACATCTGACGACGAACACCCGGGTCCTTATATAAAGCCCAGGGCTCAGCCGCTACGTCAGAGGCCCTTCTGGCCTCCGCAGAATGTAGATCACTATTAACCATTATTAGCTGCCTCTTCTATACTATCCGGCAGCCGTGAGTGTGCATTAAGTAATAAATCTAACCATTGGCATACACTTGAAATACTGTCTTACTCTTTCTTTCCGAATCGTAAGACCCGAACCCCCAGGTCCATAAGGCCACAACCCCTTACACAAGCAACATCCCAGAACATTGGTGAGAGGCAACAGTTCTCCCATTTCCCAAACCCGAAAAAAAGATCTATCAAATCCCAGGAACTATCGTCCTATAGCTCTTACAAGCTGTATCTGCAAGACCATGGAGAGAATGGTCAATGCTCGACTAGTCTGGTATCTTGAAAGCGAGAACATCCTCAATCCTTACCAGTGTGGGTTTCGTAAGGGAAGATCGACACTGGATGCATTAGCCAGCATTGAAACATATATAAGAGATGCTTTCATAAAGAACCAACAAGTGGTTGCCATCTTCTTTGATCTTGAAAAGGCCTATGACACTACCTGGCAGTATGGGATATTGAAAGACCTAAAGAAGAATGGCCTGACAGGCCAAATCCCACGATTCATTCAGAAATACCTCTCCAATAGGCGATTCAAAGTGAGGGTCAATAACACCTTTTCCGACTTCTTCAACCAAGAGTCAGGAGTCCCACAAGGAGGCATCCTGTCAGTGACCCTATTCCTCCTCAAAATAAATGAAATCAAAGCTCTGCCACCAGATGTTTGTCGGACACTATACGTGGATGACTTCCTCATCACCTTCAGTGGTAGAAGCATCCAGACCATCGAGAGGAAGCTACAACTATGTGTAACGAAACTGATGGAGTGGGCTGACAAGAATGGCTTCAAGTTCTCCAAGAACAAAACCTCCATCATGCACTTCCATTACCATTCCACCCCAGAACGAGAACCAGACATATACATGGACAAAGACAATTCTCAGCGCATTCCAGTCGTTCAAAGAACCAAGTTTCTTGGTTTGGTCCTAGACCGGAAGTTGTGCTTCAAAGAGCATATAGAATACCTGCGCAAGAAATGCAAGAAAGCCCTCAATCTGCTAAGAGTAGTGGCACACCCATCCTGGGGAGGAGAACAAGCCACACTGCTAAAGCTCTACAGGGCCCTAGTTCGCTCACAGATAGACTATGGCCTATCCATCTACGGAGCAGCCAGTCCCTCATACATTAAAATGGCTGAGTCTATTCAAAACCAAGGTTTACGAATCTGCCTGGGAGCCTTCAGGACATCTCGCATCAAAAGCCTTGAAGTAGAGGCCAACGAACTGCCACTCCTCTTGAGGCAAGAAAAACTATCTCTCCAATATGCAATTCGAATTGCAGCAAACTCTAACAATCCTGCAACAACACTCCTCAAAACACCCGCATATCAGGAGGAATATGACCGCAAGAGAAAGTGGTTCCTTGCTCCATTTGGAGTGAGAGTTACAAAATCACTGGAAGAAGCAGGCATTGATCTGAACAAAGTCATGGAACTGACTATTGCAGAGAGACCACCATGGACACTGTACCAACCAGAAATCATCCTCAGCTTAGTCCCACACAGAAAAGGAAACGCATCAAGCACTGCTTACCAGGCAGCTTTCAACGAACTGCGCGACGAGTATAAGGACTATGAGACCATCTTCACTGATGAATCTCATATGGCAAACAAGACAGCCTCAGCAGCTGTAAAAGGCCTAGACTCTTACAAAGAATGCCTTCCAGATGAAGCATCTATCTACTCGGCAGAGTTGCATGCCCTCTACTTTGCACAAGACCATGTAGAAACCTCAGAGGCAAAAGACCATCTGATCCTCTCAGACTCCCAGTCATCACTTAAAGCCATGCAAACAGGCGCATGGAACCACCCTCTAGTAAACAAAGTGCTGGAAAGACACCACCAGTTAACAGAGGAGGGAAAGAACATCAAATATGGTTGGTTCCCTGGCCATGTAGGGATTCAAGGAAATGAACAAGCAGACTCAGCTGCCAAGGATGCCCTGGGCCAGGCAGTAGTAGAAATGCCACTTCCATCAACCGACCTAAAGCGCAAGATCAACAAGTACATATATAACAAATGGCAAACATCATGGGATGCAGAGGTGGGAAACCAACTCCAAAAGATCCAAACAAAGGTCAACATGACCAAACCCTACAAGTGCAAGTCTAGAAATGAAGAGAAAACTATCAGCCGCCTCAGAATAGGTCACACAAGACTGACCCATGGTTACAGAATAGGGAGAGAAAACCCTCCCAAGTGTGCCCGCTGTCAGAACCCCCTGACAGTGGAGCACATCCTCATCGATTGCCAACAGTGTCCCTACAGGGCACAATACCACGCTTGTACAAGCTTGAAAGAACTATTCGAGAAACACAAACCAGAGGAAATATTGGGATATATAAAAGCCCTTGGGCTCTACAATAACATCTAGTTGAAACCTGATGATTACTTCCCCCACATAGACAAATCATACCACCATTTCCGCTGATAGTGCCTATCAACCTGTGAAGCACAGGATAGCCACTTAGTGCTGCCAAAGTGCTGTAAAACACAAATCAATCAATCAATCTCCGTCCCTTGTCAGCCCCAGTGCCATGAAAGCCGGGAAAAGGAGTGTCGAACTCCCGAGGAGATTCCTTCAGCCATGGCTGAGGAATCCGTAGCAGCAGCCAAGCTATCCGGTGACCCGGATAAGCTGACTCCGGCCATGGACGACCCGTTTCCAGCGGCCTATGATGGTCGGTACTTGTATGTCCACCCGGTCGTAAACCCGGACGGTACTCCAGTTAAACTGGACCCGAAGGTGAGGATGGCTATCGAGGGTGTTATGCACCCGGAACAGCGCGAGAGGCCGCCACCAGAATGGCTCCGAGACTGGCCATGGTTCCAACGCGGACTCATGGTAGACATTGCCTTTCGACAGGTAGTGTATGAAGCTAACAGAGCCTTCTTGCTAGGAGCTTATCCCAAGCCTGATAGGTCTCTGTGGAATGTGACCAAGTCAAACATTGACTGGGTAGGCTGCATTTCGGAACCCAAAGGCCAGACCTACCCACGCCCTAGTGCTGTCCGGCCGGAGTACCGTACCATGAGGGAGTACCGGGAAGCCGCTGCCAACTTCGAGCAGTGGGACGATGGCTATTACATAGCCAAAGCTGAACTTACAGAAGTCCAGAACTCCTCTCTCACAGGACTGGACAGGAGCGCAGCCCTTCGGACGATTCTCGTCCGTCGCCTGACTGCGGAGCAGGAAGCCCTGGAGCAAGCTCGTAGGGAAGCGGAGGCACCCGCACCTCCAATTCCCGACCTGAAACTAGGTGCTAGAGGTGTGGACGCTTCTAAATCAACCTCTAGCAGTACTACCGGTAAAACTGCAGATCCGGTAGAAGCGAGTACTTCCAGCGAATCCGGAACTAAAGAACCGGAAGACTGGAAGGTCACTAAAAACAGGAGGTCTGCTTCTCAGCAACTCAAGAATCTGCCGGATTCTGCTAGAGCTGACCCGAAAGCAAGCACCTCAGCTACCAGCGGTTCGAGCACCGCCATGGATGTGGTTTCCTCGGACGAGGAATCAGTACATGAGTCCTCGGTAGAGTATGATGAGAAGGTCACTCCATCTACTCAAACTGAGGCCGAGCGTTGGGCTAACGCCAAATCCGGATATAAGACCCGGATCCAAACGTGCTTCACAGACTGTGCATACGGAGTAAAGAAGGACGGTTCTACTCTGTATGCCTGTCCCGATACTGCCAACAAGAACGGGGAGTCCGACGATGAGGATTGGATGCGTCTTTCAGACGAGGATCCCAATCCGAGCAAGGCCTATCGAAAGATGTGGCTTATGCTAAACCACACTGAAGGGTACTACACCTATACCCAGAGGCGCAAATTACGTTGGGCACTTAAGATGTGGTACGGAGACGATCAAAAGTCTTGTCCCTTCTCCATCTGCCAGGATGCTAGCAATATCTTAGTCCGGACCTGGAGTACTTCAGCCCGGTTCCAGAGGCATCTGGTAGAAGCCCACTTCCACCATCACCCGGTTTACATTTGTGACCCGAGTTATGGCAAGAAGGGGAAGAAATGTACTACGAAGGTCCAATACAACCGGCGTAGTGATCTGGCAAGACACCAGAAGAAGGCCCACGCCGAAGGTATAGATACAGCCCGTAAACGAATTATGGACATGCATCATGAAGGAGTTCGATAGTCTGAGTGAGGATGCTTGGTCAAAGATCCGACCAGGGGACCAAGTCCTCTGCGAGGTTCCGAAGACCAAGGATTCGAAACTACGCGCCAAGATTGTCCTAACTCCTGGTAAGGGCAAACTTGACATGCACGAGTCTCTTTGGCAGAAATGCAAGGAGTCCGGAAAGGAAGGTAAAAGAGCACAGAAGAGAGTTAGAACCGAGACCAGAACCGAGGTGGCAACGGCAATGGTCAGTCTACTACCGTATCTCAAACCAGGGCAGATGATCCTTCTAGATCCCCCTGGCGCGTCACCTGCATGAGCAGTCCAAGGGTACTCCTGTTTTCAAGAGACCCGGACCTGCCGGATACGCAGGCGCTGTATCTAAACCAGGGAAAGTGAACTCACGTATTTTTCCGTCCATGACACAAGGACCTGGACCTGAGAGCCAGACCTTGGTCTTGGGAAAAGGGGGTCGTTTAGTCCCTAAAAAGACCTCCGCACCTGCCGCTGCCAGATCTGCAAGTACTGCAGCCGCTCAGCAGGTATCGTTCACCCCTGAACAAGTACAAATGTACATGGAAATGGGGTTGAGACAGAACCAGCCACCTACCTACTGTGTTCCAATGGCAACAGCAGGAACGTCCGGAAGCCCCATATCCAGAACTGCCCCTCAGGCAGTGTCAACACCTCCTAAAGCTGTTGCACCGCCTGCGAAACCAAAAGATGCGATTACTATTAAGACTGGTAACGCAGAAATTTGGTTCGAAAAGTCTCGCCAGGGGGAAGCGGATGTCCAAATGGCCATCTACACCCACAGGGAGAAATGTGTCAGGGATCAAGCTACAGAATTCCATCAGGGTCTTCTGAACGATACCCTGTTGTGTATGAAGCAGGTAGGCGATGCTGAAAAGGAACGCCTCGAAACTGTCATCCGAGATGAAGTAAAGGCTCGGGAGGAGGATGCCATAGCTGCCAAGGAACAGGCGGCTATGGACGTACACGTATTAGAGAAACGTGTTAAGGAGGAGATTACTCGGAATACAAATCTGAACACTAAGTTCATGAGAGTATTCGGGGTCGACATAGACGAATGGGATGGCACTCCCGAGTCGGCCTTAGATCTTCTTAGGAAGAAACACATGAAGAAATCAACCTAAGTGTGTTCCGGGTTACTCGGAAAAAATATTTTCTCCTAGACCTTGATAACCAGACTTAGTTTTTGCAGAAATTATTATCTATCTGCGAATGTTCCCTATGGAAATCAACACTTATGATTATTCTATGTGTTCCGGGTTCCTTTATAACCAGAAAATAGTCTAATTCAGGACATATATTTATTATTATATCCTGAAAGTTCTATTCGGATTAAGAACTATATTTATAAAAATCCGATAGTAGTAGTGTTGCTGAAAGTTACCTCCGGATGCTGATACGTTACCCTGATGCCTGCTGTTACCTGTTCCTCATCACTATACTGGATGGACTTATACGACATAATCTGCTGATGTACCGAATGGACTTATTTACCCTGTTAATTTACTTCCGGATCAACTATTTTGGACTACAACTATGTCAACTACACACAAAAGGACTATTATTACTACATGTTGACCACCGGATTATTTACTTCACACCATTCGGATTTAATAATGAACAATAGCACTTCTAGAGGATTGTGGGTAGCTGCCCCTATTTCAACTACCGTGTTTATATATAATATCAACTGGATAACAATAGACTCTAGCATGTCCATCCCGTGGTTAGCTGACCACACCACCTACCTGCAAGGCATCCGGAAGACTTCAGCACAAGACATCAATACTATTTTGTATATATATTGTCATGTTTATAACCTCGCCATTCTTATGAATGCAAGATCTAAATGTATATTTATAGTAATACGATATGATATTGCATATTTCATACGGTTTAGTAATACGGATCTCTAGTTACTAGTCATATTAATTGACATGATCCAATACATATATATTACATAAACATCAGATTGTCATAGTTATCCTACCTGACATATTTTTGTATAATAGTAATTATCTGGTGCTATGGTGGTTAATTAAATGCATGACGATGTGATATATGTTACTCTATTCATTTTTTCAAGTGTATAAGTTATAACGGTTACATATCTTAAGGTTTCTAATATAGAACCTCTAACGGATTAAGCGTTCATAAATCAAAATGTATCATTAGATAGTATAGTTACGTTGAAAGTCTTTATCAAGACTATATAGTTACTATGTTAATAATAATATCAAACTCATTAGGATATTATTCTGTGGTTTAATTCAGTACTTAACAGATTCGCTACAAACATCTGTTATCTTTCCACATTGTCGAACTGTATCGACTTTCCTATTCGTTCATTCGTAACTATTATTACTATCGATTATGTTAAATACCTTTCATATGATACTTTAAATGATGTTAATGTTATATCTATGGTTATACCTCTATTATTAGGGTAAAGACATATTGTAATGTTATCCCTATATAATAAAATAATGGCTGGGGGAGTAGTGTAGAGGTATGTCGTTATAGCCATAGTAATGGGTACCGTCTGGCGTGGCGGGTGAGTCCAGTCGTTGGGTGTTCCTCAGGTTCCGGATAGGTGGCAGCACCGATCCGGGCCTGTGGGGACATCTGACGACGAACACCTAGGTCCGTATATAAAGACTGGGGCTCAGCCGCTACGTCAGAGGCCCTCCTGATTCGCACTACCTTGATTCAAATGGCGTCGTTGCCAACTGCCCACCTCCAGTAACTAAGGCGGTCTCCATAACAACAATTGTGTAGTACACAAATTTGTGTATCACCTGACCACAGAGTCTCACTCTGAGGTCCTCGGGCTTCCCTAGCCCACTTAAAAGGGTCTATATCTCCTCTTTCCTATCCCCTCAGGATGTGTGTGGTGCACATATGCGCGGGCACTGACACATTCCTCTGTTAAATTATCAACCTGTGAAGCACGGGATAGCCACTTAGTGCCGCTAAAGTGCTGTAAAACACAAATCAATCAATCAATCACTCTGAGGTCGATCTCAGCCTGGAGAGTGAAACTTTCCAAGTGGGATGGATAAGAGCACGAAGCATATATTTGGTGCCTAACACAGATTTTCAATGTTAGTTAGGTGATTGAATAAAGGTTTCGATCCTACTAGATCTCATCAGGTGTTGATTTGAGGTACACAAGGTGTGTGGCTTTGCCACTCTTTCTTCTAAAAATCCATTTTAGAAGTTGTAGGAAAATCAAAATGAATTTGATATAATGGAGCCTGTCAGCATGGCCACAAGAAATAATTTCTTAAAGTGCATGCTAGATCTGTGGGTCAAACAACTAAGCCAAGACTAGATATTTACCTAAGAGAGTAAAAACTAGTGGTGGGGGGGAAAAATGCAAGACGACAATCCTTGATCATCAATAATATAGCAGTTAACCCCGTAGGGAAGTGATACTTCACCCTTGATATACCGGGTAACAAACAAAAATCTTTTTGAACGAGGCCTAAGGTATATCTGGTAGTTGCCTAGTAGTTTTTTCTGATCTAAAAGTTTGGTGCATCAATTAGATTCAGACCATATGGGACTTGGGTTCGGAGTTTGAACATCCAATTCCTTTCTATCTTGTTACGGAGTTTCTCCGCATACTCTGTGTGTGGATTTCTATGTATGAAATCTACAATGTGGACTTCCACATCTCGGAGGCCTTGATGTCCATTGGTATTGAAGTGGAACCCCATGTCAGTTCCCAACTACTTACCTGCTATGTTACCAATGTGTGGGTAAAACCTTTGCAATAGTGTTTGCTTGGTCTGTCCTACATATTGCTTACCGCATCTTTTACACGATGTGCAATAGATCACATTGCTACAGCGGCAGGTAATATGGACTTTTGCTGTATATGTGACTTGGGTTTGGCCCGAGGTAATCGTGCCACTTTTGTTCAGTATGGGGCAGAGTTTGCATTTGCTGTTCAGACATTCTTTGGAGGCCTTGCCACTTGTTGCCGCCCTGTGTTTACCTACAGATTCTGGGTGATAATTGACTTTTGACCTCACCAGGGCGTTCCTGAGGGAGGGTGGTTTGCGCATACCCACAATCAGCTTCGTTTCATGCAGGTGCCTGTTTCTAGCTGAAGTGGACAGAATGTCCCAATTGCTTTTCACAATTGTAGAGGTACACGTTATTAAACCATAGGAGTTGGGTACCGTCTGACGTGGCGGGTGAGTCGAGTCGTCGGACGTTCCTCAGGTTCCGGATAGGTGGCAGCACCGATCCGGGTCTGTGGGGACATCTGACGACGAACACCTGGGTCCGTTTATAAAGCCCAGGGCTCAGCCGCTGCGTCAGAGGCCCTTCTGGCCTCCACACCATGTAGACCATTATTCTTGAATATTAGCTGCCTCTTTGATATCATCCGGCAGCCGTGAGTGTGCGTTAAGTAATAAAACTAACCGTTGGCATACACTTGGAATACTGTCTTACTCTTTCTTTCCGAACCGTAAGACCCGAACCCCCCAGGTCCGTAAGGCCACAAACCCTTACACTGGTGCCGTGACCAGTTAATTCTGGTGTATAGCCCGGACGTTATAACGTCCGAACGGCTGGTACATGGGTTAGACACCCTCAGGGAAGCTAACCCAGCAGGGCAATCAATTGCCCAAGAGAATGGAAATGGATCATTAATGCTCCAAACCCATTCGAACTCGCAAGATGCGGAATCAGCATCTTGGAGGGATCCGGGACCCCACTATAATGATAGTGAGGAGAATCTGCCAGACTCTGTACGACGCGAACAGTCTATACAGAGACAAAGTAACTTAATAGGCCAACAATCACTTGTTGACGAATTAAGTAATTCGATGTTCGAAGTTGGTGGTAGTACTAACCCAGAACATCCGGCACCAATGCCAAAAAGGGTAACATTCGGAGAACTACCTTATAGATTACCCAGGCCCGAATTACCAATATTAGATTACAGCGCTATAGATGGCGACTTAACCTATGCGGTACCGGAAGGTGAGGAATTCAAACAACCGGATGTCCTGTTGTTGAATGAAACTTATGTAACTTTGAACGAGAATTTAAATACCTTGGTCAAAGCTAAAGATGAAGTATTCCATGAAAAACTTCAGTTGGAAGAAGACCTAACTGGCATGCGAAAGGAATTCGAAGCCAGAAGGAGTGAGTACATGAAGGAACTCGAGAATGAAGAATTAAAACTTCAATCAATGAGAGAATCATTCAACAAAGAATATGATAATAGGCACACTCGTATCCAAACATACATAGATACGAACGACCAACTAAACCTTGATAAGGCAAAATTCGAATCCGAAATATGCCATTATCAGAACGAGTTGGATAAATTGAAACTTCAGTGTAGTAAACAAGCTGAAGACAATGAAACCATCCGGGTAGGCATTATAGCTTACAACAAACAACTGGAGGAGGATAGACAGAAACTCACAAATGAGCTTCAGGAATTGCAGACTACTGCAATAACCCTAGATAAATATGTAGAAGCCGCCCAGTTGACTATAGGTAATATAGATCCAGCTGTGGTATCTACAATGTTGGGAAAGACATCCAAAGATGCAACCCCAATTAGATACAGCCCATTCGTTGATGATGGGGCTGACAAGAATGTAGTATCCGGAATCTATCAGAAACCAGATAATACCGCAGTAAATGGAACCGCACCTAAACCAGCAACTCCAATGCTGGATACGATAGGTCAGGCACCACCAATACCAGATTTGAGTCACAAAATTAAAGCGACTCACGATGGAGCTACCGGGACTAACAATAATGCACCCGTGGCACAACCAAGAGCACCCGGACCAACGAGGCATATGTTGACACCACCTCCATATTTCCCCCAACCCGGCCACAGTACACCAGCAGGGCCAAGATTACCGAATCCACCTCATGGTCCCGGTAATGGTCCTACTGATGGACGTTTTCCAAGACCGAACCCTCCACAAAACAATGTTAATGGCGGTACGTATCAACCAAGAACATCTTCCTATGGATATAGAAATAATTATAATCCATCAGGAAGTGGTAATTATCAAAACGGTAATAGCTATAACCAGGGATGGAATCAAAATAATTCTTACCCTAGATATGCGTCTTCTGGAAACGCCGGTTACAATGGTGGATGCCCTGGCAGTTCATCCGGAAACTATAACAATAATGGTCCACCAGGAGGAAACCCTCCAGGCGGCCCAGGAGGATCCGGATCCGGAGGATCAGGATCAGGAGGAGATGGCAGGAAGCCAAAAGGATAGCAATCATCGTCATGAGCCCAATTTGGACGTGCTTTCGAAAGCAAGTCCTGTAGCTCCAAACCAAAGACTTTTGATTGATCCAAATAGGTATGCGGCACATTCGACCAATTGATCATAGGTACCGTATAATCCGTAAGCTGCTCTCCATTGGGTGAGAGCTACTTTTCCGCCTTTATTTAACCAACAGATCAAATAAGGCAGAGCTTCTTCTTTTGTCCAACCACTACAATTGACTTCGTCGACAAAAGCTTGGTACCTGTCCTTCCATGGATCATTAGAATCATATGGAGGGGGTATCCGTGCCTGCCTACGTGCCGGATTATTACATCCGCGTAGTCTATCTGCTTCTCGCATGCTCCAGTTCATGACTTCCATGCCGTCTGCTCCCTTTCGGTAGCAGTCAATGCCAAGGTTTTGGATACATTGGCTTCTATCAAAGATGGTTTGCATCCCTGCAGGCATAGAAGTTCTCCTATTTGGCTTCCTGCCATCTCCTCCTGATCCTGATCCTCCGGATCCGGATCCTCCTGGGCCGCCTGGAGGGTTTCCTCCTGGTGGACCATTATTGTTATAGTTTCCGGATGAACTGCCAGGGCATCCACCATTGTAACCGGCGTTTCCAGAAGACGCATATCTAGAGTAAGAATTATTTTGATTCCATCCCTGGTTATAGCTATTACCGTTTTGATAATTACCACTTCCTGATGGATAATAATTATTTCTATATCCATAGGAAGATGTTCTTGGTTGATACGTACCACCATTAACATTGTTTTGTGGCGGGTTCGGTCTTGGAAAACGTCCATCAGTAGGACCATTACCGGGACCATGAGGTGGATTCGGTAATCTTGGCCCTGCTGGTGTACTGTGGCCGGGTTGGGGGAAATATGGAGGTGGTGTCAACATATGCCTCGTTGGTCCGGGTGCTCTTGGTTGTGCCACGGGTGCATTATTGTTAGTCCCGGTAGCTCCATCGTGAGTCGCTTTAATTTTGTGACTCAAATCTGGTATTGGTGGTGCCTGACCTATCGTATCCAGCATTGGAGTTGCTGGTTTAGGTGCGGTTCCATTTACTGCGGTATTATCCGGTTTCTGATAGATTCCGGATACTACATTCTTGTCAGCCCCATCATCAACGAATGGGCTGTATCTAATTGGGGTTGCATCTTTGGATGTCTTTCCCAACATTGTAGATACCACAGCTGGATCTATATTACCTATAGTCAACTGGGCGGCTTCTACATATTTATCTAGGGTTATTGCAGTAGTCTGCAATTCCTGAAGCTCATTTGTGAGTTTCTGTCTATCCTCCTCCAGTTGTTTGTTGTAAGCTATAATGCCTACCCGGATGGTTTCATTGTCTTCAGCTTGTTTACTACACTGAAGTTTCAATTTATCCAACTCGTTCTGATAATGGCATATTTCGGATTCGAATTTTGCCTTATCAAGGTTTAGTTGGTCGTTTGTATCTATGTATGTTTGGATACGAGTGTGCCTATTATCATATTCTTTGTTGAATGATTCTCTCATTGATTGAAGTTTTACTTCTTCATTCTCGAGTTCCTTCATGTACTCACTCCTTCTGGCTTCGAATTCCTTTCGCATGCCAGTTAGGTCTTCTTCCAACTGAAGTTTTTCATGGAATACTTCATCTTTAGCTTTGACCAAGGTATTTAAATTCTCGTTCAAAGTTACATAAGTTTCATTCAACAACAGGACATCCGGTCGTTTGAATTCCTCACCTTCCGGTACCGCATAGGTTAAGTCGCCATCTATAGCGCTGTAATCTAATATTGGTAATTCGGGCCTGGGTAATCTATAAGGTAGTTCTCCGAATGTTACCCTTTTTGGCATTGGTGCCGGATGTTCTGGGTTAGTACTACCACCAACTTCGAACATCGAATTACTTAATTCGTCAACAAGTGATTGTTGGCCTATTAAGTTACTTTGTCTCTGTATAGACTGTTCGCGTCGTACAGAGTCTGGCAGATTCTCCTCACTATCATTATAGTGGGGTCCCGGATCGCTCCAAGATGCTGATTCCGCATCTTGCGAGTTCGAATGGGTTTGGAGCATTAATGATCCATTTCCATTCTCTTGGGCAATTGATTGCCCTGAAAGTTTCTAGGCTGTGCCACCAATAATTTTAGATTTGCCGTTTCATCCCCGTTCCTGCTGGTCTTTAGTCTAAATTTCATGAAAATATACAATCTTAGCCCATAAACTACTTTTCTGACAAAGTTTCAATACTGTAGCACCAAGAGGGTTACACTTTGTTTTTTATCCCTGTTCCTGTTGTTTTTTTGTCTAAACTTCATAAAATATGCAATTTTATACCCTAAACTACCATCTGAGAAAGTTTGAAGATAGCTGCATCAATAATTTTACACTTTGTCATTTTATCCCTGTTCCTGCTGGATTTTTTTTCTAAATTTCATGAAAAAATGTAATTTTCGGCCCTAAACAGCCATATGTCAAAGTTTCAAGACTGTAGCACAGACAGTTTTAGACTTTGTCGTTTTAACCCTGTTCCCTTGAACATTAAGACTAAATTGAGCTGTGTTGAGTCGTCTTAGATCACAAAGTAAAATCGTAAAAAGTTTCAGGACTGTTGCCTAAATAATTTTAGACTTTGTCTTTTAATCCCTGTTCTGGACGTTTTTTTGTCTTACTTTCAGGAAAATATGCAATTTTAGGCCCGAAACTACCATGTGAGAAAGTTTCAAGACTGTATCACCAAGAGGGGTACACTTTGTCATTTTATCCCTGTTCCTTATGGTTTTTTTTGTCTTATTTTCATGAAAATATGCAATTTTAGCCCTAAACTACCATGTGAGAAAGTTTCTAGACTGTGCCACCAATGATTTTAGATTTGTCATTTTATCCCTGTTCCTGCTGGTCCTTAGTCTAAATTTCATGAAAATATACAATTTTAGCCCATAAACTACTGTCTGACAAAGTTTCAAGACTGTAGCACCAAGAGGGTAACACTTTGTCATTTTATCCCTGTTTCTGAAGCGTTTTTTGTCTTATTTTCATGAAAATATGCAATTTTAGCCCTAAACTACCATGTGAGAAAGTTTCTAGACTGTGCCACCAATAATTTTAGATTTGCCGTTTCATCCCTGTTCCTGCTGGTCCTTAGTCATGAAAATATACAATCTTAGCCCATAAACTACTGTCTGACAAAGTTTCAAGACTGTAACACCAAGAGGGTAACACTTTGTCATTTTATCCCTGTTTCTGAAGCGTTTTTTGTCTTATGTTCATGAAAATATGCAATTTTAGCCCTAAACTACCATGTGAGAAAGTTTCTAGACTGTGCCACCAATAATTTTAGATTTGCCGTTTCATCCCTGTTCCTGCTGGTCCTTAGTCATGAAAATATACAATTTTAGCCCATAAACTACTGTCTGACAAAGTTTCAAGACTGTAGCACCAAGAGGGTTACACTTTGTCTTTTTATCCCTGTTCCTGTTGTTTTTTTGTCTAAACTTCATAAAATATGCAATTTTATACCCTAAACTACCATCTGAGAAAGTTTGAAGATAGCTGCATCAATAATTTTACACTTTGTCATTTTATCCCTGTTCCTGCTGGTCCTCAGTCTAAATTTCATGAAAATATACAATTTTAGCCCATAAACTACTGTCTGACAAAGTTTCAAGACTGTAGCACCAAGAGGGTTACACTTTGTCATTTTATCCCTGTTTCTGAAGCGTTTTTTGTCTTATTTGCATGAAAATATGCAATTTTAGCCCTAAACTACCATGTGAGAAAGTTTCTAGACTGTGCCACCAATAATTTTAGATTTGCCGTTTCATCCCTGTTCCTGCTGGTCCTTAGTCATGAAAATATACAATCTTAGCCCATAAACTACTGTCTGACAAAGTTTCAATACTGTAGCACCAAGAGGGTTACACTTTGTCTTTTTATCCCTGTTCCTGTTGTTTTTTTTGTCTAAACTTCATAAAATATGCAATTTTATACCCTAAACTACCATCTGAGAAAGTTTGAAGATAACTGCATCAATAATTTTACACTATCATTTTATCCCTGTTCCTGCTGGTCCTCAGTCTAAATTTCATGAAAATATACAATTTTAGCCCATAAACTACTGTCTGACAAAGTTTCAAGACTGTAGCACCAAGAGGGTTACACTTTGTCATTTTATCCCTGTTTCTGAAGCGTTTTTTGTCTTATTTGCATGAAAATATGCAATTTTAGCCCTAAACTACCATGTGAGAAAGTTTCTAGACTGTGCCACCAATAATTTTAGATTTGCCGTTTCATCCCCGTTCCTGCTGGTCTTTAGTCTAAATTTCATGAAAATATACAATCTTAGACCATAAACTACTTTTCTGACAAAGTTTCAATACTGTAGCACCAAGAGGGTTACACTTTGTTTTTTATCCCTGTTCCTGTTGTTTTTTTGTCTAAACTTCATAAAATATGCAATTTTATACCCTAAACTACCATCTGAGAAAGTTTGAAGATAGCTGCATCAATAATTTTACACTTTGTCATTTTATCCCTGTTCCTGCTGGATTTCTTTTCTAAATTTCATGAAAAAATGCAATTTTCGGCCCTAAACAGCCATATGTCAAAGTTTCAAGACTGTAGCACAGACAGTTTTAGACTTTGTCGTTTTAACCCTGTTCCCTTGAACATTAAGACTAAATTGAGCTGTGTTGAGTCGTCTTAGATCACAAAGTAAAATCGTAAAAAGTTTCAGGACTGTTGCCTAAATAATTTTAGACTTTGTCTTTTAATCCCTGTTCTGGACGTTTTTTTGTCTTACTTTCAGGAAAATATGCAATTTTAGGCCCGAAACTACCATGTGAGAAAGTTTCAAGACTGTATCACCAAGAGGGGTACACTTTGTCATTTTATCCCTGTTCCTTATGGTTTTTTTTGTCTTATTTTCATGAAAATATGCAATTTTAGCCCTAAACTACCATGTGAGAAAGTTTCTAGACTGTGCCACCAATGATTTTAGATTTGTCATTTTATCCCTGTTCCTGCTGGTCCTTAGTCTAAATTTCATGAAAATATACAATTTTAGCCCATAAACTACTGTCTGACAAAGTTTCAAGACTGTAGCACCAAGAGGGTAACACTTTGTCATTTTATCCCTGTTTCTGAAGCGTTTTTTGTCTTATTTTCATGAAAATATGCAATTTTAGCCCTAAACTACCATGTGAGAAAGTTTCTAGACTGTGCCACCAATAATTTTAGATTTGCCGTTTCATCCCTGTTCCTGCTGGTCCTTAGTCATGAAAATATACAATCTTAGCCCATAAACTACTGTCTGACAAAGTTTCAAGACTGTAACACCAAGAGGGTAACACTTTGTCATTTTATCCCTGTTTCTGAAGCGTTTTTTGTCTTATGTTCATGAAAATATGCAATTTTAGCCCTAAACTACCATGTGAGAAAGTTTCTAGACTGTGCCACCAATAATTTTAGATTTGCCGTTTCATCCCTGTTCCTGCTGGTCCTTAGTCATGAAAATATACAATTTTAGCCCATAAACTACTGTCTGACAAAGTTTCAAGACTGTAGCACCAAGAGGGTTACACTTTGTCTTTTTATCCCTGTTCCTGTTGTTTTTTTGTCTAAACTTCATAAAATATGCAATTTTATACCCTAAACTACCATCTGAGAAAGTTTGAAGATAGCTGCATCAATAATTTTACACTTTGTCATTTTATCCCTGTTCCTGCTGGTCCTCAGTCTAAATTTCATGAAAATATACAATTTTAGCCCATAAACTACTGTCTGACAAAGTTTCAAGACTGTAGCACCAAGAGGGTTACACTTTGTCATTTTATCCCTGTTTCTGAAGCGTTTTTTGTCTTATTTGCATGAAAATATGCAATTTTAGCCCTAAACTACCATGTGAGAAAGTTTCTAGACTGTGCCACCAATAATTTTAGATTTGCCGTTTCATCCTGTTCCTGCTGGTCCTTAGTCATGAAAATATACAATCTTAGCCCATAAACTACTGTCTGACAAAGTTTCAATACTGTAGCACCAAGAGGGTTACACTTTGTCTTTTTATCCCTGTTCCTGTTGTTTTTTTTGTCTAAACTTCATAAAATATGCAATTTTATACCCTAAACTACCATCTGAGAAAGTTTGAAGATAACTGCATCAATAATTTTACACTATCATTTTATCCCTGTTCCTGCTGGTCCTCAGTCTAAATTTCATGAAAATATACAATTTTAGCCCATAAACTACTGTCTGACAAAGTTTCAAGACTGTAGCACCAAGAGGGTTACACTTTGTCATTTTATCCCTGTTTCTGAAGCGTTTTTTGTCTTATTTGCATGAAAATATGCAATTTTAGCCCTAAACTACCATGTGAGAAAGTTTCTAGACTGTGCCACCAATAATTTTAGATTTGCCGTTTCATCCCCGTTCCTGCTGGTCTTTAGTCTAAATTTCATGAAAATATACAATCTTAGACCATAAACTACTTTTCTGACAAAGTTTCAATACTGTAGCACCAAGAGGGTTACACTTTGTTTTTTATCCCTGTTCCTGTTGTTTTTTTGTCTAAACTTCATAAAATATGCAATTTTATACCCTAAACTACCATCTGAGAAAGTTTGAAGATAGCTGCATCAATAATTTTACACTTTGTCATTTTATCCCTGTTCCTGCTGGATTTCTTTTCTAAATTTCATGAAAAAATGCAATTTTCGGCCCTAAACAGCCATATGTCAAAGTTTCAAGACTGTAGCACAGACAGTTTTAGACTTTGTCGTTTTAACCCTGTTCCCTTGAACATTAAGACTAAATTGAGCTGTGTTGAGTCGTCTTAGATCACAAAGTAAAATCGTAAAAAGTTTCAGGACTGTTGCCTAAATAATTTTAGACTTTGTCTTTTAATCCCTGTTCTGGACGTTTTTTTTGTCTTACTTTCAGGAAAATATGCAATTTTAGGCCCGAAACTACCATGTGAGAAAGTTTCAAGACTGTATCACCAAGAGGGGTACACTTTGTCATTTTATCCCTGTTCCTTATGGTTTTTTTTGTCTTATTTTCATGAAAATATGCAATTTTAGCCCTAAACTACCATGTGAGAAAGTTTCTAGACTGTGCCACCAATGATTTTAGATTTGTCATTTTATCCCTGTTCCTGCTGGTCCTTAGTCTAAATTTCATGAAAATATACAATTTTAGCCCATAAACTACTGTCTGACAAAGTTTCAAGACTGTAGCACCAAGAGGGTAACACTTTGTCATTTTATCCCTGTTTCTGAAGCGTTTTTTGTCTTATTTTCATGAAAATATGCAATTTTAGCCCTAAACTACCATGTGAGAAAGTTTCTAGACTGTGCCACCAATAATTTTAGATTTTGCCGTTTCATCCCTGTTCCTGCTGGTCCTTAGTCATGAAAATATACAATCTTAGCCCATAAACTACTGTCTGACAAAGTTTCAAGACTGTAACACCAAGAGGGTAACACTTTGTCATTTTATCCCTGTTTCTGAAGCGTTTTTTGTCTTATGTTCATGAAAATATGCAATTTTAGAAACTACCATGTGAGAAAGTTTCTAGACTGTGCCACCAATAATTTTAGATTTGCCGTTTCATCCCCGTTCCTGCTGGTCCTTACTCTAAATTTCATGAAAATATACAATCTTAGCCCATAAACTACTTTTCTGACAAAGTTTCAATACTGTAGCACCAAGAGGTTACACTTTGTTTTTTATCCCTGTTCCTGTTGTTTTTTTGTCTAAACTTCATAAAATATTGCAATTTTATACCCTAAACTACCATCTGAGAAAGTTTGAAGATAGCTGCATCAATAATTTTACACTTTGTCATTTTATCCCTGTTCCTGCTGGTCCTCAGTCTAAATTTCATGAAAATATACAATTTTAGCCCATAAACTACTGTCTGACAAAGTTTCAAGACTGTAGCACCAAGAGGGTAACACTTTGTCATTTTATCCCTGTTTCTGAAGTGTTTTTTGTCTTATTTGCATGAAAATATGCAATTTTAGCCCTAAACTACCATGTGAGAAAGTTTCTAGACTGTGCCACCAATAATTTTAGATTTGCCGTTTCATCCCTGTTCCTGCTGGTCCTTAGTCATGAAAATATACAATCTTAGCCCATAAACTACTGTCTGACAAAGTTTCAATACTGTAGCACCAAGAGGGTTACACTTTGTCTTTTTATCCCTGTTCCTGTTGTTTTTTTTGTCTAAACTTCATAAAATATGCAATTTTATACCCTAAACTACCATCTGAGAAAGTTTGAAGATAACTGCATCAATAATTTTACACTATCATTTTATCCCTGTTCCTGCTGGTCCTCAGTCTAAATTTCATGAAAATATACAATTTTAGCCCATAAACTACTGTCTGACAAAGTTTCAAGACTGTAGCACCAAGAGGGTTACACTTTGTCATTTTATCCCTGTTTCTGAAGCGTTTTTTGTCTTATTTGCATGAAAATATGCAATTTTAGCCCTAAACTACCATGTGAGAAAGTTTCTAGACTGTGCCACCAATAATTTTAGATTTGCCGTTTCATCCCCGTTCCTGCTGGTCTTTAGTCTAAATTTCATGAAAATATACAATCTTAGACCATAAACTACTTTTCTGACAAAGTTTCAATACTGTAGCACCAAGAGGGTTACACTTTGTTTTTTATCCCTGTTCCTGTTGTTTTTTTGTCTAAACTTCATAAAATATGCAATTTTATACCCTAAACTACCATCTGAGAAAGTTTGAAGATAGCTGCATCAATAATTTTACACTTTGTCATTTTATCCCTGTTCCTGCTGGATTTCTTTTCTAAATTTCATGAAAAAATGCAATTTTCGGCCCTAAACAGCCATATGTCAAAGTTTCAAGACTGTAGCACAGACAGTTTTAGACTTTGTCGTTTTAACCCTGTTCCCTTGAACATTAAGACTAAATTGAGCTGTGTTGAGTCGTCTTAGGTCACAAAGTAAAATCGTAAAAAGTTTCAGGACTGTTGCCTAAATAATTTTAGACTTTGTCTTTTAATCCCTGTTCTGGACTTTTTTTTGTCTTACTTTCAGGAAAATATTCAATTTTAGGCCCGAAACTACCATGTGAGAAAGTTTCAAGACTGTATCACCAAGAGGGGTACACTTTGTCATTTTATCCCTGTTCCTTATGGTTTTTTTGTCTTATTTTCATGAAAATATGCAGTTTTAGCCCTAAACTACCATGTGAGAAAGTTTCTAGACTGTGCCACCAATGATTTTAGATTTGTTGTTTTATCCCTGTTCCTGCTGGTCCTTAGTCTAAATTTCATGAAAATATACAATTTTAGCCCATAAACTACTGTCTGACAAAGTTTCAAGACTGTAGCACCAAGAGGGTAACACTTTGTCATTTTATCCCTGTTTCTGAAGCGTTTTTTGTCTTATTTTCAGGAAAATATTCAATTTTAGGCCCGAAACTACCATGTGAGAAAGTTTCAAGACTGTATCACCAAGAGGGGTACACTTTGTCATTTTATCCCTGTTCCTTATGGTTTTTTTTGTCTTATTTTCATGAAAATATGCAATTTTAGCCCTAAACTACCATGTGAGAAAGTTTCTAGACTGTGCCACCAATGATTTTAGATTTGTCGTTTTATCCCTGTTCCTGCTGGTCCTTAGTCTAAATTTTATGAAAATATACAATTTTAGCCCATAAACTACTGTCTGACAAAGTTTCAAGACTGTAGCACCAAGAGGGTAACACTTTGTCATTTTATCCCTGTTTCTGAAGCGTTTTTTGTCTTATTTTCATGAAAATATGCAATTTTAGCCCTAAACTACCATGTGAGAAAGTTTCTAGACTGTGCCACCAATAATTTTAAATTTGCCGTTTCATCCCTGTTCCTGCTGGTCCTTAGTCATGAAAATATACAATCTTAGCCCATAAACTACTGTCTGACAAAGTTTCAAGACTGTAGCACCAAGAGGGTTACACTTTGTCTTTTTATCCCTGTTCCTGTTGTTTTTTTTGTCTAAACTTCATAAAATATGCAATTTTATACCCTAAACTACCATCTGAGAAAGTTTGAAGAAAACTGCATCAATAATTTTACACTATCATTTTATCCCTGTTCCTGCTGGTCCTCAGTCTAAATTTCATGAAAATATACAATTTTAGCCCATAAACTACTGTCTGACAAAGTTTCAAGACTGTAGCACCAAGAGGGTTACACTTTGTCATTTGATCCCTGTTTCTGAAGCGTTTTTTGTCTTATTTGCATGAAAATATGCAATTTTAGCCCTAAACTACCATGTGAGAAAGTTTCTAGACTGTGCCACCAATAATTTTAGATTTGCCGTTTCATCCCCGTTCCTGCTGGTCCTTAGTCTAAATTTCATGAAAATATACAATCTTAGCCCATAAACTACTTTTCTGACAAAGTTTCAATACTGTAGCACCAAGAGGGTTACACTTTGTTTTTTATCCCTGTTCCTGTTGTTTTTTTGTCTAAACTTCATAAAATATGCAATTTTATACCCTAAACTACCATCTGAGAAAGTTTGAAGATAGCTGCATCAATAATTTTACACTTTGTCATTTTATCCCTGTTCCTGCTGGTCCTCAGTCTAAATTTCATGAAAATATACAATTTTAGCCCATAAACTACTGTCTGACAAAGTTTCAAGACTGTAGCACCAAGAGGGTAACACTTTGTCATTTTATCCCTGTTTCTGAAGTGTTTTTTGTCTTATTTGCATGAAAATATGCAATTTTAGCCCTAAACTACCATGTGAGAAAGTTTCTAGACTGTGCCACCAATAATTTTAGATTTGCCGTTTCATCCCTGTTCCTGCTGGTCCTTAGTCATGAAAATATACAATCTTAGCCCATAAACTACTGTCTGACAAAGTTTCAATACTGTAGCACCAAGAGGGTTACACTTTGTCTTTTTATCCCTGTTCCTGTTGTTTTTTTTGTCTAAACTTCATAAAATATGCAATTTTATACCCTAAACTACCATCTGAGAAAGTTTGAAGATAACTGCATCAATAATTTTACACTATCATTTTATCCCTGTTCCTGCTGGTCCTCAGTCTAAATTTCATGAAAATATACAATTTTAGCCCATAAACTACTGTCTGACAAAGTTTCAAGACTGTAGCACCAAGAGGGTTACACTTTGTCATTTTATCCCTGTTTCTGAAGCGTTTTTTTTGTCTTATTTGCATGAAAATATGCAATTTTAGCCCTAAACTACCATGTGAGAAAGTTTCTAGACTGTGCCACCAATAATTTTAGATTTGCCGTTTCATCCCCGTTCCTGCTGGTCTTTAGTCTAAATTTCATGAAAATATACAATCTTAGACCATAAACTACTTTTCTGACAAAGTTTCAATACTGTAGCACCAAGAGGGTTACACTTTGTTTTTTATCCCTGTTCCTGTTGTTTTTTTGTCTAAACTTCATAAAATATGCAATTTTATACCCTAAACTACCATCTGAGAAAGTTTGAAGATAGCTGCATCAATAATTTTACACTTTGTCATTTTATCCCTGTTCCTGCTGGTCCTCAGTCTAAATTTCATGAAAATATACAATTTTAGCCCATAAACTACTGTCTGACAAAGTTTCAAGACTGTAGCACCAAGAGGGTTACACTTTGTCATTTTATCCCTGTTTCTGAAGCGTTTTTTGTCTTATTTGCATGAAAATATGCAATTTTAGCCCTAAACTACCATGTGAGAAAGTTTCTAGACTGTGCCACCAATAATTTTAGATTTGCCGTTTCATCCCCGTTCCTGCTGGTCCTTAGTCTAAATTTCATGAAAATATACAATTTTAGGCCATAAACTACTGTCTGACAAAGTTTCAAGACTGTAGCACCAAGAGGGTAACACTTTGTCATTTTATCCCTGTTTCTGAAGCGTTTTTTGTCTTATTTTCAGGAAAATATTCAATTTTAGGCCCGAAACTACCATGTGAGAAAGTTTCAAGACTGTATCACCAAGAGGGGTACACTTTGTCATTTTATCCCTGTTCCTTATGGTTTTTTTTTGTCTTATTTTCATGAAAATATGCAATTTTAGCCCTAAACTACCATGTGAGAAAGTTTCTAGACTGTGCCACCAATGATTTTAGATTTGTCGTTTTATCCCTGTTCCTGCTGGTCCTTAGACTAAATCTTATGAAAATATACAATTTTAGCCCATAAACTACTGTCTGACAAAGTTTCAAGACTGTAGCACCAAGAGGGTTACACTTTGTCATTTTATCCCTGTTTCTGAAGCGTTTTTTGTCTTATGTTCATGAAAATATGCAATTTTAGCCCTAAACTACCATGTGAGAAAGTTTCTAGACTGTGCCACCAATAATTTTAGATTTGCCGTTTCATCCCTGTTCCTGCTGGTCCTTAGTCATGAAAATATACAATTTTAGCCCATAAACTACTGTCTGACAAAGTTTCAAGACTGTAGCACCAAGAGGGTTACACTTTGTCATTTTATCCCTGTTTCTGAAGCGTTTTTTGTCTTATTTGCATGAAAATATGCAATTTTAGCCCTAAACTACCATGTGAGAAAGTTTCTAGACTGTGCCACCAATAATTTTAGATTTGCCGTTTCATCCCCGTTCCTGCTGGTCCTTACTCTAAATTTCATGAAAATATACAATCTTAGCCCATAAACTACTTTTCTGACAAAGTTTCAATACTGTAGCACCAAGAGGGTTACACTTTGTTTTTTATCCCTGTTCCTGTTGTTTTTTTGTCTAAACTTCATAAAATATGCAATTTTATACCCTAAACTACCATCTGAGAAAGTTTGAAGATAGCTGCATCAATAATTTTACACTTTGTCATTTTATCCCTGTTCCTGCTGGTCCTCAGTCTAAATTTCATGAAAATATACAATTTTAGCCCATAAACTACTGTCTGACAAAGTTTCAAGACTGTAGCACCAAGAGGGTAACACTTTGTCATTTTATCCCTGTTTCTGAAGCGTTTTTTGTCTTATTTTCAGGAAAATATTCAATTTTAGGCCCGAAACTACCATGTGAGAAAGTTTCAAGACTGTATCACCAAGAGGGGTACACTTTGTCATTTTATCCCTGTTCCTTATGGTTTTTTTTGTCTTATTTTCATGAAAATATGCAATTTTAGCCCTAAACTACCATGTGAGAAAGTTTCTAGACTGTGCCACCAATGATTTTAGATTTGTCGTTTTATCCCTGTTCCTGCTGGTCCTTAGTCTAAATTTTATGAAAATATACAATTTTAGCCCATAAACTACTGTCTGACAAAGTTTCAAGACTGTAGCACCAAGAGGGTAACACTTTGTCATTTTATCCCTGTTTCTGAAGCGTTTTTTGTCTTATTTTCATGAAAATATGCAATTTTAGCCCTAAACTACCATGTGAGAAAGTTTCTAGACTGTGCCACCAATAATTTTAAATTTGCCGTTTCATCCCTGTTCCTGCTGGTCCTTAGTCATGAAAATATACAATCTTAGCCCATAAACTACTGTCTGACAAAGTTTCAAGACTGTAGCACCAAGAGTGTTACACTTTGTCTTTTTATCCCTGTTCCTGTTGTTTTTTTTGTCTAAACTTCATAAAATATGCAATTTTATACCCTAAACTACCATCTGAGAAAGTTTGAAGAAAACTGCATCAATAATTTTACACTATCATTTTATCCCTGTTCCTGCTGGTCCTCAGTCTAAATTTCATGAAAATATACAATTTTAGCCCATAAACTACTGTCTGACAAAGTTTCAAGACTGTAGCACCAAGAGGGTTACACTTTGTCATTTTATCCCTGTTTCTGAAGCGTTTTTTGTCTTATTTGCATGAAAATATGCAATTTTAGCCCTAAACTACCATGTGAGAAAGTTTCTAGACTGTGCCACCAATAATTTTAGATTTGCCGTTTCATCCCCGTTCCTGCTGGTCCTTAGTCTAAATTTCATGAAAATATACAATCTTAGCCCATAAACTACTTTTCTGACAAAGTTTCAATACTGTAGCACCAAGAGGGTTACACTTTGTTTTTTATCCCTGTTCCTGTTGTTTTTTTGTCTAAACTTCATAAAATATGCAATTTTATACCCTAAACTACCATCTGAGAAAGTTTGAAGATAGCTGCATCAATAATTTTACACTTTGTCATTTTATCCCTGTTCCTGCTGGTCCTCAGTCTAAATTTCATGAAAATATACAATTTTAGCCCATAAACTACTGTCTGACAAAGTTTCAAGACTGTAGCACCAAGAGGGTTACACTTTGTCATTTTATCCCTGTTTCTGAAGCGTTTTTTGTCTTATTTGCATGAAAATATGCAATTTTAGCCCTAAACTACCATGTGAGAAAGTTTCTAGACTGTGCCACCAATAATTTTAGATTTGCCGTTTCATCCCCGTTCCTGCTGGTCCTTAGTCTAAATTTCATGAAAATATACAATTTTAGGCCATAAACTACTGTCTGACAAAGTTTCAAGACTGTAGCACCAAGAGGGTAACACTTTGTCATTTTATCCCTGTTTCTGAAGCGTTTTTTGTCTTATTTTCAGGAAAATATTTAATTTTAGGCCCGAAACTACCATGTGAGAAAGTTTCAAGACTGTATCACCAAGAGGGGTACACTTTGTCATTTTATCCCTGTTCCTTATGGTTTTTTTTGTCTTATTTTCATGAAAATATGCAATTTTAGCCCTAAACTACCATGTGAGAAAGTTTCTAGACTGTGCCACCAATGATTTTAGATTTGTCGTTTTATCCCTGTTCCTGCTGTCCTTAGAACGAAATCTTATGAAAATATACAATTTTAGCCCATAAACTACTGTCTGACAAAGTTTCAAGACTGTAGCACCAAGAGGGTTACACTTTGTCATTTTATCCCTGTTTCTGAAGCGTTTTTTGTCTTATGTTCATGAAAATATGCAATTTTAGCCCTAAACTACCATGTGAGAAAGTTTCTAGACTGTGCCACCAATAATTTTAGATTTGCCGTTTCATCCCTGTTCCTGCTGGTCCTTAGTCATGAAAATATACAATTTTAGCCCATAAACTACTGTCTGACAAAGTTTCAAGACTGTAGCACCAAGAGGGTTACACTTTGTCATTTTATCCCTGTTTCTGAAGCGTTTTTTGTCTTATTTGCATGAAAATATGCAATTTTAGCCCTAAACTACCATGTGAGAAAGTTTCTAGACTGTGCCACCAATAATTTTAGATTTGCCGTTTCATCCCCGTTCCTGCTGGTCCTTAGTCTAAATTTCATGAAAATATACAATCTTAGCCCATAAACTACTTTTCTGACAAAGTTTTAATACTGTAGCACCAAGAGGGTTACACTTTGTTTTTTATCCCTGTTCCTGTTGTTTTTTTGTCTAAACTTCATAAAATATGCAATTTTATACCCTAAACTACCATCTGAGAAAGTTTGAAGATAGCTGCATCAATAATTTTACACTTTGTCATTTTATCCCTGTTCCTGCTGGTCCTCAGTCTAAATTTCATGAAAATATACAATTTTAGCCCATAAACTACTGTCTGACAAAGTTTCAAGACTGTAGCACCAAGAGGGTAACACTTTGTCATTTTATCCCTGTTTCTGAAGCGTTTTTTGTCTTATTTTCAGGAAAATATTCAATTTTAGGCCCGAAACTACCATGTGAGAAAGTTTCAAGACTGTATCACCAAGAGGGGTACACTTTGTCATTTTATCCCTGTTCCTTATGGTTTTTTTGTCTTATTTTCATGAAAATATACAATTTTAGCCCATAAACTACTGTCTGACAAAGTTTCAAGACTGTAGCACCAAGAGGGTAACACTTTGTCATTTTATCCCTGTTTCTGAAGCGTTTTTTGTCTTATTTTCATGAAAATATGCAATTTTAGCCCTAAACTACCATGTGAGAAAGTTTCTAGACTGTGCCACCAATAATTTTAAATTTGCCGTTTCATCCCTGTTCCTGCTGGTCCTTAGTCATGAAAATATACAATCTTAGCCCATAAACTACTGTCTGACAAAGTTTCAAGACTGTAGCACCAAGAGTGTTACACTTTGTCTTTTTATCCCTGTTCCTGTTGTTTTTTTTGTCTAAACTTCATAAAATATGCAATTTTATACCCTAAACTACCATCTGAGAAAGTTTGAAGAAAACTGCATCAATAATTTTACACTATCATTTTATCCCTGTTCCTGCTGGTCCTCAGTCTAAATTTCATGAAAATATACAATTTTAGCCCATAAACTACTGTCTGACAAAGTTTCAAGACTGTAGCACCAAGAGGGTTACACTTTGTCATTTTATCCCTGTTTCTGAAGCGTTTTTTGTCTTATTTGCATGAAAATATGCAATTTTAGCCCTAAACTACCATGTGAGAAAGTTTCTAGACTGTGCCACCAATAATTTTAGATTTGCCGTTTCATCCCCGTTCCTGCTGGTCCTTAGTCTAAATTTCATGAAAATATACAATCTTAGCCCATAAACTACTTTTCTGACAAAGTTTCAATACTGTAGCACCAAGAGGGTTACACTTTGTTTTTTATCCCTGTTCCTGTTGTTTTTTTGTCTAAACTTCATAAAATATGCAATTTTATACCCTAAACTACCATCTGAGAAAGTTTGAAGATAGCTGCATCAATAATTTTACACTTTGTCATTTTATCCCTGTTCCTGCTGGTCCTCAGTCTAAATTTCATGAAAATATACAATTTTAGCCCATAAACTACTGTCTCACAAAGTTTCAAGACTGTAGCACCAAGAGGGTAACACTTTGTCATTTTATCCCTGTTTCTGAAGCGTTTTTTGTCTTATTTGCATGAAAATATGCAATTTTAGCCCTAAACTACCATGTGAGAAAGTTTCTAGACTGTGCCACCAATAATTTTAGATTTGCCGTTTCATCCCTGTTCCTGCTGGTCCTTAGTCATGAAAATATACAATCTTAGCCCATAAACTACTGTCTGACAAAGTTTCAATACTGTAGCACCAAGAGGGTTACACTTTGTCTTTTTATCCCTGTTCCTGTTGTTTTTTTTTGTCTAAACTTCATAAAATATGCAATTTTATACCCTAAACTACCATCTGAGAAAGTTTGAAGATAACTGCATCAATAATTTTACACTATCATTTTATCCCTGTTCCTGCTGGTCCTCAGTCTAAATTTCATGAAAATATACAATTTTAGCCCATAAACTACTGTCTGACAAAGTTTCAAGACTGTAGCACCAAGAGGGTTACACTTTGTCATTTTATCCCTGTTTCTGAAGCGTTTTTTGTCTTATTTGCATGAAAATATGCAATTTTAGCCCTAAACTACCATGTGAGAAAGTTTCTAGACTGTGCCACCAATAATTTTAGATTTGCCGTTTCATCCCCGTTCCTGCTGGTCCTTAGTCTAAATTTCATGAAAATATACAATCTTAGCCCATAAACTACTTTTCTGACAAAGTTTCAATACTGTAGCACCAAGAGGGTTACACTTTGTTTTTTATCCCTGTTCCTGTTGTTTTTTTGTCTAAACTTCATAAAATATGCAATTTTATACCCTAAACTACCATCTGAGAAAGTTTGAAGATAGCTGCATCAATAATTTTACACTTTGTCATTTTATCCCTGTTCCTGCTGGTCCTCAGTCTAAATTTCATGAAAATATACAATTTTAGCCCATAAACTACTGTCTGACAAAGTTTCAAGACTGTAGCACCAAGAGGGTAACACTTTGTCATTTTATCCCTGTTTCTGAAGCGTTTTTTGTCTTATTTTCAGGAAAATATTCAATTTTAGGCCCGAAACTACCATGTGAGAAAGTTTCAAGACTGTATCACCAAGAGGGGTACACTTTGTCATTTTATCCCTGTTCCTTATGGTTTTTTTGTCTTATTTTCATGAAAATATACAATTTTAGCCCATAAACTACTGTCTGACAAAGTTTCAAGACTGTAGCACCAAGAGGGTAACACTTTGTCATTTTATCCCTGTTTCTGAAGCGTTTTTTGTCTTATTTTCATGAAAATATGCAATTTTAGCCCTAAACTACCATGTGAGAAAGTTTCTAGACTGTGCCACCAATAATTTTAGATTTGCCATTTCATCCCTGTTCCTGCTGGTCCTTAGTCATGAAAATATACAATCTTAGCCCATAAACTACTGTCTGACAAAGTTTCAAGACTGTAACACCAAGAGGGTAACACTTTGTCATTTTATCCCTGTTTCTGAAGCGTTTTTTGTCTTATGTTCATGAAAATATGCAATTTTAGCCCTAAACTACCATGTGAGAAAGTTTCTAGACTGTGCCACCAATAATTTTAGATTTGCCGTTTCATCCCTGTTCCTGCTGGTCCTTAGTCATGAAAATATACAATTTTAGCCCATAAACTACTGTCTGACAAAGTTTCAAGACTGTAGCACCAAGAGGGTTACACTTTGTCTTTTTATCCCTGTTCCTGTTGTTTTTTTGTCTAAACTTCATAAAATATGCAATTTTATACCCTAAACTACCATCTGAGAAAGTTTGAAGATAGCTGCATCAATAATTTTACACTTTGTCATTTTATCCCTGTTCCTGCTGGTCCTCAGTCTAAATTTCATGAAAATATACAATTTTAGCCCATAAACTACTGTCTGACAAAGTTTCAAGACTGTAGCACCAAGAGGGTAACACTTTGTCATTTTATCCCTGTTTCTGAAGCGTTTTTTGTCTTATTTGCATGAAAATATGCAATTTTAGCCCTAAACTACCATGTGAGAAAGTTTCTAGACTGTGCCACCAATAATTTTAGATTTGCCGTTTCATCCCCGTTCCTGCTGGTCTTTAGTCTAAATTTCATGAAAATATACAATCTTAGACCATAAACTACTTTTCTGACAAAGTTTCAATACTGTAGCACCAAGAGGGTTACACTTTGTTTTTTATCCCTGTTCCTGTTGTTTTTTTGTCTAAACTTCATAAAATATGCAATTTTATACCCTAAACTACCATCTGAGAAAGTTTGAAGATAGCTGCATCAATAATTTTACACTTTGTCATTTTATCCCTGTTCCTGCTGGATTTCTTTTCTAAATTTCATGAAAAAATGCAATTTTCGGCCCTAAACAGCCATATGTCAAAGTTTCAAGACTGTAGCACAGACAGTTTTAGACTTTGTCGTTTTAACCCTGTTCCCTTGAACATTAAGACTAAATTGAGCTGTGTTGAGTCGTCTTAGGTCACAAAGTAAAATCGTAAAAAGTTTCAGGACTGTTGCCTAAATAATTTTAGACTTTGTCTTTTAATCCCTGTTCTGGACTTCTTTTTTGTCTTACTTTCAGGAAAATATTCAATTTTAGGCCCGAAACTACCATGTGAGAAAGTTTCAAGACTGTATCACCAAGAGGGGTACACTTTGTCATTTTATCCCTGTTCCTTATGGTTTTTTTGTCTTATTTTCATGAAAATATGCAATTTTAGCCCTAAACTACCATGTGAGAAAGTTTCTAGACTGTGCCACCAATGATTTTAGATTTGTTGTTTTATCCCTGTTCCTGCTGGTCCTTAGTCTAAATTTCATGAAAATATACAATTTTAGCCCATAAACTACTGTCTGACAAAGTTTCAAGACTGTAGCACCAAGAGGGTAACACTTTGTCATTTTATCCCTGTTTCTGAAGCGTTTTTTTGTCTTATTTTCAGGAAAATATTCAATTTTAGGCCCGAAACTACCATGTGAGAAAGTTTCAAGACTGTATCACCAAGAGGGGTACACTTTGTCATTTTATCCCTGTTCCTTATGGTTTTTTTTGTCTTATTTTCATGAAAATATGCAATTTTAGCCCTAAACTACCATGTGAGAAAGTTTCTAGACTGTGCCACCAATGATTTTAGATTTGTCGTTTTATCCCTGTTCCTGCTGGTCCTTAGTCTAAATTTTATGAAAATATACAATTTTAGCCCATAAACTACTGTCTGACAAAGTTTCAAGACTGTAGCACCAAGAGGGTAACACTTTGTCATTTTATCCCTGTTTCTGAAGCGTTTTTTGTCTTATTTTCATGAAAATATGCAATTTTAGCCCTAAACTACCATGTGAGAAAGTTTCTAGACTGTGCCACCAATAATTTTAAATTTGCCGTTTCATCCCTGTTCCTGCTGGTCCTTAGTCATGAAAATATACAATCTTAGCCCATAAACTACTGTCTGACAAAGTTTCAAGACTGTAGCACCAAGAGGGTAACACTTTGTCATTTTATCCCTGTTTCTGAAGTGTTTTTTGTCTTATTTTCAGGAAAATATTCAATTTTAGGCCCGAAACTACCATGTGAGAAAGTTTCAAGACTGTATCACCAAGAGGGGTACACTTTGTCATTTTATCCCTGTTCCTTATGGTTTTTTTGTCTTATTTTCATGAAAATATACAATTTTAGCCCATAAACTACTGTCTGACAAAGTTTCAAGACTGTAGCACCAAGAGGGTAACACTTTGTCATTTTATCCCTGTTTCTGAAGCGTTTTTTGTCTTATTTTCATGAAAATATGCAATTTTAGCCCTAAACTACCATGTGAGAAAGTTTCTAGACTGTGCCACCAATAATTTTAGATTTGCCGTTTCATCCCTGTTCCTGCTGGTCCTTAGTCATGAAAATATACAATCTTAGCCCATAAACTACTGTCTGACAAAGTTTCAAGACTGTAACACCAAGAGGGTAACACTTTGTCATTTTATCCCTGTTTCTGAAGCGTTTTTTGTCTTATGTTCATGAAAATATGCAATTTTAGCCCTAAACTACCATGTGAGAAAGTTTCTAGACTGTGCCACCAATAATTTTAGATTTGCCGTTTCATCCCTGTTCCTGCTGGTCCTTAGTCATGAAAATATACAATTTTAGCCCATAAACTACTGTCTGACAAAGTTTCAAGACTGTAGCACCAAGAGGGTTACACTTTGTCTTTTTATCCCTGTTCCTGTTGTTTTTTTGTCTAAACTTCATAAAATATGCAATTTTATACCCTAAACTACCATCTGAGAAAGTTTGAAGATAGCTGCATCAATAATTTTACACTTTGTCATTTTATCCCTGTTCCTGCTGGTCCTCAGTCTAAATTTCATGAAAATATACAATTTTAGCCCATAAACTACTGTCTGACAAAGTTTCAAGACTGTAGCACCAAGAGGGTAACACTTTGTCATTTTATCCCTGTTTCTGAAGCGTTTTTTGTCTTATTTGCATGAAAATATGCAATTTTAGCCCTAAACTACCATGTGAGAAAGTTTCTAGACTGTGCCACCAATAATTTTAGATTTGCCGTTTCATCCCCGTTCCTGCTGGTCTTTAGTCTAAATTTCATGAAAATATACAATCTTAGACCATAAACTACTTTTCTGACAAAGTTTCAATACTGTAGCACCAAGAGGGTTACACTTTGTTTTTTATCCCTGTTCCTGTTGTTTTTTTGTCTAAACTTCATAAAATATGCAATTTTATACCCTAAACTACCATCTGAGAAAGTTTGAAGATAGCTGCATCAATAATTTTACACTTTGTCATTTTATCCCTGTTCCTGCTGGATTTCTTTTCTAAATTTCATGAAAAAATGCAATTTTCGGCCCTAAACAGCCATATGTCAAAGTTTCAAGACTGTAGCACAGACAGTTTTAGACTTTGTCGTTTTAACCCTGTTCCCTTGAACATTAAGACTAAATTGAGCTGTGTTGAGTCGTCTTAGGTCACAAAGTAAAATCGTAAAAAGTTTCAGGACTGTTGCCTAAATAATTTTAGACTTTGTCTTTTAATCCCTGTTCTGGACTTCTTTTTTGTCTTACTTTCAGGAAAATATTCAATTTTAGGCCCGAAACTACCATGTGAGAAAGTTTCAAGACTGTATCACCAAGAGGGGTACACTTTGTCATTTTATCCCTGTTCCTTATGGTTTTTTTGTCTTATTTTCATGAAAATATGCAATTTTAGCCCTAAACTACCATGTGAGAAAGTTTCTAGACTGTGCCACCAATGATTTTAGATTTGTTGTTTTATCCCTGTTCCTGCTGGTCCTTAGTCTAAATTTCATGAAAATATACAATTTTAGCCCATAAACTACTGTCTGACAAAGTTTCAAGACTGTAGCACCAAGAGGGTAACACTTTGTCATTTTATCCCTGTTTCTGAAGCGTTTTTTGTCTTATTTTCAGGAAAATATTCAATTCTAGGCCTGAAACTACCATGTGAGAAAGTTTCAAGACTGTATCACCAAGAGGGGTACACTATGTCATTTTATCCCTGTTCCTTATGGTTTTTTTTGTCTTATTTTCATGAAAATATGCAATTTTAGCCCTAAACTACCATGTGAGAAAGTTTCTAGACTGTGCCACCAATGATTTTAGATTTGTCGTTTTATCCCTGTTCCTGCTGGTCCTTAGTCTAAATTTTATGAAAATATACAATTTTAGCCCATAAACTACTGTCTGACAAAGTTTCAAGACTGTAGCACCAAGAGGGTAACACTTTGTCATTTTATCCCTGTTTCTGAAGCGTTTTTTGTCTTATTTTCATGAAAATATGCAATTTTAGCCCTAAACTACCATGTGAGAAAGTTTCTAGACTGTGCCACCAATAATTTTAAATTTGCCGTTTCATCCCTGTTCCTGCTGGTCCTTAGTCATGAAAATATACAATCTTAGCCCATAAACTACTGTCTGACAAAGTTTCAAGACTGTAGCACCAAGAGGGTAACACTTTGTCATTTTATCCCTGTTTCTGAAGCGTTTTTTGTCTTATTTTCAGGAAAATATTCAATTTTAGGCCCGAAACTACCATGTGAGAAAGTTTCAAGACTGTATCACCAAGAGGGGTACACTTTGTCATTTTATCCCTGTTCCTTATGGTTTTTTTGTCTTATTTTCATGAAAATATACAATTTTAGCCCATAAACTACTGTCTGACAAAGTTTCAAGACTGTAGCACCAAGAGGGTAACACTTTGTCATTTTATCCCTGTTTCTGAAGCGTTTTTTGTCTTATTTTCATGAAAATATGCAATTTTAGCCCTAAACTACCATGTGAGAAAGTTTCTAGACTGTGCCACCAATAATTTTAGATTTGCCGTTTCATCCCTGTTCCTGCTGGTCCTTAGTCATGAAAATATACAATCTTAGCCCATAAACTACTGTCTGACAAAGTTTCAAGACTGTAACACCAAGAGGGTAACACTTTGTCATTTTATCCCTGTTTCTGAAGCGTTTTTTGTCTTATGTTCATGAAAATATGCAATTTTAGCCCTAAACTACCATGTGAGAAAGTTTCTAGACTGTGCCACCAATAATTTTAGATTTGCCGTTTCATCCCTGTTCCTGCTGGTCCTTAGTCATGAAAATATACAATTTTAGCCCATAAACTACTGTCTGACAAAGTTTCAAGACTGTAGCACCAAGAGGGTTACACTTTGTCTTTTTATCCCTGTTCCTGTTGTTTTTTTGTCTAAACTTCATAAAATATGCAATTTTATACCCTAAACTACCATCTGAGAAAGTTTGAAGATAGCTGCATCAATAATTTTACACTTTGTCATTTTATCCCTGTTCCTGCTGGTCCTCAGTCTAAATTTCATGAAAATATACAATTTTAGCCCATAAACTACTGTCTGACAAAGTTTCAAGACTGTAGCACCAAGAGGGTAACACTTTGTCATTTTATCCCTGTTTCTGAAGCGTTTTTTGTCTTATTTGCATGAAAATATGCAATTTTAGCCCTAAACTACCATGTGAGAAAGTTTCTAGACTGTGCCACCAATAATTTTAGATTTGTCGTTTCATCCCTGTTCCTGCTGGTCCTTAGTCATGAAAATATACAATCTTAGCCCATAAACTACTGTCTGACAAAGTTTCAATACTGTAGCACCAAGAGGGTTACACTTTGTTTTTTATCCCTGTTCCTGTTGTTTTTTTGTCTAAACTTCATAAAATATGCAATTTTATACCCTAAACTACCATCTGAGAAAGTTTGAAGATAGCTGCATCAATAATTTTACACTTTGTCATTTTATCCCTGTTCCTGCTGGATTTCTTTTCTAAATTTCATGAAAAAATGCAATTTTCGGCCCTAAACAGCCATATGTCAAAGTTTCAAGACTGTAGCACAGACAGTTTTAGACTTTGTCGTTTTAACCCTGTTCCCTTGAACATTAAGACTAAATTGAGCTGTGTTGAGTCGTCTTAGGTCACAAAGTAAAATTGTAAAAAGTTTCAGGACTGTTGCCTAAATAATTTTAGACTTTGTCTTTTAATCCCTGTTCTGGACTTTTTTTTGTCTTACTTTCAGTAAAATATTCAATTTTAGGCCCGAAACTACCATGTGAGAAAGTTTCAAGACTGTATCACCAAGAGGGGTACACTTTGTCATTTTATCCCTGTTCCTTATGGTTTTTTTGTCTTATTTTCATGAAAATATGCAGTTTTAGCCCTAAACTACCATGTGAGAAAGTTTCTAGACTGTGCCACCAATGATTTTAGATTTGTTGTTTTATCCCTGTTCCTGCTGGTCCTTAGTCTAAATTTCATGAAAATATACAATTTTAGCCCATAAACTACTGTCTGACAAAGTTTCAAGACTGTAGCACCAAGAGGGTAACACTTTGTCATTTTATCCCTGTTTCTGAAGCGTTTTTTGTCTTATTTTCAGGAAAATATTCAATTTTAGGCCCGAAACTACCATGTGAGAAAGTTTCAAGACTGTATCACCAAGAGGGGTACACTTTGTCATTTTATCCCTGTTCCTTATGGTTTTTTTTGTCTTATTTTCATGAAAATATGCAATTTTAGCCCTAAACTACCATGTGAGAAAGTTTCTAGACTGTGCCACCAATGATTTTAGATTTGTCGTTTTATCCCTGTTCCTGCTGGTCCTTAGTCTAAATTTTATGAAAATATACAATTTTAGCCCATAAACTACTGTCTGACAAAGTTTCAAGACTGTAGCACCAAGAGGGTTACACTTTGTCTTTTTATCCCTGTTCCTGTTGTTTTTTTGTCTAAACTTCATAAAATATGCAATTTTATACCCTAAACTACCATCTGAGAAAGTTTGAAGATAGCTGCATCAATAATTTTACACTTTGTCATTTTATCCCTGTTCCTGCTGGTCCTCAGTCTAAATTTCATGAAAATATACAATTTTAGCCCATAAACTACTGTCTGACAAAGTTTCAAGACTGTAGCACCAAGAGGGTAACACTTTGTCATTTTATCCCTGTTTCTGAAGCGTTTTTTGTCTTATTTGCATGAAAATATGCAATTTTAGCCCTAAACTACCATGTGAGAAAGTTTCTAGACTGTGCCACCAATAATTTTAGATTTGCCGTTTCATCCCTGTTCCTGCTGGTCCTTAGTCATGAAAATATACAATCTTAGCCCATAAACTACTGTCTGACAAAGTTTCAATACTGTAGCACCAAGAGGGTTACACTTTGTCTTTTTATCCCTGTTCCTGTTGTTTTTTTTTGTCTAAACTTCATAAAATATGCAATTTTATACCCTAAACTACCATCTGAGAAAGTTTGAAGATAACTGCATCAATAATTTTACACTATCATTTTATCCCTGTTCCTGCTGGTCCTCAGTCTAAATTTCATGAAAATATACAATTTTAGCCCATAAACTACTGTCTGACAAAGTTTCAAGACTGTAGCACCAAGAGGGTTACACTTTGTCATTTTATCCCTGTTTCTGAAGCGTTTTTTGTCTTATTTGCATGAAAATATGCAATTTTAGCCCTAAACTACCATGTGAGAAAGTTTCTAGACTGTGCCACCAATAATTTTAGATTTGCCGTTTCATCCCCGTTCCTGCTGGTCTTTAGTCTAAATTTCATGAAAATATACAATCTTAGACCATAAACTACTTTTCTGACAAAGTTTCAATACTGTAGCACCAAGAGGGTTACACTTTGTTTTTTATCCCTGTTCCTGTTGTTTTTTTGTCTAAACTTCATAAAATATGCAATTTTATACCCTAAACTACCATCTGAGAAAGTTTGAAGATAGCTGCATCAATAATTTTACACTTTGTCATTTTATCCCTGTTCCTGCTGGATTTCTTTTCTAAATTTCATGAAAAAATGCAATTTTCGGCCCTAAACAGCCATATGTCAAAGTTTCAAGACTGTAGCACAGACAGTTTTAGACTTTGTCGTTTTAACCCTGTTCCCTTGAACATTAAGACTAAATTGAGCTGTGTTGAGTCGTCTTAGGTCACAAAGTAAAATCGGTAAAAAGTTTCAGGACTGTTGCCTAAATAATTTTAGACTTTGTCTTTTAATCCCTGTTCTGGACTTCTTTTTTGTCTTACTTTCAGGAAAATATTCAATTTTAGGCCCGAAACTACCATGTGAGAAAGTTTCAAGACTGTATCACCAAGAGGGGTACACTTTGTCATTTTATCCCTGTTCTTATGGTTTTTTTGTCTTATTTTCATGAAAATATGCAATTTTAGCCCTAAACTACCATGTGAGAAAGTTTCTAGACTGTGCCACCAATGATTTTAGATTTGTTGTTTTATCCCTGTTCCTGCTGGTCCTTAGTCTAAATTTCATGAAAATATACAATTTTAGCCCATAAACTACTGTCTGACAAAGTTTCAAGACTGTAGCACCAAGAGGGTAACACTTTGTCATTTTATCCCTGTTTCTGAAGCGTTTTTTGTCTTATTTTCAGGAAAATATTCAATTTAAGGCCTGAAACTACCATGTGAGAAAGTTTTCAAGACTGTATCACCAAGAGGGGTACACTTTGTCATTTTATCCCTGTTCCTTATGGTTTTTTTTGTCTTATTTTCATGAAAATATGCAATTTTAGCCCTAAACTACCATGTGAGAAAGTTTCTAGACTGTGCCACCAATGATTTTAGATTTGTCGTTTTATCCCTGTTCCTGCTGGTCCTTAGTCTAAATTTTATGAAAATATACAATTTTAGCCCATAAACTACTGTCTGACAAAGTTTCAAGACTGTAGCACCAAGAGGGTAACACTTTGTCATTTTTATCCCTGTTTCTGAAGCGTTTTTTTGTCTTATTTTCATGAAAATATGCAATTTTAGCCCTAAACTACCATGTGAGAAAGTTTCTAGACTGTGCCACCAATAATTTTAAATTTGCCGTTTCATCCCTGTTCCTGCTGGTCCTTAGTCATGAAAATATACAATCTTAGCCCATAAACTACTGTCTGACAAAGTTTCAAGACTGTAGCACCAAGAGGGTAACACTTTGTCATTTTATCCCTGTTTCTGAAGCGTTTTTTGTCTTATTTTCAGGAAAATATTCAATTTTAGGCCCGAAACTACCATGTGAGAAAGTTTCAAGACTGTATCACCAAGAGGGGTACACTTTGTCATTTTATCCCTGTTCCTTATGGTTTTTTTGTCTTATTTTCATGAAAATATACAATTTTAGCCCATAAACTACTGTCTGACAAAGTTTCAAGACTGTAGCACCAAGAGGGTAACACTTTGTCATTTTATCCCTGTTTCTGAAGCGTTTTTTGTCTTATTTTCATGAAAATATGCAATTTTAGCCCTAAACTACCATGTGAGAAAGTTTCTAGACTGTGCCACCAATAATTTTAGATTTGCCGTTTCATCCCTGTTCCTGCTGGTCCTTTGTCATGAAAATATACAATCTTAGCCCATAAACTACTGTCTGACAAAGTTTCAAGACTGTAACACCAAGAGGGTAACACTTTGTCATTTATCCCTGTTTCTGAAGCGTTTTTTGTCTTATGTTCATGAAAATATGCAATTTTAGCCCTAAACTACCATGTGAGAAAGTTTCTAGACTGTGCCACCAATAATTTTAGATTTGCCGTTTCATCCCTGTTCCTGCTGGTCCTTAGTCATGAAAATATACAATTTTAGCCCATAAACTACTGTCTGACAAAGTTCAAGACTGTAGCACCAAGAGGGTTACACTTTGTCTTTTTATCCCTGTTCCTGTTGTTTTTTTGTCTAAACTTCATAAAATATGCAATTTTATACCCTAAACTACCATCTGAGAAAGTTTGAAGATAGCTGCATCAATAATTTTACACTTTGTCATTTTATCCCTGTTCCTGCTGGTCCTCAGTCTAAATTTCATGAAAATATACAATTTTAGCCATAAACTACTGTCTGACAAAGTTTCAAGACTGTAGCACCAAGAGGGTAACACTTTGTCATTTTATCCCTGTTTCTGAAGCGTTTTTTGTCTTATTTGCATGAAAATATGCAATTTTAGCCCTAAACTACCATGTGAGAAAGTTTCTAGACTGTGCCACCAATAATTTTAGATTTGCCGTTTCATCCCTGTTCCTGCTGGTCCTTAGTCATGAAAATATACAATCTTAGCCATAAACTACTGTCTGACAAAGTTTCAATACTGTAGCACCAAGAGGGTTACACTTTGTCTTTTTATCCCTGTTCCTGTTGTTTTTTTTTTGTCTAAACTTCATAAAATATGCAATTTTATACCCTAAACTACCATCTGAGAAAGTTTGAAGATAACTGCATCAATAATTTTACACTATCATTTTATCCCTGTTCCTGCTGGTCCTCAGTCTAAATTTCATGAAAATATACAATTTTAGCCCATAAACTACTGTCTGACAAAGTTTCAAGACTGTAGCACCAAGAGGGTTACACTTTGTCATTTTATCCCTGTTTCTGAAGCGTTTTTTGTCTTATTTGCATGAAAATATGCAATTTTAGCCCTAAACTACCATGTGAGAAAGTTTCTAGACTGTGCCACCAATAATTTTAGATTTGCCGTTTCATCCCCGTTCCTGCTGGTCTTTAGTCTAAATTTCATGAAAATATACAATCTTAGACCATAAACTACTTTTCTGACAAAGTTTCAATACTGTAGCACCAAGAGGGTTACACTTTGTTTTTTATCCCTGTTCCTGTTGTTTTTTTGTCTAAACTTCATAAAATATGCAATTTTATACCCTAAACTACCATCTGAGAAAGTTTGAAGATAGCTGCATCAATAATTTTACACTTTGTCATTTTATCCCTGTTCCTGCTGGATTTCTTTTCTAAATTTCATGAAAAAATGCAATTTTCGGCCCTAAACAGCCATATGTCAAAGTTTCAAGACTGTAGCACAGACAGTTTTAGACTTTGTCGTTTTAACCCTGTTCCCTTGAACATTAAGACTAAATTGAGCTGTGTTGAGTCGTCTTAGGTCACAAAGTAAAATCGTAAAAGTTTCAGGACTGTTGCCTAAATAATTTTAGACTTTGTCTTTTAATCCCTGTTCTGGACTTTTTTTTGTCTTACTTTCAGGAAAATATTCAATTTTAGCCCGAAACTACCATGTGAGAAAGTTTCAAGACTGTATCACCAAGAGGGGTACACTTTGTCATTTTATCCCTGTTCCTTATGGTTTTTTTGTCTTATTTTCATGAAAATATGCAGTTTTAGCCCTAAACTACCATGTGAGAAAGTTTCTAGACTGTGCCACCAATGATTTTAGATTTGTTGTTTTATCCTGTTCCTGCTGGTCCTTAGTCTAAATTTCATGAAAATATACAATTTTAGCCCATAAACTACTGTCTGACAAAGTTTCAAGACTGTAGCACCAAGAGGGTAACACTTTGTCATTTTATCCCTGTTTCTGAAGCGTTTTTTGTCTTATTTTCAGGAAAATATTCAATTTTAGGCCCGAAACTACCATGTGAGAAAGTTTCAAGACTGTATCACCAAGAGGGGTACACTTTGTCATTTTATCCCTGTTCCTTATGGTTTTTTTTGTCTTATTTTCATGAAAATATGCAATTTTAGCCCTAAACTACCATGTGAGAAAGTTTCTAGACTGTGCCACCAATGATTTTAGATTTGTCGTTTTATCCCTGTTCCTGCTGGTCCTTAGTCTAAATTTTATGAAAATATACAATTTTAGCCCATAAACTACTGTCTGACAAAGTTTCAAGACTGTAGCACCAAGAGGGTAACACTTTGTCATTTTATCCCTGTTTCTGAAGCGTTTTTTTGTCTTATTTTCATGAAAATATGCAATTTTAGCCCTAAACTACCATGTGAGAAAGTTTCTAGACTGTGCCACCAATAATTTAAATTTGCCGTTTCATCCCTGTTCCTGCTGGTCCTTAGTCATGAAAATATACAATCTTAGCCCATAAACTACTGTCTGACAAAGTTTCAAGACTGTAGCACCAAGAGGGTTACACTTTGTCTTTTTATCCCTGTTCCTGTTGTTTTTTTTGTCTAAACTTCATAAAATATGCAATTTTATACCCTAAACTACCATCTGAGAAAGTTTGAAGAAAACTGCATCAATAATTTTACACTATCATTTTATCCCTGTTCCTGCTGGTCCTCAGTCTAAATTTCATGAAAATATACAATTTTAGCCCATAAACTACTGTCCTGACAAAGTTTCAAGACTGTAGCACCAAGAGGGTTACACTTTGTCATTTTATCCCTGTTTCTGAAGCGTTTTTTGTCTTATTTGCATGAAAATATGCAATTTTAGCCCTAAACTACCATGTGAGAAAGTTTCTAGACTGTGCCACCAATAATTTTAGATTTGCCGTTTCATCCCCGTTCCTGCTGGTCCTTAGTCTAAATTTCATGAAAATATACAATCTTAGCCCATAAACTACTTTTCTGACAAAGTTTCAATACTGTAGCACCAAGAGGGTTACACTTTGTTTTTTATCCCTGTTCCTGTTGTTTTTTTGTCTAAACTTCATAAAATATGCAATTTTATACCCTTAACTACCATCTGAGAAAGTTTGAAGATAGCTGCATCAATAATTTTACACTTTGTCATTTTATCCCTGTTCCTGCTGGTCCTCAGTCTAAATTTCATGAAAATATACAATTTTAGCCCATAAACTACTGTCTGACAAAGTTTCAAGACTGTAGCACCAAGAGGGTAACACTTTGTCATTTTATCCCTGTTTCTGAAGTGTTTTTTGTCTTATTTGCATGAAAATATGCAATTTTAGCCCTAAACTACCATGTGAGAAAGTTTCTAGACTGTGCCACCAATAATTTTAGATTTGCCGTTTCATCCCTGTTCCTGCTGGTCCTTAGTCATGAAAATATACAATCTTAGCCCATAAACTACTGTCTGACAAAGTTTCAATACTGTAGCACCAAGAGGGTTACACTTTGTCTTTTTATCCCTGTTCCTGTTGTTTTTTTTGTCTAAACTTCATAAAATATGCAATTTTATACCCTAAACTACCATCTGAGAAAGTTTGAAGATAACTGCATCAATAATTTTACACTATCATTTTATCCCTGTTCCTGCTGGTCCTCAGTCTAAATTTCATGAAAATATACAATTTTAGCCCATAAACTACTGTCTGACAAAGTTTCAAGACTGTAGCACCAAGAGGGTTACACTTTGTCATTTTATCCCTGTTTCTGAAGCGTTTTTTGTCTTATTTGCATGAAAATATGCAATTTTAGCCCTAAACTACCATGTGAGAAAGTTTCTAGACTGTGCCACCAATAATTTTAGATTTGCCGTTTCATCCCCGTTCCTGCTGGTCTTTAGTCTAAATTTCATGAAAATATACAATCTTAGACCATAAACTACTTTTCTGACAAAGTTTCAATACTGTAGCACCAAGAGGGTTACACTTTGTTTTTTATCCCTGTTCCTGTTGTTTTTTTGTCTAAACTTCATAAAATATGCAATTTTATACCCTAAACTACCATCTGAGAAAGTTTGAAGATAGCTGCATCAATAATTTTACACTTTGTCATTTTATCCCTGTTCCTGCTGGATTTCTTTTCTAAATTTCATGAAAAAATGCAATTTTCGGCCCTAAACAGCCATATGTCAAAGTTTCAAGACTGTAGCACAGACAGTTTTAGACTTTGTCGTTTTAACCCTGTTCCCTTGAACATTAAGACTAAATTGAGCTGTGTTGAGTCGTCTTAGGTCACAAAGTAAAATCGTAAAAAGTTTCAGGACTGTTGCCTAAATAATTTTAGACTTTGTCTTTTAATCCCTGTTCTGGACTTTTTTTTGTCTTACTTTCAGGAAAATATTCAATTTTAGGCCCGAAACTACCATGTGAGAAAGTTTCAAGACTGTATCACCAAGAGGGGTACACTTTGTCATTTTATCCCTGTTCCTTATGGTTTTTTTTGTCTTATTTTCATGAAAATATGCAGTTTTAGCCCTAAACTACCATGTGAGAAAGTTTCTAGACTGTGCCACCAATGATTTTAGATTTGTTGTTTTATCCCTGTTCCTGCTGGTCCTTAGTCTAAATTTCATGAAAATATACAATTTTAGCCCATAAACTACTGTCTGACAAAGTTTCAAGACTGTAGCACCAAGAGGGTAACACTTTGTCATTTTATCCCTGTTTCTGAAGCGTTTTTTGTCTTATTTTCAGGAAAATATTCAATTTTAGGCCCGAAACTACCATGTGAGAAAGTTTCAAGACTGTATCACCAAGAGGGGTACACTTTGTCATTTTATCCCTGTTCCTTATGGTTTTTTTTGTCTTATTTTCATGAAAATATGCAATTTTAGCCCTAAACTACCATGTGAGAAAGTTTCTAGACTGTGCCACCAATGATTTTAGATTTGTCGTTTTATCCCTGTTCCTGCTGGTCCTTAGTCTAAATTTTATGAAAATATACAATTTTAGCCCATAAACTACTGTCTGACAAAGTTTCAAGACTGTAGCACCAAGAGGGTAACACTTTGTCATTTTATCCCTGTTTCTGAAGCGTTTTTTGTCTTATTTTCATGAAAATATGCAATTTTAGCCCTAAACTACCATGTGAGAAAGTTTCTAGACTGTGCCACCAATAATTTTAAATTTGCCGTTTCATCCCTGTTCCTGCTGGTCCTTAGTCATGAAAATATACAATCTTAGCCCATAAACTACTGTCTGACAAAGTTTCAAGACTGTAGCACCAAGAGGGTTACACTTTGTCTTTTTATCCCTGTTCCTGTTGTTTTTTTTTGTCTAAACTTCATAAAATATGCAATTTTATACCCTAAACTACCATCTGAGAAAGTTTGAAGAAAACTGCATCAATAATTTTACACTATCATTTTATCCCTGTTCCTGCTGGTCCTCAGTCTAAATTTCATGAAAATATACAATTTTAGCCCATAAACTACTGTCTGACAAAGTTTCAAGACTGTAGCACCAAGAGGGTAACACTTTGTCATTTTATCCCTGTTTCTGAAGTGTTTTTTGTCTTATTTGCATGAAAATATGCAATTTTAGCCCTAAACTACCATGTGAGAAAGTTTCTAGACTGTGCCACCAATAATTTTAGATTTGCCGTTTCATCCCCGTTCCTGCTGGTCCTTAGTCTAAATTTCATGAAAATATACAATTTTAGGCCATAAACTACTGTCTGACAAAGTTTCAAGACTGTAGCACCAAGAGGGTAACACTTTGTCATTTTATCCCTGTTTCTGAAGCGTTTTTTGTCTTATTTTCATGAAAATATGCAATTTTAGCCCTAAACTACCATGTGAGAAAGTTTCTAGACTGTGCCACCAATAATTTTAGATTTGCCGTTTCATCCCTGTTCCTGCTGGTCCTTAGTCATGAAAATATACAATTTTAGCCCATAAACTACTGTCTGACAAAGTTTCAAGACTGTAGCACCAAGAGGGTTACACTTTGTCTTTTTATCCCTGTTCCTGTTGTTTTTTTGTCTAAACTTCATAAAATATGCAATTTTATACCCTAAACTACCATCTGAGAAAGTTTGAAGATAGCTGCATCAATAATTTTACACTTTGTCATTTTATCCCTGTTCCTGCTGGTCCTCAGTCTAAATTTCATGAAAATATACAATTTTAGCCCATAAACTACTGTCTGACAAAGTTTCAAGACTGTAGCACCAAGAGGGTAACACTTTGTCATTTTATCCCTGTTTCTGAAGCGTTTTTTGTCTTATTTGCATGAAAATATGCAATTTTAGCCCTAAACTACCATGTGAGAAAGTTTCTAGACTGTGCCACCAATAATTTTAGATTTGCCGTTATATCCCTGTTCCTGCTGGTCCTTAGTCATGAAAATATACAATCTTAGCCCATAAACTACTGTCTGACAAAGTTTCAATACTGTAGCACCAAGAGGGTTACACTTTGTCTTTTTATCCCTGTTCCTGTTGTTTTTTTTGTCTAAACTTCATAAAATATGCAATTTTATACCCTAAACTACCATCTGAGAAAGTTTGAAGATAGCTGCATCAATAATTTTACACTTTGTCATTTTATCCCTGTTCCTGCTGGTCCTCAGTCTAAATTTCATGAAAATATACAATTTTAGCCCATAAACTACTGTCTGACAAAGTTTCAAGACTGTAGCACCAAGAGGGTAACACTTTGTCATTTTATCCCTGTTTCTGAAGCGTTTTTTGTCTTATTTTCAGGAAAATATTCAATTTTAGGCCCGAAACTACCATGTGAGAAAGTTTCAAGACTGTATCACCAAGAGGGGTACACTTTGTCATTTTATCCCTGTTCCTTATGGTTTTTTTTGTCTTATTTTCATGAAAATATGCAATTTTAGCCCTAAACTACCATGTGAGAAAGTTTCTAGACTGTGCCACCAATGATTTTAGATTTGCCGTTTCATCCCTGTTCCTGCTGGTCCTTAGTCATGAAAATATACAATTTTAGCCCATAAACTACTGTCTGACAAAGTTTCAAGACTGTAGCACCAAGAGGGTAACACTTTGTCATTTTATCCTGTTTCTGAAGCGTTTTTTGTCTTATTTTCATGAAAATATGCAATTTTAGCCCTAAACTACCATGTGAGAAAGTTTCTAGACTGTGCCACCAATAATTTTAAATTTGCCGTTTCATCCCTGTTCCTGCTGGTCCTTAGTCATGAAAATATACAATCTTAGCCCATAAACTAGTGTCTGACAAAGTTTCAAGACTGTAGCACCAAGAGGGTTACACTTTGTCTTTTTATCCCTGTTCCTGTTGTTTTTTTTGTCTAAACTTCATAAAATATGCAATTTTATACCCTAAACTACCATCTGAGAAAGTTTGAAGAAAACTGCATCAATAATTTTACACTATCATTTTATCCCTGTTCCTGCTGGTCCTCAGTCTAAATTTCATGAAAATATACAATTTTAGCCCATAAACTACTGTCTGACAAAGTTTCAAGACTGTAGCACCAAGAGGGTTACACTTTGTCATTTTATCCCTGTTTCTGAAGCGTTTTTTGTCTTATTTGCATGAAAATATGCAATTTTAGCCCTAAACTACCATGTGAGAAAGTTTCTAGACTGTGCCACCAATAATTTTAGATTTGCCGTTTCATCCCCGTTCCTGCTGGTCCTTAGTCTAAATTTCATGAAAATATACAATCTTAGCCCATAAACTACTTTTCTGACAAAGTTTCAATACTGTAGCACCAAGAGGGTTACACTTTGTTTTTTATCCCTGTTCCTGTTGTTTTTTTGTCTAAACTTCATAAAATATGCAATTTTATACCCTAAACTACCATCTGAGAAAGTTTGAAGATAGCTGCATCAATAATTTTACACTTTGTCATTTTATCCCTGTTCCTGCTGGTCCTCAGTCTAAATTTCATGAAAATATACAATTTTAGCCCATAAACTACTGTCTGACAAAGTTTCAAGACTGTAGCACCAAGAGGGTAACACTTTGTCATTTTATCCCTGTTTCTGAAGTGTTTTTTGTCTTATTTGCATGAAAATATGCAATTTTAGCCCTAAACTACCATGTGAGAAAGTTTCTAGACTGTGCCACCAATAATTTTAGATTTGCCGTTTCATCCCTGTTCCTGCTGGTCCTTAGTCATGAAAATATACAATCTTAGCCCATAAACTACTGTCTGACAAAGTTTCAATACTGTAGCACCAAGAGGGTTACACTTTGTCTTTTTATCCCTGTTCCTGTTGTTTTTTTTGTCTAAACTTCATAAAATATGCAATTTTATACCCTAAACTACCATCTGAGAAAGTTTGAAGATAACTGCATCAATAATTTTACACTATCATTTTATCCCTGTTCCTGCTGGTCCTCAGTCTAAATTTCATGAAAATATACAATTTTAGCCCATAAACTACTGTCTGACAAAGTTTTAAGACTGTAGCACCAAGAGGGTTACACTTTGTCATTTTATCCCTGTTTCTGAAGCGTTTTTTTGTCTTATTTGCATGAAAATATGCAATTTTAGCCCTAAACTACCATGTGAGAAAGTTTCTAGACTGTGCCACCAATAATTTTAGATTTGCCGTTTCATCCCCGTTCCTGCTGGTCTTTAGTCTAAATTTCATGAAAATATACAATCTTAGACCATAAACTACTTTTCTGACAAAGTTTCAATACTGTAGCACCAAGAGGGTTACACTTTGTTTTTTATCCCTGTTCCTGTTGTTTTTTTGTCTAAACTTCATAAAATATGCAATTTTATACCCTAAACTACCATCTGAGAAAGTTTGAAGATAGCTGCATTAATAATTTTACACTTTGTCATTTTATCCCTGTTCCTGCTGGTCCTCAGTCTAAATTTCATGAAAATATACAATTTTAGCCCATAAACTACTGTCTGACAAAGTTTCAAGACTGTAGCACCAAGAGGGTTACACTTTGTCATTTTATCCCTGTTTCTGAAGCGTTTTTTGTCTTATTTGCATGAAAATATGCAATTTTAGCCCTAAACTACCATGTGAGAAAGTTTCTAGACTGTGCCACCAATAATTTTAGATTTGCCGTTTCATCCCTGTTCCTGCTGGTCCTTAGTCATGAAAATATACAATTTTAGCCCATAAACTACTGTCTGACAAAGTTTCAAGACTGTAGCACCAAGAGGGTTACACTTTGTCATTTTATCCCTGTTTCTGAAGCGTTTTTTGTCTTATTTGCATGAAAATATGCAATTTTAGCCCTAAACTACCATGTGAGAAAGTTTCTAGACTGTGCCACCAATAATTTTAGATTTGCCGTTTTATCCCCGTTCCTGCTGGTCCTTAGTCTAAATTTCATGAAAATATACAATCTTAGCCCATAAACTACTTTTCTGACAAAGTTTCAATACTGTAGCACCAAGAGGGTTACACTTTGTTTTTTATCCCTGTTCCTGTTGTTTTTTTGTCTAAACTTCATAAAATATGCAATTTTATACCCCAAACTACCATCTGAGAAAGTTTGAAGATAGCTGCATCAATAATTTTACACTTTGTCATTTTATCCCTGTTCCTGCTGGTCCTCAGTCTAAATTTCATGAAAATATACAATTTTAGCCCATAAACTACTGTCTGACAAAGTTTCAAGACTGTAGCACCAAGAGGGTAACACTTTGTCATTTTATCCCTGTTTCTGAAGCGTTTTTTGTCTTATTTTCAGGAAAATATTCAATTTTAGGCCCGAAACTACCATGTGAGAAAGTTTCAAGACTGTATCACCAAGAGGGGTACACTTTGTCATTTTATCCCTGTTCCTTATGGTTTTTTTGTCTTATTTTCATGAAAATATACAATTTTAGCCCATAAACTACTGTCTGACAAAGTTTCAAGACTGTAGCACCAAGAGGGTAACACTTTGTCATTTTATCCCTGTTTCTGAAGCGTTTTTTGTCTTATTTTCATGAAAATATGCAATTTTAGCCCTAAACTACCATGTGAGAAAGTTTCTAGACTGTGCCACCAATAATTTTAGATTTGCCGTTTCATCCCTGTTCCTGCTGGTCCTTAGTCATGAAAATATACAATCTTAGCCCATAAACTACTGTCTGACAAAGTTTCAAGACTGTAACACCAAGAGGGTAACACTTTGTCATTTTATCCCTGTTTCTGAAGCGTTTTTTGTCTTATGTTCATGAAAATATGCAATTTTAGCCCTAAACTACCATGTGAGAAAGTTTCTAGACTGTGCCACCAATAATTTTAGATTTGCCGTTTCATCCCTGTTCCTGCTGGTCCTTAGTCATGAAAATATACAATTTTAGCCCATAAACTACTGTCTGACAAAGTTTCAAGACTGTAGCACCAAGAGGGTTACACTTTGTCTTTTTATCCCTGTTCCTGTTGTTTTTTTGTCTAAACTTCATAAAATATGCAATTTTATACCCTAAACTACCATCTGAGAAAGTTTGAAGATAGCTGCATCAATAATTTTACACTTTGTCATTTTATCCCTGTTCCTGCTGGTCCTCAGTCTAAATTTCATGAAAATATACAATTTTAGCCCATAAACTACTGTCTGACAAAGTTTCAAGACTGTAGCACCAAGAGGGTAACACTTTGTCATTTTATCCCTGTTTCTGAAGGATTTTTTGTCTTATTTGCATGAAAATATGCAATTTTAGCCCTAAACTACCATGTGAGAAAGTTTCTAGACTGTGCCACCAATAATTTAGATTTGCCGTTTCATCCTGTTCCTGCTGTCCTTAGTCATGAAAATATACAATCTTAGCCCATAAACTACTGTCTGACAAAGTTTCAATACTGTAGCACCAAGAGGGTTACACTTTGTCTTTTTATCCCTGTTCCTGTTGTTTTTTTTGTCTAAACTTCATAAAATATGCAATTTTATACCCTAAACTACCATCTGAGAAAGTTTGAAGATAACTGCATCAATAATTTTACACTATCATTTTATCCCTGTTCCTGCTGGTCCTCAGTCTAAATTTCATGAAAATATACAATTTTAGCCCATAAACTACTGTCTGACAAAGTTTCAAGACTGTAGCACCAAGAGGGTTACACTTTGTCATTTTATCCCTGTTTCTGAAGCGTTTTTTGTCTTATTTGCATGAAAATATGCAATTTTAGCCCTAAACTACCATGTGAGAAAGTTTCTAGACTGTGCCACCAATAATTTTAGATTTGCCGTTTCATCCCCGTTCCTGCTGGTCTTTAGTCTAAATTTCATGAAAATATACAATCTTAGACCATAAAAACTTTTCTGACAAAGTTTCAATACTGTAGCACCAAGAGGGTTACACTTTGTTTTTATCCCTGTTCCTGTTGTTTTTTTGTCTAAACTTCATAAAATATGCAATTTTATACCCTAAACTACCATCTGAGAAAGTTTGAAGATAGCTGCATCAATAATTTTACACTTTGTCATTTTATCCCTGTTCCTGCTGGTCCTCAGTCTAAATTTCATGAAAATATACAATTTTAGCCCATAAACTACTGTCTGACAAAGTTTCAAGACTGTAGCACCAAGAGGGTTACACTTTGTCATTTTATCCCTGTTTCTGAAGCGTTTTTTGTCTTATTTGCATGAAAATATGCAATTTTAGCCCTAAACTACCATGTGAGAAAGTTTCTAGACTGTGCCACCAATAATTTTAGATTTGCCGTTTCATCCCCGTTCCTGCTGGTCCTTAGTCTAAATTTCATGAAAATATACAATTTTAGGCCATAAACTACTGTCTGACAAAGTTTCAAGACTGTAGCACCAAGAGGGTAACACTTTGTCATTTTATCCCTGTTTCTGAAGCGTTTTTTGTCTTATTTTCAGGAAAATATTCAATTTTAGGCCCGAAACTACCATGTGAGAAAGTTTCAAGACTGTATCACCAAGAGGGGTACACTTTGTCATTTTATCCCTGTTCCTTATGGTTTTTTTTGTCTTATTTTCATGAAAATATGCAATTTTAGCCCTAAACTACCATGTGAGAAAGTTTCTAGACTGTGCCACCAATGATTTTAGATTTGTCATTTTATCCCTGTTCCTGCTGGTCCTTAGACTAAATTTTATGAAAATATACAATTTTAGCCCATAAACTACTGTCTGACAAAGTTTCAAGACTGTAGCACAAGAGGGTTACACTTTGTCATTTTATCCCTGTTTCTGAAGCGTTTTTTGTCTTATGTTCATGAAAATATGCAATTTTAGCCCTAAACTACATGTGAGAAAGTTTCTAGACTGTGCCACCAATAATTTTAGATTTGCCGTTTCATCCCTGTTCCTGCTGGTCCTTAGTCATGAAAATATACAATTTTAGCCCATAAACTACTGTCTGACAAAGTTTCAAGACTGTAGCACCAAGAGGGTTACACTTTGTCATTTTATCCCTGTTTCTGAAGCGTTTTTTGTCTTATTTGCATGAAAATATGCAATTTTAGCCCTAAACTACCATGTGAGAAAGTTTCTAGACTGTGCCACCAATAATTTTAGATTTGCCGTTTCATCCCCGTTCCTGCTGGTCCTTAGTCTAAATTTCATGAAAATATACAATCTTAGCCCATAAACTACTTTTCTGACAAAGTTTCAATACTGTAGCACCAAGAGGGTTACACTTTG